>JAQQBS010001422.1:20164034-20200452 GCA_030347275.1 Microctonus aethiopoides
TAAATAATGTACATATTTTCGTAGCGAGGTTTGAGGCGCGAGATTAGGCATGACTTTAAATGTTACATTACAATACATGACATAATTTGTGAAAAGCTCTACGTCAGTTATTCAATTCACTTTATACAATATCCTCTGTCTTCATCTTCATATCCTGATTCTGATGTATATATAGATATATATGTATGGATGTATGTGTGTGTATAGAACGACGCTGATTAATTGGACAACGATAATTAATTCGAAGCTTCACGAAAGCCTTAACGACGTCGAGCGAGGATCATTGTGCCCGACACTAATCCATGGCCCGTTTAACGCCTTCCGCAGATCGACCTCCGCGCACTTTCTCATCCCCTCTGTTATCACCCACCCTCTCTTCACGTTGCTACCCTTGCGTTCACGATCATCATTCGCCCCATATTTAATTGTATTTATTTGGGGATGTGTATATAGTGAAAAATTTTGTGTAGAAGTCAACGGAAAATTTGTGTTTATTGTATTTAAATGGAAATTTTGTAGCAATTTTTAATACAAGAATTTTTCTTGCAGCGGAAAATTATTTTAGGTTATTTGATCGTTTAATTTGTTGGTTTTTGTATTAATTTTGTTTATTTATTGTGTTTTTATACTATTATTTAATTGTGTACATTTGAAAATTTTGTGTGAACGTCAACGGAAAATTTGTGCTTGTTGTTTTTGAATGGAAATTTTGTAGCAATTTTTAATATAAGAATTTTTGTTGCAGCGGAAAATTATTATAGGTTATTTGATCGTTTAATTTGTTGGTTTTTGTATTAATTTTGTTTATTTATTGTGTTTTTATACTATTATTTAATTGTGTACATTTGAAAATTTTGTGTGAACGTCAACGGAAAATTTGTGCTTGTTGTTTTTGAATGGAAATTTTGTTGCAATTTTTAATACAAGAATTTTCATTGTAGCGGAAAAATTATTTTGGGTTAATTGATGGTTTTTGTATTGATTTTGTTTATTTATTTTATTTCATTGCTATTTTTTAATTGTGTACAGTTGAAAATTTTGTGTAAAAGTTGACGGAAAACTTGTTTTTATTATTTTTAAATGGAAATTTTGTATCAATTTTTAACAAAAGAATTTTCATTGTAGGGGAAAAATTATTTTGGCTTGTTTGACAGTTTAATTTGTTGATTTTTGTATTGATTTTGTTTATTTATTGTATTTTTATGTTATTTTCAATTGTGTACATTTGAAAATTTTGTGTAGAAGTCAAAGGAAAATTTATATCTTCTGTTCTTGTCGCAAATTTTGTATCAATACATTTTTCAAATTTCCACCATTTGACTTTCTCGTAAAAGTTCTATAAAAAAAATTCAACACAAATTTTTTCACCGTATCATAATATTATATATTATACATTACACAACGGGAATTTCATCGGTTGTCATTCCCATAGAAAACACAAAAAAAAAAAAACATATAGATCATTAATATCATCGTTCTGCTACGAATGATAAAAAAACAAAAAAAAAAATACCATAATTTTTTTTTCTTTTTAGCTTCATCAAAAAATTGTTCAACGAAAGAAAAAAAAAATTCTTCTTTCTCCTTTCTCTTTTTGTTAAATGAATCACACGAATGGTAACATTTCGAATGATATTGTGAAACGAAGAAAATAAAATTTAAATGATATGTTGTGACGCTGTGAATTGGAATAGCATTTGGATGAGGATTTGCAGAATAATTAATTGTAACGCGCTAATGACGAGACAGTTGAACGTGTAATTGGTATATCTATATGTTTATCGATGTAAATATATATGTACATACATACATAAACAGATAGTGAAGAGTTTAAGGGTGGAGGGTAGTGAATGGGAAGCTCATCTGGAATGCATTTCGCACTGGTAAATTCGACGATTGTTCGAATGGTGAATTGGCGTTGAGAGAATGAGAGAGATGGGGTTGAATAAAAAAAAAATAGAAAAATATGCCTGCCGGGTGTTCAATCGAATTTCGAAATGCAATTCGTGTTGCATGCTGCGGATCGCCTTGTTATCGGCTACGATAACGATAACCCTCCACCCGTCACACTGTAATATAAATTCTATACATGTATATTACGTTTATTCTCCCTCGGTTTGTGTCCCACTACCGCGGATTTACACGTCCGGTATTCGCGATGTAGCTCTCTGTAAATTTGTTAATTAACTAAGGTAATTGCTTCTGTAGTCCGGATAACGTGATGAATCCATTATATTGTATAAAACACTCATCATCATGAACCATTTTGAATTACTGTCGGAAGGATTTTTGTTTAATTCGTGGATAGAATAATGGAGGTTTAAATGGAGAATGTTTTTTATTTAGATGTTTAATAGAGAGGTAATAATTATTGGGTGTCTTGTAAATCGTGCAATAACATGGTTGTGTTGGATATAAATTTATAAATTCATCAAGGGTGGAATAATGTAGAGTTTTTAAATTAATTTTTTGTTTGGTGAATTTCGCTGATGAAATTTTCGTTGATTATATTGGAAAAACGACCATGTCAATATGCCAATTAATTAATCTATTTACAAATTTTGTAAAGATAAAATATGTAAACAACGAAGATCCAACCATTGTTCAGCACTTAATGAAAAAAATTGGTAGTTTTATGAAAATGAAAATTCTATTTAAAGTTCAACAATTTTGAACTTTATTCAACCAATGTTTAAATAAATTCATTTTAATTATTTCAAATGTCTTTCAATTCCTCACAATAACCAATAAAAAATATCCTGATAACGAATTCAATGAATTAATAAAAAAAATTTATTTTTATGTATACGGAGAGTAAAAACTACGAATTTTTATTGTGCTGTGCACTACGAAACAGTCATAAATGACATTTTTAGAAATATTTATCTTTCAAATGAAGAAAAATTAATATGGAGTCATAGTGAATTTGAGATAATTGTGAATATTTTTAAGTAACATCACAGTAAAATTTCTGTAATAGCACAGTAAAAATTTCCGGACAAGCCGTTTTAGTGCTCTGTTGACGAAAATTTATGCTGCTCTAAGGTTGAATATGAGATACTTCATGAAAATTTACCGTGCCAAAACAGAAAATTTTACTGTGCTGTCTAGCAATGGGAGCTCGCTTCATTGGTATCAATGTTTTGGTCTTTGTTGACGCATAAGACGCTTGAAAAAAAAACTCGTCGGGGGTCATCGGCAATTTTTCGGGTCTTGGCGTGTCTATTGTCCTTTCAATTCATTCTGTTGCGTCATAACGCATTGGAACTCACAACGGTCAACATTGCCATTGGAAAGTGTTCTTTGGAAACAAATTAATCGTATTAAATTTTTAAATTATTTATGTCTTCATTTTTTTATTCATTTTATTTCCTCATTCATTTCCTCATTCATTTGTTTGATTTTTTCTTTTATTTTTTTTTTTTTTTGATTTATTTATATATTAATATATTTAATAATTTGTTTCATTCATATCTAAGAATTAGCAGTGGCGCTCAATAAAAAATTCTTCCTTTAAAATCAAAATTCACAATTAGCCCCATGAAATATCACATGACGTTTATATAATTCTGTATGAAAGCCATTTTATAAACAAATGAATACATTTACTTATAAAATAGATTCCATATAGATTTATATAAACGTTATATGATATTTCATGGGGCTAATTGTGAATTTTGATTTTAAAGGAAAAATTTTTTATTGAGTGCCACTGCTAATTTTTAGAGGTCTGGCACGGTAAAATTTCTTGTGCCGGAGGAATATTTTTGGTAAATATTTTTTTTTCCTGACAGTTATGACTTGATTACTGGACAGCATAGTAATTTCCGTTTGATTTTCTCTACAAAAATTATACGATTTTTCTCTCCGTGTATCATCATGAAAAAAAAATTTATTTTCCAAATAATATAACAAATAACCACTACAATCAATATCACAATAATTATCATCCACTTGAGTGATATATTAATAAATAATTAGCATATTGATATAAAAAAAAAAAATTCTCACTATTAAATATTCAAATTTCCAAATTTTCTTTCTCAATTGATATTTTTATATTAATAAATTCTGCACGAATTTCAATATTCATAACATTTCATGTATTATCCATCTCATATACACATATACATATACATAACCCACATAAATTTTTCCCGCATAAATTTTGTAAAATAAAAATAATCATAGACAAACTGAAAATTTACCCGTTTACATATTTCATATGACAATTAATACATATGAAAGGACGTTAAATTAATTATTTTACAAATTATTACACTGAATTGTAAAGTGTACGGTGTACAGTACAATATAGTGCATGAATTTGTCGTGATATTTGCTCGACTCAACGTCGTCCATAGGATAATATATGCGTACACCCATGTTGGAATGTGAAGCTGAAGGATCGCGAGCTCGTCAAGTTTCTACCACCCCCTTAACGCTGTCTACGCCCCTGTCGCGTTTCTACAAGCATATTCTATGCATATATGCATATGTTCAACACCTTTGCGATAGATATAGCACAGTGAACAAGAGTAAAAGGCAGAGGGAAATATGAGTGTAGTAATACACGGCCATCGTCCAGTAGCCAGAATGTTAAATTACACCATTTAAATAATTTCATTTAATCTCTGCAGCGCTGATTCTCACATGAACGTTCTTTCTCTTTCACACTATTTTCTTCGTTATTCTCTCTCGTCCCTTCTTCTTTTTTTCATCGCCTGGAATCCCTCAGTCTTAATCATTTTTAACCGCGCCATCTCATCGTGCCTCGTTAAGTGCAACCGGATAAAACCAAGCAGACACCCAACGTCATGGAGAATATTTTCCAACGAGTAAATTAATACGATTATACTTTTGTGTATATGTACGTGTGTATATGCATATCAGGGGTTGAGTGGAAAGGGTGAAAAGTGAAGAGACGATTATGAGCCTGTTGCATTAATGGCTTTTATAATTTTCTTTTTTTTTTCTTTTAATGAATTTAATAATTCTTTTTGACTAATCATTTGGTGTAATTTTTCGCTTTCTTTTTAATTAACGGAAACAATAGATGAATGAAGAGAAGACAGTGAGGAAGGATGAAAGAAAAGAAGAGAGAAAATAAAATAATGAAATAAATTAAAAAATAAAAGAAATGAAAAAATTGAAAGAAATTTGATTAACTTCGTTTAAGCAGAAATTTTTATCAATGAAATAATGGGATCCTTTGAAATTTCATAGAGATAAAGTAAGTCAGGATAAATGAGTTACATTATTCATAATTCATTTATTTCATGAAAGTCTTATAAATAAAAAAAAACCTTAACAATAAAAAAATTAAGCTCAATCGTGCATTCGCCTTCACTATCTTTCACTGAAACTTTAATTGCTCCAACCAACACGAACCACAGTGCAATATTGTATGTATATACAATTTACATTTATACATATGTACATGGATCTCAATCGTTGGTGCAGTAGAGTGAAATTGGCTATTTCAAGTGCTATCAGTGTGCCTCAAACAAAAATGAAACGAAGAAGAAAAAGAAAAAAAAAAGAAAATTTTCTTCTTTCTATTTTTCTCATCGTTTTCCTTTATTATTATTATTTTTCTTTTATTTATATATTTTTTTCTCCCTTCTTTTCTTTCATTTCTAAAAAAGTGTACACTCAATTCCCTGCGGTGGTTTTAAGTTGGCACACTTGTATTCAGCGCGAAGTGATAAAGATGGAAAGTGGGCCCGGGGTTTTTTGCATTTGCATGTTTATTCCGCTTTCTTAATTCCCAGTGGAAAGAAGACAGTCTCCTTCATATACCTATACCCACTGTCACACCCACACACACATAAGCATTCATATACATACATAAAAATATATTTACATCGTAAGGCTGACTCAACTTGGGTTTGCACTACTTGCGCTTAAAATGAGCCACCTAACCAATCCCACTGCAATGTGATTGTATAGTTTGTGGTGGATTATAATTTTTTTCTCTTATTTTTTCTTCTTTATTTCCTTATATTTATTTAACTCACAATTTGGACTTAATGATTATTTTTTTGGATTATTTATTTATTATTTTTTTTTTTTTCGCTTAATCTTAAAAAGTGGAGAATTTTTTTCTTCACTCAAAAATATTAAAAAAAATAGTAGAAAATTATTTTATTATACAGTGTAAATAATTTTGTGTAAAAGTCCACTAAAAATTTGTGTTGGAATTTTTTTTTTTTACATAATTTTTTCATTCAAAAGTTAAGTTAAATAAATTTATTGTGTTTGATACAAAATTTGCGTTAAAAACAGTCAACGCAAATTTTTTAGTAGACTTTTACACAAAATCTTCAACAATATTGTATACATAAAAATAACTAAATGAACGAATAAATGTTCAATAATGAAATTATTAAAATTTCAATATGCACATTATGATCAATATTTTTTATGCAAACTACTGTATATATATTTATATACATATTTTTTCGCTGGTCGTAGGGAGTTAATTTCACCGTATTTCTTGCGGCACGAATTTTTATCGCTCGCTTTAGTAACACCCGGTACAAAGTATGAAGTGAACCTAACAGCGCGAGGGTAAAAGTGAGGGCAGAAATACATAGGTCGGTCGAGTTACCTTGAGCAAAACTTATTACCTTGGCTTCGACACCACCAGGAGAGTGAGGTCAGAGCAGGAAAAAGACGAAAATTCACCAAGAAATAGAATGAGAAAGAGAGAGTAAGAAGAACGACTAGAGCCTTAGACTTAAAGTGGAGATTTTTAGGGTTCTACCTCTCAGTTTCATATCGCTAGCAGATGGTCTATCCCCGTGTGTTTTACAACCAATAAGCCTGGTAAAATCGGTTTTGAGTAGAAAGTCTTAGGTAACATAGGTGTAATTTACTTTGTCCTCAATGTATCCTCAAATATCTTTTGTATATTTACACAGTAAAAAATTTTGTGTGAAGATTTTTACTCCAATTTTATGTTAAACACTTGCAATAATTTTAAATAATATGTTAATTAACCAAAATATTCATAAATATATTCTTTATATTCAATAAAATGATAAAATGGTCCATTAAAAATTTTATTTTATTAAATTGAATAAAAATTTTTTCAACTGTCAAAAATTTTCATAATTTATTTCAATGAACAAAACTCTTCATTATATGAATATACATGAATAACTATCATTTCAACAAATATAATTATCAATCTTAAACAGGCAGAGAAAATTTTCCTCTTAATAAAAAATAAATTACAAATTAAACGTCACAAATATTTCAAATCCACTTGTGAGAAGAATTTAAGATTATTGATCAACATGCGAAATTTTTCGGTGATTTTCAACAGACTGTAACTCGGGAGAAAATGATTGCACAGCAAAATTGAGAGGAAGCAAATTGTAGCTCCAAGTATCTAGTTTTCAGATCTAACATTGAAAAATTTTTACCTTGTACAGTTCCGGAATAATCTTAGAAAGAAGGAGCAAAAAAAAAATTTCCGAATTTTTGCGTGTCTTACAAAAGGTCCACGGGGTCAAAAAAATTTTTTTTTGGAAATTCCACCATAGCGCCGTTTTAGGAAATTTAATGCCCTTTAATTTGACTACATGAAGCGCCCGGTACGGTGATTTGCTGCGGAGTTATCCTTAATCAAAGCAAAAAAGTCCTTTTTGACTTTGGTAATCAATAACTCAGTCAATAATAATCGTACAAGAAATCAAAGGAGGGTTCTGGAAACTGCAAAACATTCTCTATTTCAATGAAAATATTATATTATAAGTAATATCGATTCATTATTATTCAATATTACCTAATTAATTGATTGATCAATTAAATAATTTAATAATTAATATTTAATTTACTTAGTGTGTAATATAATTTTTTAAACTTACCCGAAATGCCATCGTAAGTCCACCATTCCTCCCAACTGGCCTCAGACTCTGTAAATTAAACGAGGCCAATTATAAAATTAAATTTTCAAAAGAAAAAAAAATACACATTATAATTAAAAGAAAAAAAAATTCCTCTTATTTAAATTACATACTCTCCTCTAATTGTAATTACATTTACGTATATAATTCAAGAAACACACAGAATATATTTATGCGTAACAGAATGTTATTTTCTTATCGTGAAACAGGACAGTCGTACCCACATACAAACATGAAAAAAAAAAAATTATATACGTATATTTCGTGCTGGCTCAAGTTCTTTTTTTTTTTTAGTTTGCAGTCTAATTTATAATTCGCCGGACTACATTACGTGCACAGTGTGTGACACAATTTAACTCGAGAATAAATATGTGTGTCATAAACATTACAATTTGATTTTTATCATAAAAAATAATTATTAGATAAAATTAATTAATATTAATTTACATCACTCGATTGAATATATCATCTTGGAAATAAAAATAGAACTATGAAATATAGAATGATAGATTAATTTATATATTAATATTTATTATTGAATTTTATTTTAATATATTATTTTGATGAAGACCATTTTGATGGCCATTAGACAGTTATGAAGTTGTCTCGTGACTCAACACAGTTATCAATCGATAGATATATACATATTTTATGTATGTATGTTTGTATACAGGTATAAAGTGTAGAGGGTTTGACCTATGGTTGGAATTTGTGTGTTCGGTAAGCGAAACGAGCTCAGCGCGTTCGACATACCGGAACAAACCATCCGATACCAACTGAATGTGGCCACACACAATGTCTTCGAGTTTCGATGCATTCCCAACTGCATATGTACATGCAGCATTGATGTCCTAGACTGGATTATATATTTAGAATCGAGCGATCCCTTTCGTGACATTTGTCATGTATAATACAAATAAAATTATCGATTATTTTAATATATTTGAATTACTTGTGACGTTTAATTTGTAATTTATTATTTGGGAAGAAAAAAATTTTCTTTGGATGTTCAAAATTGCTAATTATATTTGTTGAAATGATAATTCTTTATGTAATTTTATTGTTTATATAGTGAAGAGTTTTGTTTATTGAAATAAATAATGAAAATTTTTGACAGTTGGAAAAATTTTTTATTTACAATTTTCATTTAATTCGGTAAAATACAATTTTAATATTATGTATTTATTATTATTATTATTATTATTATTATTATTATTATTATTATTATATAGTAAAGTGTTTTGTTTATTGAAATAAATAATGAAAATTTTTGATTGTTGAAAAATTTTTTATTCAATTCAATAAAATAAAATGTTTAATGGACGATTTTTTTATTCGATTGAATATAAAAAATATATTTATGAATATTTTGCTTAGTCAACATATTTTTTAAAATTATTGCTAGTGTTTAACATGAAATTGTTGAAATTGAGAATGGAAATTTGATATTGAAATTTTTTTTTGTCACATTTACGAATTAAATTATCGAATATTTTAATATATTTGAAATAACTTGTGATGGTTAATTTGTAATTTATTATTTATTGAGAAGAAAATATTTTCTAGCTGTTTAAAATAGATAATTATATTAAATGAAATAATAGTTGTATTTTTGAGAACGGAAATTGAATATTGGAATTTTTTTTTGTGACATTTGCAAGTAAAAATATTAATTATTAGAATATTTTAAAAATATTATACTGGTGATATTCGGGCGTTTAAATGTTTAATTTATAATTGAATATTTATTAAATAGAAAATTTGCTTTGGCTCTTGATAAATTTATAGATTGAAGTGACAGTTGCATATTTATACAAATAAAAATTGCATATTAAAAATTTATTCGTTATATTTCACACTCACAAATAAAGATATTGATTATTTGAATATATTTAAAATACTTGGGGTGTGTAATTTGTAATTTAATATCCGAGATAAAAAATTTTTTTTAGCCATGATGAATATTAAGATTTTAATTTCATTCATAAAAATAAAAATTAAATATTGAGATTTTGTCTCATGAATGAATAATATTTCCAGTGAAATCATTTTTCTTTTTTTCTTTCGTACTGTGGTTTTATTGAATTATTAAATTTCTTAAATACAAATCCAACACTGTAATTATGTGAAACTTCTTTTGTGAATAAATCATATTAAACATTCGTATTGTCATAAAAAAGATAATGAAATCATTGTAAATAAAAAACTATCAAAAAAATAAATTTTTATCATAGAGAAAAAAAATAAATTTTTATCATAGAGAAAAAAAATAGAATTTTTTTTCAACGTAATAAATACACACATTTTTTTTTATAAAAATACAAATTGAAACAGTGCATTAGTGAAATTAACAACTATTAATAAAGATAATTTAAGCATTTAATATATCTGCATATGATTTGATAATATTTTTATTTTCTCTCTCAAATGCACAACTAAAAAAAAAAAAATAATTAATTGAATTACTCAGTCTCGTAATAAATCAGTGGCGCCTCAAAGTGACTGATAAACGTACTACATTAACATAACCTAATTCGAGCCCACATTCAGCTCTATTAAACATTACAATTAATAATAATAATTCATAATATCATATCTATTAAATAATTCTCTTACTTCGTAACTTCACGTTAATAATTCAACGATCGCTATTTAAATTCGTAGATTAACAATTAATTATTAACAAAACTGAAATGTAAAATAAATGTGAGGTTATGTCAACTAGTACATTATTACCTCACACATTGTTAAATGCGCAAATGTCCCAGTTTATTAACCGTTAATAAACGTCGCATTTACATCTATTATAATAAAAAAAATTCATGGTGATGAATAAAATATAAGATATTATTATTAATAGTTATAAAACTCTTTTTCTCGGTTATAAAATGGAGACGTAAAAAGAATTCAGATGGAATAAAAAAAAAAATTATCAATGATTAAAATTATAACAAGAAAAAAAAAATACTGGGCGGGAGAGATAGAGAACTCGGAGAAATGTGTCGCGTGTTGCAAATCATTAGGATATGGCTAGCCACACGAGACTTGACCCGACCTACATATATGTATTACTATCTGGAGAGGTCTAAATATGTATGTGTATGTGTGTATCTGAGTGCCGCACCCCTTGTAGTCGTCTACTAATTGCATCAAATTGGAAAACTTTACAAACAACCAAAACGTCTAAACAAAACTTTCTAAAACCTTTAAATAAATATATGAATGTATATGTGTATGTATGTTTGTGAATTTTTATTTTATTCTCTTTATTGTAGTTTACTCGATTGCAATTTGATTTGGAATACAATGTGTGTGTATGTGTGTGTGTTGTAGGATAGACGAGAATAAAATGAAAATACACACGAGGAAAATGAAGAAAAAAATAAAATAAATATTGCATGACTTTAATTTTTTTTTCACTGTTATTATATAATTGGTGTATATATATGCACTCGGTAAAATGTCAATGTTATGATTGCACTGAGGTAATTTTGTAGTCAAGGTGCATTTTGTCATTAAATAATTTATGCAATTGGTACGTGGGTAATTGCAGAAACAAAGTGAAGAAATAATAAATGCGAAAACAAAAATATACACAGTAAAAAATTTTGTGTAAAAGTCTATTAAAAATTTATGTCGACAGTTTTTAGTGCAAATTTTGTATCAAATTTCAACCCAACAATTCGTCTTGAAGCAGGAAAATTATTGATAATATTTTACTTTAAATATAACATTATTTTTCTTCGCTGTTAAATTAAATAAATTTTGTATTAATACATTTTTTAAATTCTTCTATGAGCTTTATTTTTATTTATTTTTTTTTTCATTCATGTGTAATATCCTCCTTATTTTTAATTTCAAACCATTAGAAAAACGTAAAATAAAATGTGTGCTGCCGGTGATAATTATATACAAACGATGATTTCGTAGTTGATTTAACAAATTAACCATTTTCAATTATCATATTATCAAATATCTACACGAACATTCTCTCATTGGCGGTTGATTTAATTTAATTTTCAAACTGCAGTCGTTATTTCCCATGTATTATGGTAATGATTAATTTCAATTAATCTGCATTCTTGTCATTCGTGCAATGAGAAAAAAAACTCAAACAATTATTATTAGATATGTGCAAATAATTAATTTTATCATTCGTTATTCAATTTAAATTAAGCATGCAAAATGAAAAATATATATAAATACATTGTGAACACATCATTACTCATTTTCAAACAAAATTTGTATGTATATTACTGCACGCAATGGCTCGCCACAAACGAGTTTGGCTTTTCGAGTTATATTACTCAACTTCCCACACTTTTTTGTGCACGCTAATTTTCCTCGTGGAAAAATTCCCAGTGAATTTAATATTTTTTTTATGTTCTACATCACTTTTTTTTTTGCATGACAACGATAATAATGAAATGAAAGTGACTCTTGACATTTGTAAAAATTCATTATAAAATACCAAAGTGTTTTTTTATATATAAATTTTGTCTTTCATGATGGATTAATTCATACACTTTATTCATAACACACCATAAAATATATTTAATTTTTTTTAAAAGTCTTCTCAAGTTATAAACCCAATAGATATTTTTTTTTTTTAATAAACGTCAAATATTATATTTCCTTTTGTGTATAATTAATTTATGATTGAATATTTTCTGTAATGAATCGAATTAATTTTTATTTGTTTGTGGATTGAATTAATTTATGAATTCAGTAAGACAATAAGTCAATTTGATTTTGGAATGTATAAATAATAAATTAAATAAAATGAAAGATGTAGAATTATTTATTAGTATGATTTATAAAGTTTGAATAGAAGCGATGCCTGGAGCCACAAAATGCAGTGAATTCACTTGAACTTTTACTGAATTTAGTTTATCTGTTAGCAAACAATATATTTATAAATATATTAACTTTATTGAATCGTTACAAAAATGATTTTTATATTTTTCTTTTGCATAACAATTTTATTTTTGTACTGCATTTTTTATTCGATATTAAAAATTATTGTCTTTTCAACTGTCAAATTAGTTGAAGAGTCATTTGGTGAATGGAAACAAACTTCAATTAATTCTATTGAATATTTATTTATATAGCAAAAAAATCAATTTGAGATATTTATAATTGTATCCATATAATACATTTATATTTCTCGATATTTCTTACTTTTCACTGATAAACAGAGGAATAATTTATGTGAAATGAAATAACTATATTTATCTGAAGTTAATGAAAATTGTTTTAAGTAATTAATTTTTGAAATTAAGATTCAACGTTTATTTATTTCATCTATAATTCAGAGTCAATTAAATATTCTGGGATAATAAAAAAAATATTTGATAGCAGGAATTAAAATAGATTTTACTGAAAGGACGAAAAAAATATTTTCTGTATCATCACCAATATATTTAATATTAAAATCTATTAGTTTTTTATTTTTGTTCTTATTTTCATTATTTGTTCTTTCAACTTTGGTGTTGGAATTTTTTAAATCGCCACATTTACAAACTCTGCATTCCTAGAATTTTCCAGATATTCTCTTTCACTAATATTTAGATTTCCCAGTAAAATATATTTTACTGTTAAAAATAATATCCATGAAGTTGTTTGTACACAGTAAAAAATTTTTGTGTAAAATTCCATTAAAAATTTCTGTTGAAATTTCTTCTACACAATTTTTACTCAAAATTCATGATAAATCAATGCAATATTTTCTATATGATTTGATTTAACACAAATAATAAATGAAACATTCGTAAAAATATAAAAAAAAATGTTGACATAAAATTTATTTAGTTTGATAGACAAAAATTCAGTGTGAAATTCAACAAAAAATATTATTAATTCAATGCCAAATGATTTTTTTGCATCAAAATAAATGTTCTTGTTAAAATTCGATACTAAATTTTGCATTAAAAATAGTCGACACAATTTTTTACTTAATTTTGTGTCCAACAAAAATTGATTTGTATAAAAAAAAAATTATACATTTCATTATTGGCAACCAATAATTCACTTATCAATTAATTTCCTTTTCTCACAGGATAATCATATTTTCTTCACTGATATCATTTTGTCATATGGACAAATTAAATTTTTGAAGTAGTGTCTGTTGTACAGCAAGTTGTTGAGATTTCCCCAACATACTATTCCTGAAATTAACAGGAAGAACTAGATAGATGGACTCTAAAAGTGGACGCTAGTAAACGAGTTTTCTCCAGACCAAGTTAAAAAATAAAAGAAAAAAAAAATAAAAAGCAACACACTATAGTAAGCAGAAATCCACTGGAGAAAGTGAAGAGTTGATACATATATATACACATTCACAATATATTTTAGTAGTAGAAGTTACGAAACGAGTGGCTAAATGCAATTTAAAGAACGAAAAAATCCAAGTTTGATGTAACTCATCCCTGCTTCCTTATCATCCTCTCAAGAAAAAAATAAATAAATAAATAAATAAGTAAATAAACCATGAGATGAGTCTCACATACTGGACATTTCAGTAGCTGCAGTATTTCAAAATTACAACCCGCATTTCATTTGTTCAGTGAACTCTTTCATAAAAAAATAAAGAAGAGAAATATAAATAAAATAGAATAAAAAAAATTCTTCACCATCATCACAATCTTTTTCTTCTTCTTCTTCTTATTTTTCCTTTCCCTCACTCCTCAAGTCACCCTGATGAATCGTCACCGTTGAACCTTTCCCACGACAAAAAAAAAAACTGTCGCAAAGCAGTTACTTGATTTTTTTTCTTATTTACCCTATTTCGACTTTTGTTTATTCTATGTATTTGAGTGGGGGCTCTTGAAGCGAGTGGCTTTTGCTATGCTCCTTTATATACATATATACACAGTTAGAATTAAGGGATGATTGAGAGCTCCGTCAGTTGAAGTGGAGCTGTATGACCTTTCAAGTGAGAAAAAGCCCAAGAGAGTAAAGAAAGCCAAAAAAAAAAAAAATAAATAACTACACGACAGACGATTAAGAAATTCGATTAACAGTCACCCCCTTGGGCTTTCTCGATATACGCATATACACCCTTATACACATAAACATTTTTGATAATATTAGTATTGGCCCAAATTGATTTATTAAATATCAAAGAATCTTTTATATAAAGCCTTGGAGAAAAAGGAATGAAATGTACGAAGTAAAAGATGGAGAATAAAATAGAAAATATATTGAATGAAAGAAAATAAAGACAAGACAATTTTCATGAGTTATATTGAATTCTTTTTCAGTAGAGTATAGTTCTATTAGAGCTGAGAATGTTGTGTCTCTTTCCTCACATGTGTACTCTCTCTAATTACGGTTTGCTGTAATGAGTCCACAAGGCCGATGTGAAAGCACGATAATTTCATAATGTTCTGTCTGGTCGTGTGGGTTTCTGGGGAGCTTTGGAGCAAAGCAAACTCTGAGAGCCATAGATGCCACTGAGTGAGTGCGGTTGAATAAAGGAATGATGTTGGTTTTATAGTGATATCACATCAGGTTTATAGTGTTGTGTATAGTTTAATGTGTAATATTTTATTTACGTTGCAAAATATAGTTGTATATTTGGAACAAAGGAATTTTGTATTTTTATTAGAATATTTTGGTTATTCGCGAACGCGTTTTAATTAAATAAATGTATATATATACATAGAGAGAAAAATCGTAGAATTTTTGTAGAGAAAATCAAACGAAAATTACTATGATGTGTCTAGTAATCGAGTCACAACTGTCAGGAAAACAAAAATTATTTATCAACCATATGAATATAGACAGGAGAAACTGTCATAATTGTTGGTGGCGCCTGAGAAAAAATAATCCTCTGGCACAAGAAATTTTATCGTGGCAGATCTCTAAAAATTAGCAGTGGCACTCAATCAAAAATTCTCAGCCCCTCAAAATATCATATGACGCCTATATAATTCTATGTAAAAACCATTTTATGAGTAAATGTATTTATTTGTTTATAGAATGGTTTTCACACAGAATTATATAGACGCCATATGATATTTTAAGGGGCTAATTGTGAATTTTTATATTAAAGCAAGTATTTTTTATTGAGCGGCACTGCTGATTCTTAGACATGAATGAAACAAATTATTAAATATATATGAATATATAAATAAATCATATAAAAAAAATAAAAGAAAAAATCAAACAAATGAATGAGGAAATAAAATGAATAAATAAATGAAGACATAAATAATTTACAAATTTAATACGATTAATTTGTTTCCAAAGAACACTTTCCAATGGCAATTTTGACCGTTGTCAGTTGCAATACGTTATAACGCAGCAGAATGCATTGAAAGGACAATAGACACGCCAGGTCCTGAAAAATGCCGATGACCCCCGACGAGTTTTTTTTTGTCAAGCGTATTATGCATCAACAAAGACCAAAACATTGGTACCAATGAAGCGAGCTCCCATTGCTAGACAGCACAGTAAAATTTTCTGTTTTGGCACGGTAAATTTTCATGAAGTATCTCATATTCAACCTTAGAGCAGCTAAGAAATTTTCGTCAACAGAGTACTAAAACGGCTTGGAAATTTTTACTATGCTGTCACAATAAATTTACTGTGATGTTACTTAAAAATATCCACACTTATTTTAAATTTATTAAGACTCCATATTAATTTTTCTTCGTTTGGAAGATGAATATTTCTAAAAATGTCATTTATGACTGTTTTGTAGTGCACATCACAGTAAAATTTCCTAGATTTTTTTCTCCGTATATAATGGAAAATTCTGTGTAAAAATCTACTTAAAATTTGTGCTGGAATTTTTTTTTACACAATTTTTAACACAGAAGTTATATGAAGTCTCTAAGCAATATTCATGTGATTCATTTAATACAAATAATATGTTGAAACACTAGGAAAATTTAAGAAATGTGTTGATACAAAAGTTATTCACTTTGAGGGACAAAAATTTTAGTGCTAAATTTAACATAAAATATTATTAATCCAACGCAAAATCATTTTTTTCCACACAAATTTTTGATGGACTTTTACACAAAACTTTTTTGTGTGAATGTATATTTATCATTCCGTCATATAATTCGTGTAAGATATTTCAAAAATCGATTCACCTATAGAAAGAAAATTTGGACATATAGAAATTTTAAAATCACCTGAAGTTTAAAACAAAACGTACTACATATTAATTAATAATGACTTCCACAATAGACTAATCAATTACAT
Source organism: Microctonus aethiopoides (assembly GCA_030347275.1). Taxonomy (NCBI): domain Eukaryota; kingdom Metazoa; phylum Arthropoda; class Insecta; order Hymenoptera; family Braconidae; genus Microctonus; species Microctonus aethiopoides. Next base: position 20,181,167 of record JAQQBS010001422.1, read on the forward strand.
CAATTAGTAACCGACATCCAAAATATGAATCTCAAATTAATAAAAAATAATCTCTTGCTTTAATAAAAATAACGGACTGATAATAATCAATAAATCAGAAACTTCGATCATAAATGAAACACTGCACTTTGTCCCATATAAATTCCGTATTAATCCAATTAAAAATTGTAACAAAAATTTACTTCCAATTATAAACTCCCTTCTCAATAACCAAACGAATTAAAAAATTATGAATAAAATCAATAAGTTAAAAATTCTTCGACGCGATAAAATTTTTTTCTTCATACCATAAAAACAAAATACTTTCTTCAATATTTCTTCAATTATTTTTCCCTCAATTAAATATTAATTCCACCTGAATATCCAAAAAATCTCCAGTGATATTTTCATTATTAACAAATAATATCAAATCAAATAGAATATTAAATAAATACATAATTGAATAGAATATAAAAATTAATTCCATTATAAATATCCAAAATATAAAAATTATTCAAAGATCCAATATTATCCATACATTTTTTATCACACAACTTTATATTATCTCAAATGAATATTCCAATTCTATACCAAATGTGCATCTATAATATCACTGTCAAAACTTTTGGCCTGGGCCACAATGTGAAATGTTCTCCCATCATTTTCTTTCATTACAGATACCATACACCAACTGACAAAACTGCTGCGACAAGTTTACACAACTAAATATATACATATGTGAATCATTTCATATATATACAAACATATACACATATATATATGATTTATCATGCGTAACAATCTGCATAAGCATACGTGCTGTCGAGCACGTGTATATTCACTCGAGTATAACATCGTGGAAATATATGTTATCGTAGTTCTATATTCTCTATACGAAAAGTGACGAGAAACTTTGTGACCCCATGGATGAATATCATAGAGTTATTAAAGTTAGACCCTAATACTCAACGGTATTATATAACGATAGACAATGTGATGATGGAACTGAAGTAACTAAATTTAAATCATTCTCACCATCCACTTGTCACGTTATCAAATCATTTCATAATATGACTCTGACATTTCATCTTATCAGATTCATTAATGTTTAATTATAGTAAAAATAAAGCACCATATAGAAAGAATAGTATGGAAAATATTATTTAAAATTATGTAAGCATGATATTTTATAAGATAAAATTTTAATTTTGTAGAAGAAGTAAAAAAATTAGTTGAGTATATTTAACTTGCTCTATTATTTTTTATTTCATTATACTGGAGGAAAAAGTTTTCAAACTATTATTTCCATCGTAATTATAAGTCAATTTGAACGAGGTTGATATTTTTTATTAGTAAAATTATTGGAATTATTATTTTAATTATTGGGATTTGATATAAAAATGTGACGGTTGTGTAGATATTTTTATTTTTTAGAAAATTATATAAAGAATAATTCGAATGAATGATAAAAAAAATTATAAAAAAAGCTTTCAAGTAATTTTTCATCCACATTATTTATATTAAGAACACGTAAAAGTTTATCTTTCTTTACCCCGATATTTTATACAAGTCGATACTTGCAAAAACTTAATCTTCCTTCACTGAAGCAGTGGAAGACATCAATAATTACGATTCAACCGTGCATACCAATATTCCAACAATTAAAACATTGCTTCAATCAATAAATTCCAACAGATTAAAGTTAAATTATTCACTTCATTACAAAATTATAATCCACATTAAATATATCATTTACTTCAATATGCTGCGATTGAAGATGATATTGTTCTCATGATTTTGCAAGTAATATTACAGTTTTGTGTTATTCAGACGCTGCCATCAATCACACACTTATACATCTTGCAAGTTCCTTAGTTCCCCTATCCATACTTGAAGCATTTTCTACCAGTTGAATCGAACCCTAATGATACTATCATCATTACATTCAAGGACATGCTTATTCGCTTCCCTTTCAATGGTTGCCTAACGATCCCCTCAATTAGAGATTAATCAAGACAAGAGGGGACCAGAAAAGAATAATATGTATATACATTAAATGTATCACGCAATGTTTGGAAATAAATAATAAGAAAAAAATCTTGCTTCTTCTATTCGCAATTTACGCACGCATAGCTACACATTTACCCACTTATCCATGCACACAAACACACACACACAAACATAAATATATGCCGTAATTATCTTCTGATGAAATATAAAGGTGAATTAGCCATCCACAAAATTAATTTTCCGTTGCGCTTGCATGCTTGTGAAAAAGTTGAATGATGAAGAGAAGAATTTTTAGAGTAGAGGGTTCAGCAGTAGCGTTCATTCTCTCTCTTTTGCTTCAGCATTCCCTCCTTTCGTCTTGCTATATATTCCCCATCGTCGTTGCTCTTGCCACGATCCGGACTTTATAGAACGGAATTTTAGGAAACATGAATTTCACGTAGCTGAACCTACGGTATTTACGTTGAAGCACATCAGCATATTAAATTGCACAGCGTTAAAGCAAACCCTGAAGTCTTTCTCTTTCACTTGGTTCTCTAGTTTCATATATACTCTACTCATATCTATATATCCACACAGCGATTCACCTCTTTACATCTACCATTTTTAGATATATATGCACCTCGGCCGTCCCTTCATCACCACCCATACACCAAAATGGCGAAAAGCTTTTATGCAATATTAAATTTTCCACGAAGTACCATGTCTCAGTGTGTTGCTTAATATATATTTCCTTTTTTTCTTGTCCACCGCTACTGGTACGTGTGCATTTCAACTATTCCACCTGAATTGCGCACACAATACTTTTTTCTCAGACCTGTGGGTCCTCTTTATTCCCCATGTGACGAGAAAACCAAGAGATAGAACGAGGTCGGACAGCATTAACAATTAATTCCGTCGTGATTACACCACTTTACCGTCCGGGTTCGAGCTATCTAGAGTGCTCTTACCAGTAAATTGTACCCTAAGAGGAAAAATAAATTAACAAAATAAAGAAACTAAAACCAAATACTATATACACTCACAAATCCTAATTTCACTTTAATATGTTCGGAATTTTCATAATATATGAGTTAAAATTCGAATCTTTTGAATAGTAAACTATTTCAAAATCTCTTCAGTAATGCAACATTGAACACATATGATGTAAAATCGTAGATAGGATTGGTCATGTGGTTGAATAGCGGAAGTTAACCTCATTCGTGTTACTAGGATTGATTCAATTTTGTCCTGAATATAGTCAGCGAGAGAGAAACTGACCAAGTTACGAGTAGTCGTTGAACGTTGGTCAAGTATATAGCTAGAACATACTGTAGTAGCGTAAGTGTTGCAGTATAGTGGACTACTACCCGACGTTCAGTGTCGACAGCAATATGTAATCCACTTTAGTCGCGCTGCTCGCACTACCGCATCACCCCCTTGTTATACGAAGAGGAGTCCTCCACCCCATCAGATTCTGCATTCGGGCTTATATACGACCGTTAACAGTCAATGTCGTATACATAGTATGCACATCGCGCGGTCATCGGTCAATTGATGTTGAGTAATAGCTTGGTCAGTGATGCATCACGGACCTTTACCACTGACCCCTTCATAACAAAACCCCATGAACGGGTTCCGGACTGCATCCGATTGTCACAATAGCAGTATAAGACCATGTGAAGCATGAAGGTGCACTGGTCACCTGGACAATGTCACCGTAACGAGTTCAGCAATCGTACGAGGATAATGGTAAAATCAGGATGAAGGAAACGAATGAAGGAAGGAAATAAAAAACACCGAATTTGAGGACGGGTTAGCAGGTGAATTGGAAAGATGCGACAACAAGGTAATAACTTGGAGGGTTGGTGATTATTTGGCGATGACGAGGACGACGACGACGACGACTATGAGGAAGCAAGGGACTGTATCTGAGCGCATGACTTGTTAGTGTCCCGAAGCACGTAGAGCTGTTGGGCGTGACGTAACTGACTAACAACGCGGTAACACGCTCGAGTAATCCGTTTCTACTATCGCCCTCTGTGTTGTGTAAAATAGCATTGGGTTATATAGCAAATGATGGTGATGGTGGTGGGTGCCCTCACTGTAGAATCGGCCCGTAGGTTATTACATGGCCGCGTGACTGGTCGTTTGTGTCTACATTCAGGACTGAGTCCAAACTTCATTTTGCTATACAATTGTAACGTTGGATAATTAGTTTGAGTGCCGTTCCGACTATTTTCCTCATTTTGTATGTTTGTCTTTGTATGTGTTTGCGTGTCTAGTCTCATATATGTATGATGGAATCGGCAGAATATAATAAATAGAGAAAGACCATTTATTTCATTACTTTGTTGCACATTTCTTGTACATTTGGTTTTGAGAAATGTTTTTATTTTTAGTTTGCTTTTGTGTTTACGGACAAACGTTTTCGCTTACATATCGTTACAGAGCTGATATCACCGCCGAAGGAAATATATCTGTGGGAGCCACGGGATTTCTACGGGATGTTACCAGAGAGCGACAGGTAATCCGACAGGCCAACTGGGTCGAGCGATAAGGGTTAATCTAAGGGTTGGTGAAACATATAACGGTTAATTTCTCCACTACAAGTGCGCTTCGTCTTCTTGCGTTAACGGTGGAAAGCACATAACGTTTCGAAACAGCTAAACTGACATTAAATTAGAATTACATTTATAAAATAATAAAATAGAAAACTGAAATAAGTTACTTAGAAAAGTACTGATCAGTTTTACCACTAGTTAAATGATTTTGTTACTTAATCTTCTTAATTTAGTACAGTGATAAGCTTAAATTCCTGTTCAACATCGGGATCCCGAGTTTAGAAAACTCTGCTGATCTCCATTGATTCCTCCACTAATTCTTATTATTCCAAGTACAAAATTAACGGATTAATAGTTCTAATTGATGTTCATATGATTTTTGGATTTAAAAAAAATTTTTAACACTAATTTTAAGTGGACTTTTGCACAAAATTTTTTACTGTGATAGAAAATTTTTCCACAGCTTTCTATGCATATAATAAGCATACAGAAACCGGAACCACTCTATCTTTTTTTTATTATTTTTCTTATTTCTGGTAATAAAATTCTTATCGTTGATATTTTCTCCCTCACGTCACTATTTTTTTCCTCTCTATCTCTTTAAATTCCTTGAAAGCATAAAAAGTAAGTGAAAAATCCGGTATATGGTGCATACTGTATGCCACTCTTATTTTTTTCGTCTCGTTGATTTTATCCGTAGCATTTTCACATCATCCTCGATGAATTTTTCGCATAGCTTGTGTATAAAATCGAATAATGGAAAATGACGTAGGATTGAAAATATAAAACACCATTATCACTACTCTATATAATATTACGAGAAAACAATACTAAATTTACCAGGAAATCACATCACGTTTAAGTAAACCATAACATACTATAAAATTTGCACCCAATATATAGTATATAAGTAATAATAAGAATAATATCAAAGAAAATGATGAAAAAAAAGAGGTTATAAACGTGAGAATAAAAAAGTGGTGAAATAAAATAATAAAAGTTGTTTCATAGAGCCGTACAAGTTGTGCGGGGACTGCACAGCAAGAAGAAAGTTGGTGGCTTCCTGTCGAATTCTCGTTCGTTCGACGTCGTGGAAATATTATTTCGATTCCAAGTCCTCGTTCTTTTCTCTGTCCAATTTTTTTTCCTCTCGCCTCCTCCCTCGGTAGAATTCTGATTCGTTTTCTCTTACCTTCTCGCAAGTTTGGCGAGAGACGCAAAGGGTGTTCGAACTTTAGATTACGGCATGAGCCGTGGTCCTTTGTCGCGGTTCGAAATGAAAAGAGACGTCGTGTCGAAAGTTCGGAATGAAGGAGGCCAACGAATGAAGCTAAGGCAAGTGAGAAAGAGTGAAGACTCTTTACTATATCTACTGATCGACGAAGGTTAGGTTAAACTTTAAAAGAAAAGAGGGTGACGATGAAAAACACCCAACACAGAATTATTCCAATGTTCATTCAATGAAAAACGAGAAGAAGAGGAAAAAGCCAATCTATATTGGCAAATGATGAAGATTTGGAGAGTATTCTTGGAAGTAAATGTGTTGACGAAGAAAATAAAATAAGTAAATAAATAAATTTGATATGAAAAAAAAAGAATAATTTATATATAAACTAATAATAAAATTTTCTATGTAAAAGGAAATAACGAACGATGAATAGAACATCTCCGCTACGAAATTCTTCAGTTAACTATTTTTGAATAATTTATAAAATATGATAACAACGACTGCGAGAAAAAAAATCAATCGTGATAAAAATTGTTTCAAAACTTGTCTACTATTTAAATGAGATTAAATAATTATTTAAAGTTTACAAATTATCTAAGTTTATTATGAATATCTGAGCGCGATGATAAATAATGTAGTGAATAATATAAAATAATATTATCTGCGGCGTAGTATTTGTTAAGTGAACTTGAAATAAAAAATTTTTAAATACTTTTGATAAGTGGAGCAAAGAAAAAGAAAAAGATGAGTAAGAGGACGAGAGTTTATCAGCAAATTCTTGGATGATACTAGGGAAATAGAGAACTGAAGAGGAGGATGAAAACGGTTCAAGTAGAGGGGATTGTGAGGCTTCGGTGTAGAGTGAAAAAAAAAGTGGATGAAATGAGGAACTTGAAGAATCTTTCGAGATGAATCTATATACATTTATATATAGGTGCAATATAAATCAGTATATAAATTGCAGCCAGAGATTGAACGAGATTCATCGGATAATTAACTTAATCACTGAGGATTTAATAAAATATATTGAATTAAAAGAAGAAAAAAATATTTATAAATATATATATTTATTATTCATTTTTTCCTTCAAAAATTATTCGAATATTTCAATTAATTTTCATTTGACAATAAAATTTAATTCATCGAATAAAAAAACAAAAGTGACTCAAGTATTACAAACACATTTATCGATAAATAACAAATAAAAATCACTTGTGTATAATAAAAATGAACAATACACATTTTTATATTAATGAAAATACAATGTGATATTGTATAAAGTATTAGAGCAAAGTGAGTGGAATGCTTTTAATTTGCTAAGTGAATCGTGAATCGGCTCGGTTCCAAAATATACTAGGCACGGCCTCACTATGAAATAAAAAAGAAAAAAAAATAGATTAACCACCCTCCCGATCTCCCTCAGTTCCAATATCATTTAAATGAATATAAACCGAATGATATGAAGCACAAAGAATGCAAATTTTTCCCCACATTTATTCGAACAAAAATTATTCAACAATAAAATACATAAAACGAAAAATAAAATAATTATAAAGAATCAATGGATTATAATTTATATTTAAATTCATCAGAATTATCGACTGATGATAAAACAGAGTGACATAAATGGAAGTGAACAAAATGGAGGGAAGTAGATAGAGAAAATGGAGTATATTAGTTTAAGTACACGTAAATTGGATTTTCGTGCAGTTAATGGTAAAAAACATTTGTCGTTTTACGCTCACAAGGTAGTCAAGAGCTAGACGACGGTGAACGAGACAAAGAAGATGAGAAAACGCGGTATGAGAGAAATGGCGAAGAAGGGAGAGAGGTTTACGGATTAACTCGACGAGAAAACATGGCGACGGATCAAGTCGCAAGGAGAGAAAATAGATGAGAGAATGAATTGTGGGAGAAGCTGGTTATACACTCTATCTCCATGAAAGTCCAAGCAAAAACTTTCCTCTCAATTAGAAGTCTTCAAATGAAAACTGAATAATTTATTATCGAAAAGAAGAAGAAAAAAAAACAAAATAGACACATACAACAAAATGAATTTATTTTACGCGCAGGCGCTTGAACAAATGAGTCATGAAAGATAAAGAATAAGCGGATATAAAAATACGAATTACGAAGAGACATAAATAAATAATAATAAACTAGATAAATTTATATAAAGAAAAAATAAATAAATATAGAATCCTTGGATTCTCATTGATTGTTTGCTGGTGAGAACTCATTCGACGATACATTTCTTTTTTTCTTCATTCTTTATTTCATACTCGTTCACCTTTCATCCCTTTCTTTTTCTCTATCTCTATTCCATCCCTCTGACGGAATTTTCCGCTTTAGGGTACTTTTATCCCGAAGGATATTTGCCCATTGGAGGAATAAAAGTTTCACACTATCCCAGTGGCCGGTGAACGAGAAGCAAAGAAGGTTGGGAAAGGATGTGTACATATCCTATGTATGTATGTATGCATGTATATATGTATACATATGAAGTATTTGTGAGGGTGTGAGTGTGAGGTCGACTTGTTTAAAAAGAGAGGAAATTCGTTCATCCAGGATCTGGAGAAAAATCACTCTGATCCATTTAAACCGCAGGAAAATGAGAGAAAAAAATGCTGAATGCATTATGTTTAATTTTTATTTGCAACAACCCTTAAATATATTATTTATATTATATTCACAAATACATATATCAATTTAAGAAAAATATTTAAATAATTATATAAAAAAAAATATGTATGCATTTATATTTATATGTATCGTTATTTATTGTGAATATAATATTATTTTCACAACATTGACAAATGATTTTCATGATTTGGGAGTAAACGTGAATAGAAGGAAGTGAAGAAGAAAAATATTGCAACGTTGCGCAGCTTTACGAAACGATTTTTGCTGGTGGATTTTTCCAGGATATTATAGATATCTCACGTTTTTCCTCGAATATTCACGTAGTGTAGGGGAGGGTTCAAGGCAGCTGAAAAAGAGTTTACGAAAGGGGGTGAGAGAGGCAAGGGGTTTGTAAATATGTATGTATATACAGATGTATAAGAATAATGTGAAAAGGGTGCTGGACTCTTCGGCCCGTGAAATTGAACGGCACGATTTTGTACCGATAAACGTGTCAACCCTTACCGCGAAGAAGTGACTCGAAAATTTTACCTCTCTAACGTATCACAATCATCTCTTTTTAATAAATATAAAATATTTATATATGGATATTAGGGGGTTTTATTTTTAGGGGATATTTTTTTTGTCTGTCGTACCTGAAAATCTGATAATTTATAAAAAAAAAAATTGTTCCCGTTTGAAAAATTATTCTGAATTATTTAGAGGCTTATCAAATTCAAAAATTCGTTTTCCCATATAAATAGCTATTGCTATTGTTGATTCAGCTTCTTAGCGTTTATTGTAAGATAATAATTAATGTCAAATTAATAAATTCCTGTTTAAAGAAAATTTATTGTCAATTATATTCAACTTTCACCTTTCTAGCTCTACAACTCGAAAACTGTAAGTGGGAGAGTGTTTGCGGTGAAGAACTTTTTTGTAGCAAATTTAATGCCCTATAAAAGCTGTGCATTCATTTTTTCCAAAAAAAATTTTTAACTACTAAAAAATCGAGTTGAAGTCGAAAAAAAAAAATTTCTCGTGTTATTTATGTGGGAAATTGAATTTTTGAATTCGCTAAGCCTCTAAATAACTCGGAAATATTTTTTTTTTTTTATAAATTATCAGATTTTCAAGAGTCACAGACAAAAAAAATATCGTCGAAAAATAAAACAACCTAATGTACATACACAGTGAAAAATTTTGTGCAAAAGTCAAAATTTGCATCAAAAATAATTATCAAAAATTCTTAGTGACCTTTACACGAAGTTTTTGACTATTCAAATATTTTTAGTTATTTCCAACAAGCATGAATAATATATTTACTATTAAATCTCTCATATAATATATACAGTAAATATTTCCAAGCCAAATATTCATCTTAAATTCTCAAAAACCTGTATGTATATATACACATCAAAAATTGGCTTTTGCATTTAATTTATTCAAGGACCAAAAGCTATTTTCATCGTCACTTTGGGCGGTTTGTGTATCGTTCCTTGTGCACGAAAATTTTGCCAGTACTGTTTGAATTTATATTCAAATAGGTTGCGCCTAAATTAACTGGTATACTGTGACAAACGATGGATCCAACACTCGACAAACGAATGGTCGACTATATATAAAACAAAGTACAGAAAGAGGTCCTTTACGTCTTGCATATTCTTCTCATTTGCACCCCTTTGGCCTTTTGAACGCGCGATACTCAACAGAATTAAAACGTTAAAAAGAAAAAAAAAACAGCGTCATTATTCATATCGCACCATGTGGAAAATTCTTCTCCATAATATTTTTCCCCTTTCGCATATTTCCTCTCTTTTTTTTCTGCATTTATAATAAAATTGACATTAATATCCGTCTGCATCCTGTACTTTTGCGTCAATAATTGCTTCAAAAAGAGAAAAAAATATGTCTGCATTTATCAGACATTGTCAGAAAAAAAAAAAATATTGACTCATGAAAAGCAGTCATAGATAAACTAAAAAAAATATATCGCAAAAATACATAAAAATACCAACGGAAAATGTATATTTTCCCATCCTGGCGGGTTTCTTCTCTTCAACGCGCAAAGCGGAAGGCGACCTCAAATGTATATAGGAAGTTTCCGTTCCCGATGGTGGTGGAAAAAAAAATCAAGGAATGCATAAAGGAATAGAAGAAGTATAGAAGGAAAAGGAACGAGGATCCTTCGCGTGTCTCTTCTCGTTTCCAAACGAAATACGAAAACGTCTCTTAGAGCTTCGACTTCTCTTCCAGCACGTATATATCGACTGCTGCCAAGTCTGTCCCGCTTCGTATTCAATCCTCGTTCCAATACACAGACACATACAACTATACTTTTCTTCCCACCACCAGAATTCATCCTCTCCCTATCTTTCTCACTTGCCCCTATCCTTCTGCACGCCCTCCTCTCTCGTGTACCTCCAACCCTACGATCCGGAAGTGACGTGACGGACTTCGCATCCCGACATTTTCAATCAGCTAAGTTTTTTTTTTTATCCTCTCCCTTTTATATTGAATTCGTTTATTTGCCTTTTTTTTTCATCTCAACTTTTTATTTCTTTTATTTATCATTCTTCTGGATGCCCAGTAGAATGTCAGTATTACCTTAGCTATTTTAATTTAATATCAAAATTAATTTCCTCTTTACCCTAAAAAATTTTGTGTAAAAGTTCATTCAAAATTTGTGTTGAAAATTTTTTTACCATCATTTCATGTCAAATTTTCAACACAAGAGTTTGACTTTTACACAAAAAATTTTACTGTGTAGTAGTATCATTAATTTCATATTTTTTAATTTCAATTCCTTTTTTTTCTTCTGCTCTCAGCGTTTTGATAAAATTAATTTAGTGTTAAACTAATATAATCGTATATCTAGTATGGATTATCGATTGTATATATGCCGAATTGGTTATATATGTACTGGTAAAAGGTCATTAGGCTATGTGCTCGGTAATTAGCTCGGCGAACAGCCCATTCCCTCTTCATATACACCTCCGGAAATTATCTTCGCACCTCGTCGCTTCCGCGCGCGCCATATTACTCTGTATATGGGTGCCCAAGGGTGCTTTTCTCGATATGGCAGGCGCGAACGAACCACCTCACGCTTCAATGTACAGGTGCAAACGTTCCAATTGTTTTCCGATACGGAGACTTGGTGGATTCAGGTATGTATACATATATCGAAAGTTTAGTATATAGTATGAAAGAGAATTTAGATATCTATCGATGGCTATATGAGCTGTCATTTATTTATTCATGGCACAAGATATTTTTGTCAATTTTCCAAAGCCATCGCAACATTTATTGGTTATCATTAAAATAAAAATGGAACAAAAAAAAGAAGTAAGTATTTGATTTAAATTATTGTATGTATATTGTATATTTATTATTGACCTCTAGAAGGCCAGAAAACCGATATATTGTCTTGCTTTTGTGATAAGAACTTTGTATATAGTTGATACATAATACCAGACACTAATTTGGGCACTTTTTAAGGGCGATTTCAACTCTCAAATCCCGGCCGTTTATAACCATTTGATTACTAAAGGCGGATTTATACGCCGTAACTAGTCCATTAATATGGACGAAAAGGGTAAACATACACCCTCTCTATTTTTATTATAATTATGTAAAAATTATCAAAATATACTGTTTCAGTAGTCAAATCCTGTGTTACATTGCAAATTTTGAACATTTTCCTTTATATTTAAGGACGTTCGTTAGCGAAACTTTTTAGTAGATAAAATTTTTTTTTCTCAGTTTTGATAAGTTAAATCATGTTGCTATCTACCCTTGAAATTTCAAGACGCCTTATCGATAACTTAAGAAAGTTATTAAAGATCAGAATTCAAATTTTTAACATAGAGCCTTATGGAGAATTAGCATTTTAATGTATTTAAAATTACAAAAAGTATATTGTAAGAGTAGATACAATAATAAATAATGTTTAAAAATATTCTTTGAAATATGTGGTTTATATAACTTCACAAAAAAACAGGTGTTGACAAATGTTTGAATTAAATATTAATTATTTTAATAAAGATAATTAAAACTGTTATGGTAAATTTGTAGCCATCTTGAAAACTAGCAACAGCGCGCAGTAACGAAATATACACATATACACATACACATTGAAAGTGTCAAAACATAACATAGGCGCTGTTGCCAAATTTATTTAGCAATTCAAATGGCGTCAAATCAATTGTTAATGTGGATTAACTGATTTTTTAAAATAAATACTTTAAAATTAATTGGCACATATAAAAAATAATTATAAATCATTGTAAACTGAATAATATATTTTACAAATTTTTTCAAGGCTCAAATAAATTTTATAAAAAGTTAGTACTCATTTGACTATAGCGTATCTGACGAACGTCCTTAATTACCGATTATTATCAAACAAATGCCTAAATTATTTCGAGTAAAATAAAATAACTTAAAAAGTTACTTAGGATGAAAAAAAAATGAATATTTTTAGTGTATTTGCCTTTATTAATTTTTAAACCTTAAGAATGATATTAAATTTCTGGGTAATGTTTTAGTCACTAGGCAGTAGGCAACCAGTCACAGCGACTGACATGCGAAAAACGCGCCGTCCATATTGATGGATTAGTGCCGAATCGTGCCGTCCTCAAAGGGTTAAAGGCTGGGATTAAAACAACTAGGAAGAAAATTTTTGCGATGGACAAAAACGATGTTTGTTTCGTCCCACACAAACCTTTCCTCAGTTTCTATATTTCCTAAGTGTGTCTGTAACTGTGTGCTCCAACCACCACTGTCTGTCACCTTTATCACCTTTATCACCTGCGCCAAATTGCCGCCATTTAGATGCTAAAATCCGGGGGGTTCACGCCATACTATTACTACTACTACTACTACTACTACTACTACTACTACTACTACTACTACTACTATTCAAGAACTATTTGTAGAATTGTGCGCGAGGAAAACGGAAAAGTAGAGAGAGGATGGTAAAATCCGGTCGAGTGCTGGCTGCATACATACATGCAGGAAATGCTGTAAACGGATTATCCGACAGTTTTAGCGGGAGTTCACACTCTTGTGCCATCCTCACGCTAAACCTAGAGCTATTTAACCCCTTTCACCCCATCGTTCCTCCATGTAACCCACTGGCTATCTCACATGACGTCAAGATCAAATTCAAATCCGATATACGGATTTCCACGACATTGGACTCGACGCTCGATAATATATACCAGTCCCATCTGCTTCTCATACACCAGAAACTATTTATTCATGTATACATATATCTATGTTTACATTTCCGATGCTTTTCTTTCATTATTAAAATGCTTTTTATTTCCTTTTTTTTTTCATTTTTGATACTGTCATGCAAATAAATACAGGGTAAAAATAACAGCGGATACATTAATTTTAACGTTAGATGAAAGATTTAAAATATCACTTTACAAAATTTTTGTTATATAAATTTATAAATATATGAGATGAAGTTTATCGATGATATTAAAAAAAATGAATGTCTATTTTTATTATACCCATTTGGGTCAATTTAGGTGTATGATAACAATAGAAATATAAAGTAAAAAATTTATTAACAACCACCCTTCAATAGTAAACATCTCTAAAAAGTGGCTGGATACTTAACTTTTTTATTTATTCTTTACATTCTTTTGATGACAACTATTCCATCGAGCGAATTTTAATGACCGCTATTCAGAGTTTTTACTAAATAGCTCCACGTGGAACTCATAATTTATTTATATGTAGCATAATAAAATAATTATGTAACAATTATTACAATAATTGTATTAAAGTCGGTTTTATGATATTAAATATCTTAGCATCAGTTGGATAAAAATAATTTGAATGATTATCTGATAATAATCAACAAATCGCCACGTAGTGATTATAATTTTTATTCATATCATATTTACAAGTATACACAAATGAAAAATTCAGTTACAACTTTCCCTGCTAATTAGTAAACTCAATAAAAAAAATAATCGACTTTTTATTAGTTGATTATGATTAATTATTATTAATTACAATCACTTTTATTTATTTTTACCCTGTATTTATTTGCATGACATTATCAAAAACATTTTAATAATAGAAGAAAAGCACCAGAAATTACAACATTGATATATGTATCCATAAATAATTAATAAAAATTAATTATAATCACTAAGAAAATAATTATACTGATTCCTTGTTGTTTAATATAAAAAAAACATGATTAATTCATAATTTTTTATCACGCTTTTGTAAAATTATAAAGTACGAATAAAAAAAACTGTGTAATAAATATTAAACCTAAAAAAAAAAAAAAAACTAGAATGATAATGAAAATATTTCTTGAAGATAGATGAAAAATTGAGTTGAGATGTACGGGGTGAAACGAAGTCACTTCCGGTGGATGTATATATATGTATATGTATACATGTAGTATGATAAGAAAGTGCGCATGAGTATGACGATAAGTTACAAAGACACCCTGCGGATGTTGGCGCCATTTGCGTCATGCTGTTGTAGACTTGCTGAGATACAACAAGATACGATAGACTTTTTGGTAAATAAAAACCTCAATATATTATATATATGTACTAGATATATAAATTCATATACATATAGTGGCAGTATTATATATCATTGACGGGAGCTTATTCATTCCTTTTTTACATCCGACCCGTAAACTATCTGTATATATTTTTTGTTAAACTTGTTTTCTCTTGTTTTGTTTCATTTTACATTTTCGTTAATTTATTTCGTTTGAGCTTTTTTTCTTCTTGTTGTTTTTCATTTGACTGCAGTCTTTGAATTAATAATATAATATAATCGAGAGCAGTGGCCCAGGGATTATATTTCAAGAATTCCCCGTCCAGCGATGACTGAAAGCCATAATTCCTACCGCCATGTTGTTGTGACTTTATATACATCTATATAAACCCAGTCTCGAGTGTCCTCTCGCGTGTCCCAAAGGAATTAATACCATACTCCGTTTCAATTTGCCGATACACACTCCCTTCATCATCATGTATATTTATTCAAATGCGGTTGGTGAGTTATTATTTTTTTTTTATTCATTCATCCGTGCTTTTATTCTACCCCACTAGTAAGTTGTATATGTAATATACACAGTAAAAAACTTTGTGTGAAAATCCACATGAAATTTATGTTGGAATATTTTTTGCAATGATTTTAAGTCGAATTTTTAACACAAGAGTTTTTGTTGAAATAGAAAAATTATTTTGTGTCGAATGAATTATATTTTATGTTAATTGAACGACAAAATTTTAGTTGGAATGAATTGATGAATTAATGTGTAAAGGTTAGACACTTTTTAAATTGTTTTATTACATTACTCTTGTGTTAAATTGGGGTTATTTATTTAAACTTATCATAAATTGTGGATGATTAATATTTTAATGAATTATACATTTACTTGGTGAACTCTATTTATTCCAAAAAATACAATAAAAACTTCAATATGAAATTTTTTGTTTATTGAAAAAATAATGAATCTTCATTGAAGGGATATTTTATAAAAAAATATTCACTGATAATAATATAACAATAGCCACTGTTACACGCAAAAAAGTTTGCAATAATTTCACGTACTCACAATAACATGAGTCGAATTGAAATAATTCGAAAATAAATTCCAAAAACAATTGAATAATTCAATGGTTTATAAATGTTATAATTAAAACATTAAATTTGATATTTTTTAATTCAATATTTCGTACAGAAAATCTAACACAAAATAATTATTTGTAAAACTACAAATATTTTTAGTTGAATCAATAAATGAGTAATTCAACATATTTTCTAATTCTTCGTATAAATATTTAACATAACATTAGATTTAAATCGAGCCACATAAATAACATATTAATTGAACATCATTCCCATGTTAAATTTCTTTAAAAAAAAAAAAAAATCCAACCAAAATTTCAAGTAGACTTTTTCCCAAAATTTCTCACTATATATCTGCACATTCTCCACTATCATTTTTATTCAAAAATACAAAAATAAAAAAAAAAAAATTATTTTTCTCACTATAACGGTTCTTTGTTTTCCTATATCATCCCTCAGTCCATTCGTTTATTTTAATTTTCGCATTTCCGGGCGCGGGGACGATGGCAGCGCACCAGTTTTTAACGGTTTTCTCGCTCAGTTGGCAATGGTGGACTGCGTGGGGATTTTTCCCGCGTGCCGTATATTGGTAGCGATACATTTTAAAAGTCTATATCTCCCCCCGTTCATCCGCGTCTCTATATCCCCCGTTGTGTGTTCCCTCGTCGTCGTTTTTCGACCGTTCTCTTTTCCCCTGTGCTCTCTCGCACATTTTAACCGTCACCGATACCGCGGTGGTATCCACAACCATTCGGCAAACCGGCATGCCACGTTCATACCTCTATCCACCCTCTGTGCCACCTATATTCTAGGATTTTTTTTTTTTATTTTTATCATTCGTTCGTAGGTATAGATAGATATGTATGCATATAAATTTTTTTTCTCATTTATTTTTAGATCTTTTTTTTTTTCGATTTTTCTTTATACTCTCCGCGCTTTTTATATACTATACGAGTTTTGGTTTTTCACCGATATGCGTGGTCTCACTTGCTTCTTTGTTATTTCGTTTTGTTTTGTATATTTGTTTTTTTTTTTTTTTTAAATTTTTTCCCACTTTATTCTCTTGAATTTATTTATTTTATTCCTTGACGTATCGCATACCACTGTTCTATCTTTCCTATTTTTATATAAATGTACATTTTTACTTGCCATTGAACCGCAGTTCGTGATGCGAGAATTCAGTGAAATAAATGCCCACCACAATTAAAAACTATTCAGGAATTCCCCTGTGTTCATGATATTTTTTTTTTTTTTACCACATACACATGAAATGCAGTAATTTATTTATAGACCGGGAGAAAAAAATATTGAAATAAGAAAAAATGTACTCTTGAATGTAAAAATTTTGCAATAATAATAAGCTTTTTTCAATCAAAATAAAATTCTTGAATAAATTATTTTTGTATTATAATAAATAAATTTTTTCGAAGTATGAAAAATTATATAATATTTCAATATTAAATTCAGATTAATTCCCGTAATTTATTTCAAATTAAAAATCGAGTTTGAATAAATAAAAGAATAAAATTTGAATGCAATTATAAAATATGCATTATTGTATTAAGAATAAATTAATTTATTCATCGAGTATTTGCTGTTTAATTGATTAATTTAGAATCGATGATGGATACAAAAAATAAAAATTATGAATCAAGTCTTGAATATTTAAATTTAAACTAACAATGAATTTCATAAGATACTTTTCAAAGAAAAAAAAAATAAATAAGTATATTATTGATTCAATGAATACTTTTTTTTTTTAGTATTATGTGAACATTATGCTTCTTTTTTCATAGAGATTTTCCTACACAAAAATTTTATATGCTTCTCACCATGAATATATCGATAAATAAATAATATTTAAAAGACGTTTTGATGAAAGGTTCAAGTGTGCATTGAGAAGGGCTCACTTTGCTTCGGAAATTACTTTTTTATTTATTTTTCATCCCCAAGACCTTTTTTGCACACACGATTCCGTGTCGTTGGTTGAGAATAAAGAAAAAAAAATCCCTTACGTGTTCTTATACTTTCATGCACTCACGTACACTCTAATAATGCAATTTGAAAAAAAAAAAAAAAAAAAATTCTTCGCTTTCTTTTCTGTTCTATCTTAATTGATGCTTTTCCAAAATGCGCACTAGCCTCTTGTGTAACTTAATCTTTTTACAATAAATATATGCAACAATAAAATAAAAATTCTCAATTTTTGTTTTCAATAATTACTGTTAAAAAATTTTAACACAAATTTTTAGTGGACTTTTACACAAAATTTTTTACTGTTTATTAGTGATGGTAGTAGTGTGGTACATAAAGTAAAGTGAGGATGGTCGAGTTCCGGGATTCGAGGGGTCATGACTACCTAACTCTGCTCTTGGCTCAGACAAGAGATAGAATGAAAATGCAAGGAGTGAGACTGGTTAGGGAGAGAGGAGGGATCATGAGTGAAACAAGAGTACTAGGAACAAGAGATTGGGCAAAAAAGCAAAGGACAGAAGGTATAAAAAACCCGGACAGTAGATAACGCCGGATGAAATGTGCATGGGCATTATTTTTTCCGGGGTAAATGTGGTGTAATAGAAAAAATTGCGAGGCTCGATGAAGATTCAAGAGAAATAGAAAAAGAAGAAAATGGTGAAGAGAATTTGAAAAAAAGTAAAAAATTCAGCAGAGAAAAAGAGAGTATGGTAATGTGAGTTATTTTGCACGTTTTTTTTATTTTGACTACTGTAAATTCTCCTCACGGTACGGCATGAAATATTGCATGCAACAATAAATTGTTTATTTACATAATGTTATGTATTATATAGATAATTAATAATTTATAAAAGAATATTATTGATATTTTTCAAAGGTGAAAGAAAACATTTATGTGATGATTATTCAGAAATAATATTTTAGTGATTTTATATAGTAAAAAATTTTGTGTAAAAATTCAATCGAAATTTAGGTTGAAAACGATTGATAAAAAATTCTTACACTAAATTTTCTGCTGTGTACGATGAAAAAATGAAATAAAAGTACAAAAAATAAACAAAATCAATACAAAAAATCAATAAATAAATTATTATACAACGCAAAATTATTTTTCTACTTCAACATAAATTTCTGTGTTAAGATTCGATGTAAAAATATAGGTATATATATTTATTTTTATTTTCTATTCTTTTTCTCATCCCCATGCTGACGTCACCACTATCCGTATCGAAATGAAGTTACAAAACTGCCACCGGTAAATATTATAAAATGTTTATCTCACACATTTTTTTTTTTTTTTTTTTTTT
>JAQQBS010001422.1:20200494-20221693 GCA_030347275.1 Microctonus aethiopoides
TAATTCTTATACATACAAATATAAATTTATTATGTATTTGACTTATAGTTAACGGTTAAAGATAATAGTATATATTATTTTTTTATTTCATTTTCGTACGTGGAGGAAAAAGAAAAAACAAATGATAAATAAAATTCGGATTCAATTTATCACAGTGACAATGAAATAAATGAAAATACTTGAGGGAGAAGTAAATGTGAGAATACCACAAAAAAAAAAAAGAAAGAAAAATTCATTGGGGTTAGGGGCAAAATTTGATTTGAAAAATTGAATATGTGTTTCATTAAAAAGAAAAACAAAATTGTCAAGAAGGATTTTATTAATTATTTCTTCGATGTAATAATTTCTTCGATGTGGGAAATGAAATTCATTAGTTCTAATTGAACAAATTACTCATTTAAATAATTTATATTCTCATTTATATATCTATACTTCATTAAATAATAAATAAATATGTTTTCATCACTTCAAAGTATTTAATAAATTTTAGTACTAATTGTTTTTTGTCTAGAAACGAAATTTATTTTTTGTTTAGAAAATATCCAAATTTTGTTTAGAAACCAAAATTATTTTTTGATTAGAAAATATCCGAATTTTGTTTAGAAACCAAAATTATTTTTTGATTAGAAAAAATCCGAATTTCGTTTCGAAACCAAAATTATTTTCTGTTTAGAAAATATCCAAATTTTGTTTAGAAACCAAAATTATTCTTTGTTTAGAAAATATCCAAATTTCATTCAGAAACCAAAATTATTCATTTATTAGAAAATATCCAAATTTTGTTTAGAAACCAAAATTATTTTTTGTTTAGAAAATATCAAAATTTGGTTTCGAAACCAAAATTATGTTTTGTTTAGAAAACATCCGAATTTTGTTTAGAAACCAAAATTATTTTTTGTTTAGAAAATATCCAAATTTCGTTCAGAAACCAAAATTATTCATTTATTAGAAAATATTCAAATTTTGTTTAGAAACCAAAATTATTTTTCGTCTAAAAAATATCCAAATTTGGTTTAGAAACCAAAATTATTTTTTGTTTAGAAAAAGCACCAAGCAGATTGATATAAAAAAAAAATTCCGAATCCTCATGAACTTCCACACAAAATTTTTCCCTCAAAAAAAAAAAAAAAAAAAATAAATAAATAAATAAATAAATAAAATACAATAAAAATACAAAAATAAATAAATACTGCTCACTAACTAAACAAATAAACAAACCTTGACATATCATCGCTTACATCCACATACGAACTGAAGTGATAAACCCATTTATACACACCAAACTCGCGGATATCGAATTTTCATTACATACAACATAAAGTTATATGGTCGTAGGGCAAATCTAATGTGCTTTAGCTAAAACGTATGAGGCAAGGGGAATATGACAGGGTTGATGGTGGGACTGAACAAGATAAGAGACCTCGTGCTCCACTATACACATACATACATCATATTATCTACACTCATATACATACTCACATGTATACACACATTCATATTACTTCTACATGCATTAAGGACACAGACAAACCATGAGGGCGAGCAAGTAAATGGGGGTTTGGGCACTCTGGTGGTTGGATAGTTGGTGCTACGTTAGGTTACTGGAGACTCTTGGTATTATTGGCCTGTGCCAACTGGCCAGATAAATGTGGTTGGCGATCCTATTCTCACATTGCATTTTCCCTCTTCTCTCTCTCTTCTTCATCTTCTATCGTTTTCTCCAACGCGTCACAACACGTTCAACTATCTCTTTCTCGTTTGCTTTTATCTTCTATTTCTCCTTGCTCTTCTTCTCCATCCAACAACTCTCTATATGACTTTGGTTTTGCCATAGACAGTGAAGAGAGGCAGAGAAAAGTGGTAGAGGGTTTGGGGAAAACCAGTTCGTAGGACGAATAGAGAATCGTTGCAGTTGGCTTAGTTTCATAGTTGGCCATTTGTACCCTGCCCTTTACTTCCTATGTATTATATACAGATGTATACATATATACTCGTACATATGTATTTATCTATGTTTTCTAACAGACACACATTGTCTGATTGTGTGTTTAGCATTGAAATTTAGTTTGAATTCTTCTTTTATTATTTCATTATTTTTATATTAAATACTTGTCTTGCTTTTATCCACATTTTCAAATTCAGATTTTAATTATTTTTCTTCATTTAATATTTATTAATTATATAATCGCCATAAAAATCTATTATTACTTTTACTTGTAATATTTGCGAATAGTTTTATCATACAATAACAATACTTAAAAATTTAATTCACATTTTATTATTTCTTTATTATGAAAAAAATAAATTTTCAAGTAATAAACAAATAATAATAATAATAATAATAATAATAATAATAATAATAATAAT
Organism: Microctonus aethiopoides; assembly: GCA_030347275.1. Taxonomy (NCBI): domain Eukaryota; kingdom Metazoa; phylum Arthropoda; class Insecta; order Hymenoptera; family Braconidae; genus Microctonus; species Microctonus aethiopoides. The sequence goes on from JAQQBS010001422.1 coordinate 20,202,862, forward strand.
AATAATAATAATAATAATAATAATAATAATAATAATAATAATAATAATAATAATAATAATAATAATAATAATAATAATAATAATAATAATAATAATAATAATAATAATAATAATAATAATAATAATGAAATACATGAAAGATTGTAAGGGATAATATGATAGAGCTTTTTTTTTCTAACAGTAGTAAACGTGATTTTCACTCAACATGATTTTTTTTTTTATTATTTTGTTATTTGTTTAGTTTCATTTTTCAGCGTCCCCTTATCAAATTCTTCAATCTTCCATTTCGCAATGCGTAGTGTGGTAAAAGAGGGGTGGAAAGGAGGGAGATGGGGGATGTATATACGCAACGTAAATTGAAACAAATGGAAACTTATATGCATCGCAGAGCTTTCTCAAGTTTTATTGCCAGCTCATTTCATCTTGCACCAACATTGAAGTTAGAATTGTGTGCGCCCCTACCCCTCCCCTCCCCTTGCAAGCACAGTTTTATCGTTCGCAACTTGGGTTTTTCACCCCCATATTTTTTTTTTTTTTTACTGTATAGTTTTCTTTCATTCTCATCAACCAGTTATAGTTACGAGACTGTTATTGTCACCGTTGTTTCATCCCCCAAACTCCCTTAATGTTAGCATCCCTACATTCATATTTTTTTTTTTTTTTTTAGGATAAAAAACAACTCATTTTTTTTTCAATATTTTTTTCTGCATTTATTTCACGTGCCATTCTTACCCCTTGTATATCCATGAGCTTACAAGTTGCTCAAAAAGTTTATAAAACAATGAAACATGTATACATACATATGTATGTTGTATGTATGTATGTATGTATACTGAAGTAGACGGGAATTTCAACGTCTGCCGGACGTCGATAGGAACTTTACATTCATCATTATATGATAAGCCAGTCACAATGAATTTCCCTTGAGTAAAAAAGCTCCTTACTCTAATGTTCATAAAAAAATTTTTTTCTCCATATATTAAAGTAGACTTTTTAGATATATTATATGTGAGCTTTCTTTTGTTGCCTATGGTTAACCGAAGCTTGAACTTACTTAGTCATTTGGAGATTTTAGTTATTAGAGGGGGAATTTTTTTTTAACAATATATAATTAAAGCTCGCATAAGCAATAAAATTGTTGAATTAATGGGGATTTTTTTTTTTTTACTGACAGCAGTAAAGGGAGATTATGTATCATGACTATGAAAAAATTTTAGTGTAGCCATTTTTATACACATGTATGAATCGAGAAGGAGAAAGAGAGAGAGATGGATAAGTAGAAAAAGTCTTGAGAGTAAGACAAAAGCGTAAAGGAGATGTGAGGTGGAGAGGTAAGTTTGTCAAAGTAATTCGAGCTTTCATTGGCTACAATTCGAGTCACGTAGTACCAACGCTCTTGTCCTCACTCCTTATTATCCCATATCCTTGGTCGCGTGAGCTTCGCCGCTCACCCCTTTTCCTTTATCTCTGTCTTTCTCTTTTCCGCACATATTTTCACCGCACACTATCAATTGAACAAAGGAAATGCGCGCGACGAAAAGCCCTCTCTGTGTAATATGCTTCCCACTACTATCATCCAAAAGACGCTTCAGGTAATAATAGTGTTCCATTTTACTATTATATCGTGAACGTGAATCTATTTTACAATTATTTGAACATTCATCGCTGTTGGTTATAAATGTAATTATGTAATTAATATTATTGGAGTTTTTTTATTTTTTTCGAAATTTAAAGATTAATAATAATTTTTATGATTTGTATACGGTAAAAAATTTTGTGTAAATGGGCAATAAAAATTTTTCTTGACGGTTTTTAACGTAAATTTTAACAGAAGAATTTTTATGTTCAAGCTAAAAAATAATTTCATGTTATTTGATAGTTTATTTATCAATTTTTGTATTGATTTCGTTGACTTATTGTAATTTTATTCTGTTCATTCTTTTGAATTGTAAAAAATTTTGTGTAAATGCCAAATAAAAATTTGTATTGACATTTTTCAACGAAAATATTTCATTAAAGTAAAAAAAAAATAATTTTATGTTATACAATAATTTATCTATTAATTTTTGTATTAAATTTATTTATTCATTGTATATTCCTTCTATTTTTTAATTATAAACTGTAGAAAATTTTGTGTAAACGCCAAATAAAAATTTGTATCGACATTTTTCAACGAAAATATTACATAAAAGTAAAAAAAAAAAATTTTCTGTCGAAGCTGAAAAATAATTTTATATCACATAATAATTCATTTATTTATATTCTTATATTAATTTTATTCATTCATTCTATTCCCATCCTATCACTTCACAACGCACATTAAAAAATTTTCTGTAAAAGTCCACAAAAAATTTGTGTCAGAAAAATAATTTTAACTACCACTAAATAAGTAATTAAATTACCACTCAAAGAATCCTCCCCCAAATCCGACACCTATAAATAAACAAATTAACTCATATCTAACAAAAAAATAATCTCTCTTTTCCGCTCTCTCAAAAAAAAAAAAAAAAAAAAAAATGATAAAATAAAATAGATGAAAATAATATGCGACGCATCGGTATGACAAAGTTTTTAAGCTTTATTAAACGCCAGGCCAGAAAGGCGCAGAGAAGCGGATGATGATATGTTTCGTGGATTTCCACGTGGGCGAGTAAAATTTCATCCCTCTACTGTATAACACTCCCCTCACTCTAAAAGCTCCATCTCCACTATAACATTGGCCCCATACGCTTTCGCAATTTATATATATATATATACTGCTGCAAGCACCAGTGACTCACGTGCGCACACGTCCGACTCTTCAGTCGTTTCTATATTCCATTCAACTATATATTTACGCACACACATTTATATATATATATATTTATATATTTATATACATATGTATATTTCTTCCTACATGAATTTTCGCGTATAATAATGCTTATAAAATTCAGACAGGCGTGCGCGAGTCCCTATACTAGAAGCGTCGGTGGAATATTCGTTGTGCAGTAAAAAACTTTTTACCACGAATAGATTAAGCTCGTATGACTTTTATTTAAATTGATATAAAAATAAAAAAAAAATTATGTGCATAAATAAGTATATATCTAAATATATCTAAGTGGCGTCATAAAATCAAACATTAATATTAATAATTAATCATTTATATGTACAGTAAAAAATTTTTGTGTAGAAGTTTTAACAGTTTTTAATGCAAATTTTGTATTAAATTTCATAGTGAAAATTTTTTATTGAAGCAGACAAATAATTTTACGTTATATGATTGTGTATTTATTGTATTTTATTTTTCGTTTTTTATCGTGGAAATTGAGTGAATTCGTGAAAAAATTTATCGAGGAATTTTTTTTTTCTTGTTTTTAATCCAAATTTTGTATCAAATTTCATAGTGAAAATTTTTAGTGAAACAGAAAAATTATTTTATGTTATATGATAGTTTATTTATTCGTTGTGTTTCTTTATTTTATAGTTCTATTATCCAAATTGCTCTAATTTGTGTAAAAGTCCACGAAAAATTAATATTAACTATTATCAATGCAAATTTTGTATCGAATTTTATAGTGAAAATTTTTTTGAAGCAGAAAAATAATTTTTCACGTTTTATTATAGATTATTTATTGATTTTGTTTATTCCTTGTATTTTTATTTCATGTTTCTATCATTCAAATAAAACTAATTTGTGTAAAAATTCACGAAAAATTAATATTAATTATTTTCAATGCAAATTCAGCATCAAATTTCATAGTAAAAATTTTTATTGAAGTAGAAAAATAATTTTACGTTATATAACAATTTATTTATTGATTTTATTTATTCATTGTATCTCCATTTCATGTTTCCCTCATCTAAACTAAACAAATTAGTGTAAAAATCCACAAAAAATTTATATCAACAATTTTCACCTCAAATTTCGTATCAAATTTGAACCTTAAAAATTTCTATTAAATCACAAGAATAATTCTCTATCAAATGAATAATATTTCATACTAAATCTATCATTAAATTTTCGTCTGTCAAATTAAATATATACATAAATTTTCCATCAACAAAAATTATTTCTAAATCACTGCTCGTGTTCAACAAATCATTCGTGCCAAATCAAATCACCCAAATATTGCATAAAAAAAAATTCCAGCACAACTTTCCATCAAATTTTTACACAAATAATTTTTTCCTTCATACACACACCTATATCAACCGATAAAATATAATATCATGATCAACAATTATTCATTCACATAATAATAAATCCGATGATAATACCAACGACAAATGATAATAGGACGAAACATTTTATTCGTCCTGATTCATTATTGTCATAAGCACATATGGCTGTCAATCATTTGAAGTGAATTGTTATTCGCCGCAGTTGGAACCCTCAATCACACTGATTGACATCACTCGCTCTCATCCCTATATACGCTTGTGTCCTATACGCTTCATTCAACACAATTCCACCTCTATCTATCTATATATTCTCTCTTTTAGTTTCATCTCCATTTCTCTCTATCATTCATGCTCATTCTCACCAATCTCGATCCACTGGTGCACACACGTACACGGGCCATTAAAGACGAACCCCAAGCGCGTGTTAAACACCCCTGTAAAAGCTCATGAGAACGACCCTCCATAGCCTATATATTTATATTCCTACTAAAAAATAAAAAAAAAAAAATAGAAAACTAAAGAATAATGAAAAATATTTCATTTTTGTTTTGTTTATTTATTTTATCATTCACATATCTCTCTATTCATTCAGAGCTTTTTATATTTAACCTGAGGGCTTATTATTCATTTCAATGCACAGAAAATAGAAGAAAAAAAAATAATAAAAAATAAATAAATAAATAAATAAATGGAATAAAAAAAAAGTAACAAGTTAATATTACGAGTGAATAGAGATGTAAAAAACTACTACTACTACTTCTACTACTATTACTATTGTTAGTGCCTAGTATCTCCACTCACTGTCTTTGAGCGGACTGTTTGATTCTTAGTAAGAAAAAGAATGGGAAGAGAAAAAGAAAAAAATTGAGAATGAATATCAAGAAAAGCACAACAACGAGCACTTTTCCTTTCCCTATTTTTCTCTCTCTCAACGACGACGACAACTCTCGCCAGAGCCAACAATAAAAAATTCAAAGACCTCTCGTCCATACTTTTCTATATACCATGGACACTTTAGAGCACGTCAAGATGCAAACAAATATATTATTCTTCGTGTTCTCTCATGAGTTGTGATGTATTATATATGCATGTGCAAACAGTAATACGAAAAGTCTGAATGTAAAATTTTCATCAGATTTTACTAATAATATTTATCAGATTATTTAAATGATTCAATTATTTTTAATTCAAATAATATTGTCTCTTTGAAATAATTCTACAGATGCTTATTAATCGAATTAATTAATTCATGGATAATTATTTAAATTGGAAAATACATACAAAAATAAATGTGTAATTATTTATAGTTATTTTATAAATTGGAATAATTTTGTGTAAAAGCTTACTAAAAATTTATGTTAACTTTTTTTAAAACATTTTGATATAATAACTTGTGTTAAAGTATAAAAATAATTTTGCGTTAAATTAATAATATTTAATATCAAATTTAAGATAACTTTTGTGTAAAAATTTTGTAAAAAAAAAATTCAACCCAAATTTTCATTGGACATTTACACAAAATTTTTTAATATACATAAATAAAATAAAACTCACCATGAACTGCAGCCAGCACTCCAATGAGACATAGAATCACCGACCTCAAGCACATTTTTGCCGGCGATGATTCAGGAAAACGATTTGTTGTTGTTTGTTCCATATTTTTTTATTCATCAATAACGAAAAAAACGTCGAAATAATTGAATACACATAATTTGCCACGCACAATTTTCTTCTACACAATGTCAGCCATCCAACAATTAAATAGTCCACAATAAATTTTTTTCAATCACACCATAACTATCCACAAAAAATTAATGAATTGTCAGAAAAAAAAAATTTTTCAATTTTTTAATTATACTTTTAATTATCAACTCTGCTTCTCTCTCCCTTTCTCCCTCGATCTCTTTGCTGTAATTTCCACGATGGAAAGCCAATTTACACAACTCCACAACCTCAGCTCCTCGTATATCAATTAATTAATAATTAAATCTAATTGATTATCAGTTGATCGTATTAAAATCAAGATTCGCATTTGCTTTTTGCTGCACTCGAACGAACTATCGTTTCCTTTCACGTATACGTTTATCCACTTTTCGGATAAGCCCCCGTGTCGTACTCAAGAGAATATACCAGAAAAATTCTCGTCTCATATAAATATATATATATGTATTTTTTTTTCTTTCCGTCACTTTTTTTTTCTATTTCTTCGTCCACCCCATGGGAATAACTGCAATCGTCTTTTTCTCCTTCTTCTTGCCCACCTGTTTTTTTCTTCCTCTTTTTTAGTTACTGAAATTCCATGATTTTGATAAAAGCTTTATTTAAATATTTTATTTTTTATTTTTTTTATAATTTACATTTTATTTGAATTTACTGTGAACTTTGTTTTTTTTTTTTTTTTTTTTTTTTTTTTTTTTTTTTTTTTTTTTTTTTTTAGTTCGCCTTCAATAGATATATATTTATTAAATATACATATATATTTATATATTAAATAAATATATGTTCATGGGTATATAATGGTGGTATTTGAGTTGACGCGATGTGGTGTACTATTTATTCAGCTCGAAATGCCAAAGTATGAGCACGAAATATATCAAAGATATAAATCAGTATAAGAGACTTAGTTAAAGTTTTCTCAAAGTAAATCGCAAAAGTTCGTTCTTGTTACTTTGTCGACAAGGCATTGCACAAGGGTAAAAGGGTAAGGAATGATGTGAAGCAATGAGTGAGTCAGCAAAAGAAGGATTAGTTATAGTGAACGAGAGTAAAAGAGATAAGATTGGTGAAGTGGAGTGTGAGGATCGTTTTAACGAGCTTTGCAACTACTTATATTCCAAAGCTACCAACCACAACTCAAAATTCCATATTATAACCGCACTATTGTCTTTTCTTATTTCTTTTCGAAAAACAAAAAAATGGAATGAAAAAAATTTTTTTTTTTATTTATTAATTAAATATTAAATACCATTATTAATAACACTGATTTATTTATGAGTAATGCACAATATTTATCACGATGTAACGCCCGATGTGAATGTCAAAAATAATTATAATTAATTTATTTATTTTTCAATAATTAAATTAATAAAGATAAATTAATTATAGGATTGAAAAAAATATTTATCAATTTTTTATTTTAATTTTCGCGTTCGAATTTTATTATTTTACTCGACACAATTGTTTATAGACCACACCGAGTCGAGCTTGCGGCGTACACTGAGGAATGTGGTCACCGCGCGCGAGGAACACGTTTCTGCGTGTTTTCCCCCACTCGCAATGAGTGGCCTACTTGCGCAGTAGAAGCGCGCGCAAGTGGGGATAGAGTAGCGCGGTAGAATAGTAGTAATAGTACAGGCATAGTCAGACACTGTGTAGCACACCGCGTAGTGGGGCGACGCAGTAGAGAAGACGATGGAACACGATACAAAGCGAGAAACTGAGAAAAGTAGGTACAACATGAGGCGAATGTTGGCAGTGGTTACAGACAAAACTCTCATTTCTACTCGCGCAAATCCACGCGCGTTGTGGCAAAAGTTATGACCTCAAAGGGATCGTTAGCGAAGCGGTCGTCAAATTAGTATGAGGAACACATAGCAGTTATGTTATGAACGCAATGCAATATTCTGTGTAGAGTATAAAACATAACTGAATACAAACTGTGTGTTGAATGCAAGCTCTGTAGAAAGTGATATAAAGAAGAGATTTAAAAAATTATTGTATATTATTTTGAAAATTTTATTATCAATTAGAAGAGTTTGTTGATTATAAAAAAAAAATAATCAAATAATCAGAAATTATTATTGCAATGATGTTAAGTATTTTTTTTATTTATTAATTTTAATATTTATTTATTTGTACACATAAAAAAATATTGTGTTAAATTTTAATAAAAGAATTATCGTTAAAACAAAAATTATTTCGCACATTAAATTAATTATATTTTATATAAAATCTAACACTAAATATTCGTCTGTCATACTGAATAAATTTTTTTATAAAAATTATGTAATAAAAAATTCCAACACAAATTTTTTCATGACTTTTAAACAAAATTGTTTACTGTGCTGATAATATGAAAAAAAAAAAAAATTATTTATTCAATGCAAAAAATTTCTTTCTTTTAAAACAATAAAAATTAATCTCCTCGCCCTATCTCCCTTTTCTTTTCTCCCTCTCTCCCATCATTAACCATCCAATCAATTAATAAAATAACAAAAAAAAAAAAAAAAAAATATTCACTATTCTACAAAATAAAGTACAGCAAACAAAAGTATTTCATTACAAAACCAAATTATACCGCGATCAAACCAGGAAACAGATAATTTACTATTGACTTTATACAACACTGTACACACGCAATGCAATTTAACCTGTTTATTTGCCGCACATATGGAAATTTGTTTATACATCCGCATTCGAATGAGATAGCAAATGAAAATAGATATAATAAAATATCAATATAAATATTCACCTACACTATCACATTATTTTATTCATACTATCCAACCCAATATTACGTATACCAAAAAATTTCATAATAATCACCCATAAAAATTATTAAACAAATAACAAAAAATAAATAAAACCTTAAATAATATTGTACACAGTGAAAAATTTTATTTAAAAATCCACTTAAAAATTATTTCGTAAAATTTATATCAAAGCTCATATAAAAATTTTTTTCTACATATAAACAAACATAATCAAAAAAAAATTTATTTCATTGTAAAATAATATAATTTCATCGTGGCTTAAATTGAGAATCGAAAATCAGTCCATTGATGACATCAAAAACACATATGTACATACCTATGTGTATATATATATACTGCTTGCAATGAGTATTAAAGTCATTACACTATATGCCTATACATATTCATATATATATTGGTATTTGTAGGTTTTGTTGAGGTTGGGTCACCACATATTCCGCCAGCATTTGGCCACATATTGAGGGATCGTGTACAGGTTAATACACGCACACATAGTAAGCTTATCCAACCGCAATAAATATATATGTATATATATAAATATATATATATGTGTGTGTATATTGTAGGGATGATTATTGTGACGATTTCATTTTGCATTATTCCATCCCAGGTGGATCAGTAGATATTCACCACCCAAATGACCCTTTTGTAACCCCACCGGTTTTTGGGCCCACCAAATTGTATGGCTTTAGAAGTCTCATTGGATTTTCATACACTTGGGGATACGCTTTAACGTGTTGTATATGTATATCTGTAGATGTGTATGTATTATGTATATATATATGTAGGTATAAAACGGTGGATTAATCGAAATTGCAAATGTCCCTTGAGCCTATTACGATATATACGATAAACGAAATTAACTTTCAAGTGAATCAAAAGTTATAATTTTTTTTTCTATTGTGAATAATTTTAAAGGAAAATTTTTTTTTATTGGGTATTGGAGTTTGATTTGTAGGGTAGTTTTGAAAATTCATTTTCTATGTTGAGTGGTTTTTGTTTTTTTTTTTTTTAGGTTGATGAATAATTTGGAGAAATTAATGGAAGTGAATGATAAAAACTTATTTAGTTTTAATTTTGATTTTTTTTTATTGTGTTTTGGAGTTAATTTATGAAAATATTGAGATAAAATCTTAGAAATGATTTTAAAAACTATGAAAAATATATAATTAATAAACTAAATGAATATTTCAGTGTAAATAAATAATTTAAAGAAGGAAAGTTTCTAGATAAAATAAATAAAACAATTTTGAAAACTATGAAAGATTTATAATTATTTATAATTAACAAACTAAATAAAAATCTCAATATAAAAAAATATTTTAAGCATGGACAATTTCGGGATAAAATACATAAAACGATTTTTAAAAATTTCGAAAAATTTATAATTCTCAAAATAAATAAATATTCTAATAATATGAAAATTTCGAAATAAAATATACAAAACAATTTTAAAAACTATAAAATATTTATAATTAACAAACTCAATAAATATCACAAAATAAATAAATATTCTAGGAATGGAAAATTTTGAAATAAAAAACACGAAATAATTAAAAAAAAAAATTAATAAATAAATATAAAAAAAATTCCATATCAAAATAAAATATAATAACCACATTACAACAATAAATATTTCAAAATACAATAAAACACAATGCCAATATAAATATTTGAAGAAAAATATCGAGATAAAAATCACGAAACAATTTCTAAAACTACGAAAAATATAAAATTAACAAAATAAATAAATATCTCAATACAAATAAATAATTCAAAAAAGGAAAATTTCTAGTTAAAATAAATGAAAAAATGTTGAAAACTATGGAAGATTTATAATTAATAAACTAATTAAAAATCTCAATATAATTAAATATTCTAAGAATGAAAAATATCAAGATAAAATACACGAAACAATAAAAAAAAAATTATCAAAAAAACAAAATAAATAATTATAAAAAAATTCCATATCAAAATAAAATATAATAACCACATTACAACAATAAATATTTCAAAATACAATGAAACACAGTGCCAATATAAATATTTGAAGAAAAATATCGAGATAAAAAGTACAAAACAATTTTTAAAACTATGAAAAATATATACTCGTATTTAACAAAATATAGATGAGTATATTTATTTATACATATATACATATAGTAAACGAGATTGCGGTTCATATAAGCACTTGGTATAGCCATGAAGCTGATATTGAGCGCCTGTATATGCCAACACTACGGTATGTGCACTGACCAGTGATATTTATTCGTCGTTGAAGTGCTCTTGCACCGAGAGAGGCGTTAGGGATTCACCATCCCTTGCGTTAGTATTAACCACCATACACATTTATATATATATAATATATATATATATATTTAAATGGATAAATGTGTGTGCGTACGTGTTATTTTGCAACGAAAGAGGTAGACGATAACAGAGACAGAGGACATAGAGAGAGAGAAAGAGAGTTGAGTTTCCGGTTACGTGGAGATTAGGCAAGTCGGCTCTTTATTATACTGGTGGTGAACTGTAAATGCTGCGGTTTATTCGCGGGATTTCGAGTACATATAGGACACCTATTATATACAACTGTCAACTGCACAAATATGTATGGGGGATACATATAAACAAATATATACATATGTTTATCAGTAGAAAACTTTCAAAATAATTAAATTTAACTATTTATTTTTATATTTTTATTTCAAATGTTTGTTCTTTTTTTTTTTTTTTTTTTTTTTTTTTTTTTTTTTTTTTTTTTTTTTTTGGGGGGTAGATAATGGTTTTGTTTTGTTGTTTCATTTTTTTTTTTATTGTGTGATTGTTGAGGATTTAATTATTTACGGTGGATTTCCGAATTGTTTTTTAATTAGTTTTGATATGTTTTTAAGAGAAAAATAAAATTTGGAGTATTTATATAAATTTTTTATTTTCATTCCAATTTTTTGGTGGTGTATAAAAAATTGTTGACAATTTTTCTCGCGGGTTTTTATGTAAATACACTTTATTTCAATGAAATAAAAATTACGATGATGAAAATAATTATATTAAAAAAAAACAGGAAATAAAATGATATTATATTTATTTTATCAACATTATAAATTATTTATGTTTATATTCCGCAAAACACACTCACATACACCAAAAATAAAAAAAAATAACAATTTACATTAACAACAAATTTCCTCATAATTGTCAATAAATAATTTCATTACCTCACAAAAGAAAAAAAAATGCAAATATTAATTTACATAATTAAAATACTCAACGACAGTAGTTAACATTTGCAAATTAAATTAATTAAAACATTGTCAATTTATTTTCATTAAAAATATTTCAACATTATAAACATATTATTTTATCCAACAATAAATTAATTTCAATTTTATTTCTTATTTTTTCTTCGTGTATACATTTTTATTTTTTATTTTTTTTTTCATTATTTTATTTTTTTGCCTAGCACTGGATAGAAAATTATGTTCATAAAGAGCCAAATTTTGAATGTGTGGGTGTATATTTATGTGTACGGAAAATTTGTGGACAACGACGAAACATTGTTGGATATATATCGACGTCCGTGAATATATATTAGTTTCCAAGCGTTCATCGTGGACAGCAAATGGTCTGCTCGCGAAATTGAATTTGTGTTGGGTGATGGTGAATGGTGTACATAGATACATAGGTGTATGTATATGTATAGCAGAGGATGTTTCGGGTTCAAGCCTGCCAAATATTGTACGTGAATTGAGAGATAGGTGGAGAAGGGACGTATAAAGTGCACGAGTGTGTTAACGTATCTCGCAATATATAATATATATTATAATACACATATATTCCTGTGTATAATGTATATATATTTAATATAATAGTATATAATGGGTGCGTACGTCGAAAGGGATATGAAACATCCGTTGATGTGACAAAAATAATTTTCTGTGTCGTGAATAATAGTAAAATATTTTTATGTAGACATTAAAAAATTTCGTATAAAAATCCACTTGTGTAAAAAAATTTTTTTTATACAATTCTTTGAGTTATGGTGGATCAACGCTGTGTTTATGTGATTTTATTTAATACAAATGATTTATAAAATACTTGGAAAGATTTGGAAAAATTTTTTTAATTTCCCAGACGAAAATTTTGTGATAGAATTATTAATAATAAAATATTATTAATTTGAGGCAATTTTTTATGCTTTAATACAAATTTTTGTATTGAAATTTGATACAAAATTTATGTTTGAAACAGTTGATGAAAATTTTTTAGTGGACTGTTGCACAGAATTATTTACTGTGTATTTATTTATGTTTATGAAAATATTTAATTTTGTTACAGTAAACAGATTTACAGATTGATTAAATAAATTTATCTCCATGAAATATTGAACGTTGTATAAATGAATAATTAATATGAATAATTTAAATAAACATAATTTTTTATTTTGTGAATAAATATTGGCAGGAAAAATTTTTATAACAAATTGAAGAAAAATGAAACCAAAATATTTTATAATTCTATTAATGGCTGTCAAAGGAGTACAGCGAATGAGCCTTTGTTTTGACTGTCACAGAAAAACACAGAGTGCAAGAAAGCGTGTGAAAAAAAATAAAAATCGGAAGGTTATATAGTTATAACAAAAGTGGTTAAGTGAAAAGTTTGGTGTATACTTGAACACGGTAGATTTAATCCGGATGGTATCACTGACACTCTAGTGCCATTAAGTGGCACTTCTTATCCCACCTATCGCACATTAATAATACCCTTACTCCAAGCATAGGGTCAAGATTTAGTCTATTTGATTATAATAATTAACAGAAAAAAAAATAAAAATATATTAGCGCTAACGATAGATTAAGAGAATTTTTTCTAACAAAATATTCACATTAAAATGAATCAGATAACTAATCTCACGAGTTTTTTATTGTTAAAATTATACATAATGAATTTATTTAATGTCAATTAATATTCGATTTCAATTAATATAAGACTGATAGAATGAATGTTCTATCAACCGTTTTTTCAAATCTTTCAGAGTGGCATAATATTAATCCCAAATCAAATCATTGAATTGATTAAAAATTGTATAAAAAAACTACAATTAAAATTACAAGAAAAATTCCAACAACAAAAAAATTCTAACAAAAAAAAAAAATTCAACGAAAATTCCAAAAAAAATTCCAACCAAAACAAATACAACAACGAAAATTACAATAACAAAGAGTAAAACAAAAACTACAACGAAAATTACAACAAAAAATCATAATAAAAACTACAACAAAAAATAGAATAAAAATTTCAACAAAAAAAAAATTATAACAAAAATTACAACTAAATCTACAACAGAAAATTACAACAAAGACTACAACAAAAATCACAACAAAAATTACAACAACAGAAACTATAACAGAAATTGCAACAAAAAAAAATTACAATAAAATTCCCAATGAAAAAAATTACAACGAAAACTACAACAACAAAAAGCACAACAAAAATTACAACGAAAATTACAACAAAAATCACAACAAAAACTACAACAAAAAATAGAATAAAGATTTCAACAAAAAAAAAAATTGAAACAAAAATTACAACAAAAACTACAACAAAAACTAAAATAGAAATTGCAACAAAAAAAAATTACAATAAAATTTCCAATGAAAAAAATTACAACAAAGACTACAACAACAAAAAGCACAACAAAAACTACAACGAAAATTACAACAAAAATCACAACAAAAACTACAACAAAAATACAATAAAAATTTCAACAAAAAAAAAAAATTGTAACAAAAATTATAACAAAAACTACAATAAAAAATTACAGCAACAAAAATTACAACAAAAATCACAACAAAAATTACAACAACAAAAATCACAACAAAAACTACAACAAAAATCACAACAACAAAAATTGTAACAAAAAAGTATAACAACAAAAAATTGTAACAAAAATTGCAAGAGAAAATATCAACAACAAAAAATACAACACAATTTAAAATTCAATTTCAATTCAGAACCCAAATAAAAAAATAAAAAAATCATAAATTCCAATCAACCACATTTCTCATATCATTTAATATGTATAACTCACAAATATTTTCTTCTAAAATCCCATACACCCCCGCATCTTCTTCTGCCATATTACCTACACACAAAGACAAAATGAATGTTCAATAATATTAAATTCGCACTGTACCTTAAATTCCAACGTGACCGTGCCAGTATATGTCTTTATATGTATGCGGTTATAGCACACCTGAGGGATTTTGAGTTATGGCCGGAAATGTGAGGGAATGTTCATATACATATCCACATCTACATACATATATACATCTCCATATCTATGTATATATAATATTGAAGAGAGAGCGAGTGTATGAGACGGTATATAATATATACAAAAGGTATATACGAAAACCCAAGCTAATGTGCTAACACATAACGTCCGTTTCACTCGCGCAAAGCCGCATTAATTATTCCATATCCAAAACTCAATTCTCTGCTGGGCCGCTCCAGTAATCTCATTGTATATATCTATATACACGTTTATATGGTTATATATTTGTGTATTTGTATGAGCATATATGCACGGATGGATATATAATATACTTCTGTGTAGTACTCTTGAGCTTTATACGTCTCTCTTGACCAACTTCCAACTCTGCCACCTTCAACAGTCGCTGTTATATTCCTTTGTCTCACAAATGTTTGATATTGTGTGGTATATATGTATATGTTTAGGTGGAGAATGTTATGTAAATAAATTATATTATTGATATTCATGTCTTTGTTGGTTGGTTTAATCGTTTCAGATGTGTTTTCATTGATGTGGGCAATGGAAATTTTCGGATAATTTATTTAAATTTCAATTAGTTTATCAAAGTATTTTAATGCGGTACGATAGATGATAATTATTGGATGTGTAGGAGGAATGATATGTTGATAATAAATAATTATAATAAATATGTAACGGTGGTAATAAATATGAAATATTAATAGTGAAAAAAAATTATTTTAATGTTTGATATTTTTTTTTTTTATTCAATAAAATTCTCAATAATTTTAAATATAAATATAATAAACATGTAATCTTAAATTATTGTCAAAATATAGAATTTGATATTTAATACACATGTAGAATAAATTATCAAAATTAATTATCAATAAATAAAAATAAAAATAAAAATTAATTAAATTTTCTAAATGTTTTGATATTTCATTTTTTTTTTTTTTCATTCAATAAAATTCTCAATAATTTAAAAAATAAATATAACAAACATATAATTATAAATTATTGTCAAAGTATAGAATATTAAATATATATTCGAAATAAATTATTAAAAACAATTATCAATAAATAAAAATAAAAATAAAAATAAAAATTAATTAAATTTTTTAAATATTTTGATATTTCATTTTTTTTTTTCATTCAATAAAATTCTCAATAATTTAAAAAATAAATATAACAAACATATAATCATAAATTAATGTCAAAATATAGAATTTAATATTTAATACACCTATAAAATAATTTATTAAAAACAATCATCAATAAATAAAAATAAAAATCAATTAAATTTACTCCAATTAAATATTTCACTGAAAAAATTCCCAATAATTTAATCAAACAATTTTAATAATATAAAAAATTTCATCATCATCAATGATCTCAAACACAAATGAATACAAAAATGCCCTCTGTAATATGACAATAATTATTAATCATACAATAATTAAATAATTAAATTCATCCAAACAATTCAATCAATAATAAAAAATAATTCTATAAAACATTCTCAAAATTCAATCCTCATCATTGGAACACATTTTACAATATTATCTCCACCACAAACACATAAAAAAAAAAAAAAGCAGAGAAAAAGATCTCTCTGATAGGTAAATAAATATATTATAACACAAAGACTTAAATGATTGAATTGATGAAATTGAGTTGTACCAGTTGGTTCATATATAAAAGGGATCGGTCGACACATCCCCGATTTCTTATAGTATCTACACTAACAGTAATAGTGCTAGTAGTAGTAGTAGTAGTAGTAGTAGTATAGTATTACGAAAGTCGTAATCCCGTGGCAGGTTACGAGGTTGATCTCACTCAGGAAAATCATGTGAGAGCCATAATACAAACCCCCTTTCATCTGAGCCCCAAGTCAACTTCTCCTGACGATAAGTGAGAGAGTAAGATGAGAAAAGGAAGAAAAATCATCCCCCTTAATAGTACAAACCATACGTGACTGGAAAAAAATTCTTTCTTACATGTAAAAATGTGTCTCAAAATTCACGCAAAAAATAACACGATAATAACCATTGAAATGTTGCATGAATTTTGGGACATGTTTTATATACACCTCACGTTACTATTCGAGACCAGGACAACGACAACGATATTATTGATTATAAACAATCGGATAAAGCAACGAGAACAACACATATCAGTATAAAAAGAGGTATGACCCTCCAGTTACCTTCGTCACAAATCGACGATAAAAATTACGATCACACATTTATGACACGACCAAAAGAGAGAAGAAGAAGAAGAAGAAAAAAATAAAAAAGTTTATACTGCCGTTGAGAAAAATGATGACCTTGATTTGTGCTTGTCGCACAAATATTTCCAACATTTTCAATAAATACAAGATGTCCCATAATTCGCGCAAGATTTTAGATGACGAATGTGTGTTATTTCTTGCGTTAATTTTGGGACATTTTTTTATATATTTTTTTTTATTCTTCCGATTCTCGTATTCTATTTATTTATATGTTTATATATATATTTATTTATTGATATCGATATTGAATGAACCTGAGCGTACATTTCAATCAAACTTTTCTCGCTCTCGTAAATCCAAAGTCCAAATAAAATAACGAAGATAATATAATTATGAGTTGAAAGTTAATTCGTTCTGTAAAGTTGTATATATATGTATTACTTGCAAAGGAATTATTGGATTTGAAGCATTGGTGAAAGGAGAAACTCGACGAGATATTATTTGGAATGAAAAGAGGAAGATATGGTGAATGAAAAGGAAAAATGAAAGAATAAAATAAAAATTCTATGGATAGATATATACAAATACAAAGTTGTGATAAACGGACTTTTGGGGGCTGATGTAAGACTGACGAAAGGTGAGAAAAATAAAAGGAAATAGTCACTGGGGAATTGGAGCTGTGATGATGAAGATAGAAAAAGAGGAAAAAAATTGGGAAAAAGAAATTTACGTCAAAGTTTAAAAGTTAGAATTTTAAATCTTCTTTCAGAAATTTCTTTTGGGCTTTTAATGTATTCAACTGCTTGAATCAATTCGGATTGGTGGTGGACTTGTGATGCACATTGGTCTTTTTGCTACTGACAAAAATGATCGAATGGTAATAATGGAAATTTAATAGAAAGAAAAGAAAAAAAATTTGGATTAATATATAAGAGAATTTTGTAGATTTTAGTTAAATTGTGAATAATGAAATGGTATTAATTTTTGCAACTGTAATTTGATTGGAAAAAAAATACTGGATGTTTTTAATTGAATGTGAAAAGCTTTAGTGAATTTATTTCTTGAGTTATTTTTTTTTTTTTTTTGGGGAGAAAAATTAATTTCGGGATTTATGAGTTGATGATAGAAGAATAAATAAAACAAAAATGATGGAAATAAATGATTAATAGCTATGGGTAATTTTTTACGACGATTACTATGATTATTTTTTATGAATTTTTGTATAGAAATATATTTTATTAAATACTAACTCTTATGGATAAATTTATTTTTATAAATCAAAAAGTACTCTCTCATTTTTTATCAATGCCAAGCTTTGAGAGGTTTTTAAAAACTTTTTGAGTCATCAAATGTAGAGTTTTTTTTATTGTTAATTATTATTCATGGGTTTTCGTACTAGATTAATTAGATAAAAGTCGAAATTGTGCATGAAAAACATTAATTTGAAATAATCAACTATTTTCCAACTCGAAAATAATTTTTTTATTTGTAATAATTATTGAAAGTAATTTGTGTAATTTTTGTTTGTGTAATAATTTTTGGAAGTGATTTTTTTATTCGTAACAATTATTAAAAGTGATATTTTCATTTTTAATAATTTTTTAAAGTGATTTTTTTATTTATAACAATTAATAAATGTAATGTTTTTATTTGTAATAATTTTTT
>JAQQBS010001422.1:20221793-20233375 GCA_030347275.1 Microctonus aethiopoides
TTTGTAATAATTTTTTAAAATGATTTTTTTATTTGTAACAATTATTAAAAGTGATGCTTTCGTTTTTAATAATTTTTTGTAGTGATTTTTTTATTTTTAACAATTATTAAATGTTATGTCTTTATTTGTAATAATTATTTAAAGTAATATTTTCATTTGTAATAATTTTTTAAAGTGATTTTTTTATTTATAACAATTATTAAATGTAATGTTTTTATTTGTAATAATTTTTTAAAGTAATATTATTATTTGTAATAATTATTAAAAGTCATATTTTTAATTATAATAATTATTGAAAGTAATTATTATTAATTGTAATAATTTTTGAAAATGATTTTTTTATTCTTAATAATTATTGAAAGTGATTATTTTATTTGAAATAATTCTTATCACTATAATTTCCAGACACAAAAATTTCAAAACTGCATTTAATAGTTCCATATAATATAATCCCTTAACAAATAAACGATATAAAAATTAATTTAGCAATTATTGTCAAATAAAAACCTTTGACAACTGCACATACATATATTTTTTTTGCGGTCATTTATAATAAAAATAAGAAGATGGTGGATCCAAGCCAGGGTATCCAGACGGCATCGGAGCAAGAGCCACACAAGAAGGGAAAACGGGTGGATTTTGATGTGAATTGAATCATGGGGGCGTTTTAGCGTCGACGTGCACCACATTCGAAATTCGACACGACTTTCCCAAACCCTTCGGCAACTATAGAAAACCGTTGGCATCCTCCAGCTTCGCGCGCGCACCAACTCGTTGTAGGGAAAATAAAAAAAAAAAAAGGAACGAAAGAAATAAAAAAACTGAACTTTTCGAGTGAGTAAAATAGTTACAACACCAGTGGCAGCAGCTTCCTGTCTTACCTGGTTCTATAGAAAAGTGAATGAGGTCGTCCATGACGAATATACATTTTTTTTTTTTATATTTTTAACTCAAGTTAACCACCTTTTACCCAAAAACTCTTTTGCCTCATGATCAAGCGTTCTGGCGTCACGATTTCTTCGTAGAAAATTGATTTTTTAAACTTTTTTCGTTGTTGTATTCAAAAATAAATAAAGGATAAAGAATAAGAATAAAATAACGACTTTATAAAAGGGTGCGGCGCACCCTTTTTAGAATTGGCCCGATTGAAAATTTATCTGATGCACGCCACCGATTTTTCGCTTTCTGTATTATAATTTTTTTTTGTGCTTGCAAGCTTATGTACCTACATGTCAATTGTGAGAGAGTTTCTTTTTTTTTTTATTGGGCATATGCGACAACATCAATTTCTTGCATATACTCCTTTCTATAGTTTACTTTTATACGAATGAAAAAAATAAATAAATCAAAGAAAAAAATGAAGAAAAAAAAATTTGATATTTTATTCTTATAACGATCATGAATTGAATATTATTATTTATTTACAAAATATTTTTAATTGTTAGATGGATAAAAAATGTTAAAATTAAATTCAGATTAAATTTTTTTTGATGGATTGCAAAATGTTTTTGTTTATTAATTAACAAACAATTTTATTCATTTTTTTTTCTGTTTATTGAAATTATTTAATTCGCGAAATTGAAATTTGAAATGTATTTTGAGTAGAGAAAAAAAATATATTAAACGTTTTATAAAGCGGAAAAATATTAATTATTAATTAACCAGACTCTGAAAAAAATTCCAATTATTTTTTTATACAAAATTAATTTAAAAATTTATTAATTAAATTTATATTGATCAAATTTGCTATGAAACGATGAATATTCAATAACTCACGCAAACATCCGATAAAAAAAAACTGAAAAAAATCAGTATTTAATTTTCATTTTGATAAATACAATTATTAAATATTAATTTAAAAAAAAAATTGGGTTCAAATAAAATTTAATGTGTGATTTTTCGTCACAAAAAAAAAGTCTGAATTTTCCCAACCGCGTGATTAATAAATAAATCTAAATTTTATTCCGCAAAAAAAAAACACAACAAAAAAAAAATCTCTACCGAATTTTCAACAATAAACCAATTAATCCCCCTATTCACACTCCCCTCTCAATAATTCATCCACCAATTCAACAAATCGATTTCAACTAATGCACTAAACCATTTTTAACATTAATCAAATATAAAATTTTAATAAAATTTTTTCCATCAAACTAAAATTCCAAATGAATTAATAATCTCTTTAATTCCCCCAATTCTTTAATCAATAAAACTCTAAAACATGAAATATGAACTTCCTAAAAGAACATAAAACAAATAGAATTTTATTATAACAAATTCAAAAATTTTTAAACTCGACATGAAAAATAAAAATAATAAAAAATAATATCACAAACGCTCGTGCAGAAAAGCCATGGGCTATTTTATCCCAACCATTCTATATTGGTTTCAAGTGAATGTAACATGTGCCATCAGGGATTTGTGAGCACAACAGACGAATGAGCATTCACACGCGGTTCTATGCATCTAAAGCCAATAATTCTACAGATGTTCACACACTACACTGCACCAGTGTTTTGCCCGAGGTAAATGTTCAATTTCTGATATGATTGGTACCACTGAACAACCATAATACACACTCATCAAAATACAACAATAAATTTATTCACCATGAATATACCTAAATATTTATATCAGAATTACAATGATTTTTTTTTCTCCATTATTTTTTTTTTTATTTTTATATTTTATTTACGAAAAAATTTCCATTCATCATTAAATTCTCTCTTCAGCTGAAAGCAGATGTTGCCAGTCACACAAAACTACACAGTAAAAGAAGATATGAACGTTAAAATTTATCACCAACACAGAATCTGAGAGATGTAATGTTCGTTGGTAAAGATTAAGAGTGAATTAATGAGAAAGCGAATGAAAGTAACCGTAGAAATTTCACTCGAAAATTTTCTGACACATTTATATATATTTAAACTATTTAATTTTGGCCTCGCTAAATTTAATTTGACTTATTAAATTAAACCATCTGTCGACTCATCTACGAAATTCACACAATAGTTATAATCTAACGAGAATAATTACAATGCTATAATTAGAATTCATACACTGAGAGAATTTTTGGGTAAAAGTTAGAGTGAAATGAGGCGCAATATTTACCCTGCATTCAAGTAACCTTGGTCCAAAATGACAATCGGAGGAAATAATACTATATGTGATAAGAAATTTTATCCCTCGCGGAAGTAAAAATTATTCGAATAATTTTTACACGCTAAGCATGGTAAAAAGTACTCCCCTAACGGAGAGTAAAATTAATGTATATTATTTGTTTCATTTTATCAATTGTAGATTATTTTTTTTTATTGCAAGAATTCTTGGATGCGTCAAAAATTATTTTGCATGACCAAAGTACTTTACACATGTAGACTGTAGTTTAGAAAAATAAAAAAAAAAGATTCAAATAATTAACGAACGAAATACATTTCAATAAATTTTTAGACAAAGTACATGTATATAAATTGTTATCATGCCGTGGAAATATTCTGGGTTTGATTATGATTTTTATTCACTTATTCAAAGTAACACTGTTCAATTAAATTTATTATGATATTTATTATTTATTTAAACGGCACAATATTCTCATAAAAATTATGTTTGATTTTAATACTCTTATTCTATATTCCGAAATACACTTTAATTATTTCTCACTTTCTGAAATATTCGATAACTTTCTGTTTGTGATTCGAGCCCAAAGGTTTAACTCTCTCGAGAGCTAGCAGAAGATTGACTTATAATAATTTTTACCAACTGAATATTGCATTAAGAAATGACTCCTTATCGTCGTCAAAAGGGATACATTACACTACTATACGAGACGCTCTCAATGTTATAAGCAGATTCCTCATGGAATCTGCGATTAATATTATCACGGTAGAGGTGCAGACATAACAAAATACATATAAAATTTATATACACAAAAATTGGTTCAAAATATTTTTGTTATTCAATTGCGAAATAATTTTCATTTTTTCATTCAAAAGTTTTTATTGATAATAAGTATTTCATGTCTACATTGATATTGCTACATATCATGGAGTTAAAATCATATAATTCTTTATAATTTTATAATTGTTGTATTTATTTGGGACCCTTATTGTTAGTATTTATTCCTTCATTCGCATAATGTAATTTATATTAAAATAATGGAGCTTACAATTGCATGTGTAACAAATTATTGGGTAATACAGAAAAAATTAAAAATAAAAAACCTTTTACGCAATATATTTTGTTGTCGATACATGTCTTTGTGAGAAAAATATAGATAACTCAGCCATCTATCGGCCATAATTATTACTGAATATTAACTGCTATGTCTCATGGGACAAACAGTCGACAAAAACGCGGTAGCTCCTTTGTCACGCGGCCGAAAAAATCCGAACTGAGTCGAATATTATCAACTGTTTAACAAATGATTCTGCGTAACTTTTTTTCACATCAGCGTGCCAGTAGGATAAATACTATGCAGGAGGGTCAAAATTCAGCGTTGTATATTGTAAAAATTATATTCCTGTCATTTACTACTCTGCTGCAGAGTTTAAGGACGTTCATTCATGAGAGTTTTTAGTAGATAAAATTTTTTTGTTTTCAGTTTTGATAAGCTAAATCATGTAGCTATCTACCCTTGAAATTTCAAGACTCCTTATCGATAATTTAAGAAAGTTATTAAAGATCAAAATTCAAATTTTTAACATAGAGCCTTATGGAGAATTAGCATTTTTATGTATTTAAAATTACAAAAAGTATATTGTAAGAGTAGATACAATAATAAATAAAGTTTAAAAATATTCTTTGAAATATGTAGTTTATATAACTCCACAAAAAAACAGGTGTTGACGAATGTTTGAATTAAATATTAATTATTTTAATAAAGATAATTAAAACTGTTTTGGTAAATTTGTAGCCATCTTGAAAACTAGCAACAGCGCGCAGTAACGAAATATACACGTACGCACATACACATTAAAAGTGTCAAAACATAACATAGGCACTGTTGCCAAATTTATTTAGCAATTCAAATGGCGTCAAATCAATTGTTAATGTGGATTAACTGATTTTTTTAAATAAATACCTTGAAATTAATTGGTAAATATAAAAAATAATTATAAATCATTGTAAAATTATTAATATATTTTACAAATTGTTTCAAGCCTCGAATAAATTTTATAAAAAGTTAGTACTCATTTGACTCTAGCGTAGCGAATGAACGTCCTTAAATATATTCTTAATTCGCACAATATTTACAGCAGTTCATATTAAAAAATAACTTAAATTGCATAGTGTTTTTTATCAAATATCGTTATATCTCAAGCTTACTATGGGTTGCGGGGTAGAATTTAATCAGAAATTTTCTCAGTGTATCTATTCATTAGAATCAATATAAAATTTATATTTATATTGTACAGATATATTTATTAATTTTTTTTTCATTTTATAGAATGAAATTTGGAATATAGAAGTTTCCATTTGCTGCATTATACATCTGCACCATCTTTGTGGAGACTCCAGGATTCAACTTGCTCTTTCTCCTCTCTCATCCAGACTGGACAGTTAGCTTTTGCAATTGTAAAAACGCTTTTCCACATGCTCAAACAAGAAAGGACTGTGGTCAGCGCCGAAACCCATACTACGTTTATCGTGTGTTAAAGTCAGCCATTGCGAACTTTCAACCGTCAGATGTGCTCCAACATGAAGTCAGAGGAATATGTATATGTATACATATGTATTAGGAATAAAATATCTGTATATATTCGTAATTTGTGTGGTATGGTAACTTTTGCATTTCGTTCACGATGACAAAATTTATGAAAAAAATTTAATAAAAAAAAAAAGAAAAAGAAAAAACAAATTTACTACGAGGAAGAACGGAAATTTATTACCTGTATAAATTCACTTCGAATGTTTTTTTCGAATATCAAAGTGAAAAAAAATAATGCATAATGAAAACACGTGAGAAAAAAAATAATAAATTTGAAATGTAATATCGAAATTAAAGTATATTTAAACGACATTTGATTTAATAATTTTGATCGATACTATGAAAGAGAATGAAGAAATAATTAATGATGAATGAATTAAAATCAATTAATGGTTGATGTTATTAAAGTGAAAAAATAAAAAATGGGTGAATTAATTATTTAAATTTATTTTACAGTAGACAATCATTTGGAGACAGTGAATGAATAAAATTTATTGTATTAAATAAATATTATTTTATTCTGCAGAGTGACGATAAATTTTAATTAAATTTAAAATTCAATAGAATAAATTTAATTCCTTTGCATCAATTTTTTTTTCACAATGTGTGTATTTATATTCTCGTTCATGTGAATATTAAAAATATGCTTCCATTCCACTCGAGACTTTTCAATAAAAAAAAATGTCTCACAATATTTTTCCAATTCTAATTAATAATTTAAAAACTATAACAAGTCAAATATACCTCAGGATAATTTTCCTTTAATAAATAAAATCATAAATTCACCAAAAAAAAAAAAAAATGAATAGATAAAAGGTTGACTAATATTTAATTATCAATAAATATTATTTATATTTATATCCATAAAAAATATAATTAATTTACCGTCAAATAATTTTTCTATTTCAACTAAAATTCTTGCAGTTATAAATTTAAATACAACTCTTCATCAATAAACCATCCAAGTTCAATAAACAATAAAAAATAAACCTGAATATTAATTTAAATTTAAACTTTATTAATTTGAATTCGCAAATGCAAACGAATCGGAATTGGTATATAATACTATCGGAAATGGCATTGGAAGTGATGGCTTGAGATAGTTGTAACGATGGTAAATCGCGCGTTACATTGGTAGTACGATGTGTGCATTGAAGAGTAAGAAGGTTATATGCAAGTGAATAAGATAGTGAATAGATAGATGAAGAGAAAATGGAAGGAAGAAAGGGTTTTAGAGAGGAGCAAAGGGTAAAAGTGGAGTCAATCGTGCGCAAATGGCATCTCACCACGAAGCGGAAGGGACCACTGAGCTACATATATTTATATATATGTACATAGAAGGTTGAACATGGACGAGACAAGAAGAAAGATGGACCATGAGGAAGAAAATGTTACATATGAGACTCGACTATCAAGTCGTGCAGTCATTTGGAATTAATATCACAACATTTATTGTATTAACAATATTTACACTTTATACAGTAAGAAATTTTGTGTAAGAGTCATTCAAAATATTTATATTTATATTTGTAAAAAAAAATTATAACAGAAATTTTTAGAAATTATTTTTAAAATAATATCACAACATTTATTATATTAGCAATATTTACACTTTATACAGTAAGAAATTTTGTGTAAGAGTCATTCAAAATATTTATATTTATATTTGTAAAAAAAAATTATAACAGAAATTTTTAGAAATTATTTTTAAAAAAATTTTTTAGTGTGTACGTTCACTGAGAGAATTTCCGATATATGATAAAAACAAATTACGCATTTTAAGTTATTTTTTAATAACGACTGCTATAAATATTAAGTAAATTAAAAATATATTTTACTCCGCTGCAGAGTAATAAATGAGATGAATCATTTATAATTCGAAATATGCTAAATTGTACTAAGTAGTCATATAATTTTTACAATATACAACGCTGAATTTTGACCCTCCTGCATAGCATTTATCCTACCGGCACGCTAATGTGAAAAAAAGTTACACAGAATTCGAGTAATTTTTACTACACTTTACAGGGTAAACGGTCGATAATGTTCGATTCAGTTTGGATTTTTTCGGTCGCGTAACAAAGGATCAGTTACCGCGTTTTTGTCGCTGTCCAATGAGCCACGGCAGTGAATATTCAGTAATAATTGTGGCCGATAGATGGCTAAGTTATCTATATTTCTCTCATAAAGACATGTATGAACAACAATATACACTACTCCCAAAAATTAAAGGATTTAATCAATATTCGATATTTTTGGGTGATTTTCAACAGACTGTAACTCGGAAGAAAATGATCGCACAACAAAATTGAAAAAATCAATTTGTAGCTCCAAGTGTCTAGTTTTCAGATCTGTCAATGAAAATTTTTTATCTTGTATGGTTCCAGGGCAATCTGAGACAAAAGCAGCAATCGAAAAATTGTTCATTATGGTGCTTTTTGGCAATTTTGGCAAAATTAATGAATTCGAAGCTTCGGGGCACTAGAAAAAATAAATCACAGCGGTTTAAAATTTTCAGGGTTTGTTAGGGACACTCTATAGTTGAAAAATTAACGAAAATATCCTGCGTTGATCCATTATATCCAAATTTATACAAGGTTATCCAAATGTCCTTAAATATGCGATTTTTCATCTCTTTTTCAGTCGAAACGATCGCTTCGAAGAAAATTTTTTCGTCGTGAACCACTTATAGTGGCTTATAGAGAATATTTTGCAGTTTCTAAAACCCTCCTTTGGTTTATTGTACGATCATTATTGACTGAGTTATTGATTACCAAAGTCAAAAGGACTTTTTTGCTTTGATTAACGATAACTCTGCAGTAAATCATCGTACCGGGCTCTTCATATGATCAAATTAAAGGGCATTAAATTTCCTAAAAGAACTTTATAGTGGAATTTCGGAAAAAAAAATTTTTGAAGCCTATAGATCTTTTGTAAGAAATGTAAAAATTTCGGAATTTTTTTTTTCTGCTTTTTTCTCAGATTACTTTGGAACCATACGAGATGAAAAATTTTCATTTTCAAATCTGAAAACTAGACACTAGAAGCTACAATTTGCTTTTTTCAATTTTGCTGTGCGATCATTTTCTTCCGAGTTACAGTCTGTTGAAAATCACACAAAAAGTTCGCATGTTGATTGATACCTTTTAATTTTTGCGAGTAGTATATATTGTGAAAAGATATCGTTTTTTTTTTGTTTTTTTTACCTACAGTCTACATGTGTGAAGTACCTTAGTCATATAAAATCATTTTTGACGCATCCAAGAATTTTGTCAATAAAAAAAAACAATTTACAATCGATAAAATGAAACAAATAATATATATTAATTTTACTCTTTCTTAGAGGTAAAATTTTCTATCACATATAGTAATATCTGCGCGAATGTCATAATGTTCCAAGGTTACTTGAATGCAAGGTGAGTATATTACGCCTTATTTCACCCGAATTTTTACCCAAAAATTTTCTCAGTGTATGTATACTTTTATTTATTTATTTATTTATTTATTTATTTAATTTTTTTTCCGTCTTTTGTTTCTATCTCGGCGTTATAAAGATTATGATAATGAGGAAGAAATCTGTGTACTTTATTCACACAGCACATAAATGCGACTTTTCATAAATAATAAATTCACATCGCAAATAATCCTTAAATATATGTTTGTATAATTCATCTAAATTGATGAACTGGTTGACGAGAAAATGCATCAGTAAACTCCTTTAGTCTGCAATAAATACAAGAATTAAGAAAAAAAAGTAAAAAATTAAATAAAATAAAAATGGTAAATTATTCATCCTCATTCATTTTATGCCAAGTGAAATTGTAAAATGAAATAAAAGAAAGTTAAGAAAATTCCTCTGTTTTTATCACTGATTAAATCCACGCCTGGATTTTATTGTTATGCGAAATAATAAATGAATAAAAAGAAGAAAAATTCGAAAACACAAATAAATAAATAATAATCTTTTTTTTATTTTCTTTCACTTTCAATTTTGTAAGCTCAATTTTTCTTTTACTGATGTACTTGTTACAATTACTCTTCTCTCATCTACTTTGCATCGTATTATTTCAACACGTATCTTATATTCCACTTCGACATGCAGCATCTCTCATTTTATCATTTGCGAAAATGTGATGGAGAAAGAGCGAGAAATGTTCTTAGTGTTTGGAGAACCGTGAGAACAATGGCGTTAACGACGACAGGTCTATTTGCAGATAGACGTACATATATAAGTACATATCTAGATGGAAAAAGATGAAATGTTTTCAGCTGCGTGTAAGAAACTTCAATCCTTCTTTGAGAAAATGTAGAGGAGGTAAATTAACTATAATGAGCTCGAATGAATATATTTCTATGATGAAAACTGAGAGTTAGAAATAAAATAGAACAATGTTGATAGATATAAAAGTCTGCACGGAAGGAAAAATCGTAGAATTTTCGTAGATAGAATCAAATGAAAATTATCATGCTGTCTAGTAATCGAGTTACAACTGTTAGGAAAACAAAAATTATTTACCAACCATATGAATATTGTCATGGAGAAACTGTTTTCAGTTCAAACAAATTCACAATTGACCTCTTGAAATATTATATGACGTTAATATAAATCTATATAGAAACCATTTTATGAATAAATGTATTCATTTGTTTATAAAATGGTTTTTATACAGAATTATATAGACGTCATATGATATTTTAAGGGACTAATTTAGAATTTTTATTTTAAATCAAGCATTTTCTATTGAGCGCCACTGCTAATTCCTAGACATGAATGAAACAAATTATTGAATATATTAATATAAAAATAAATTATATAAAATAAATAATCGAAAAAATCAAATAAATAAATGAGGAAATAAAATGAATAAATAAATGAAGACATGAATAATTTACAAATTTAATACGATTAATTTGTTTCCAAAGAAACTAAGAGTTAGAAAGGAAATAAAAAAATCTGCAGAGTGAAAAATTTTGTATAAAAGTCCACTAAAAAATTACAATGTAATTTTTATCACACAATTTTCGTCCAAAAATTAATCACAAATTAAATATTGATAAAAAAATGAATTAAATAATTGATCATGATTAAATGTGATGAACGAATGACCATAAACTAACGTAATATTTATGTTGTTTAAAAAATTGATTTGAAAATTTTTTCAGTTTAAGAGACAAAAATTTAGTGTAAGATTTAACATAAAATATCATTAATTCAACGCAAAATAATTTTTCTGCTTTAATATAAATAATTTAACAAACTTTTATACAAAATTGTTTACTGTATATAAATATATAATTATTATTAATAATTTTTATTTTCTCGTTCATCTCCATTGTATTTACTGAAAAATTCTCCCAATGCGTATTTTGTTCAAAATAATTCACGTAACATAAGAATTAAATAAAATTCCAAAGTTGACTACTTTCTTTGAAAATCAAGTTAAAAAAAAAAGTTAATGCACGTGCTCGAAATGCATTTTCTTTTGTTGTTCCCAAGGGAAGAAGATGAAGATAAGAGGGGGACCCACAAGCACCACCATGGTGAATTATCTCGTCAGGAATTCAACCCTCGTATACGACTATTTTCCCCAAATTCGATCTAGCTTTGTTCGCGCACGCGACGTGTACCCCTTTTACTTACTCCCCGTCACCGACAATCATGAAAAACGAATAGCAAAAGAAAAAAAAAATAAAAGAACAAAACTAAAAAAAAAACAACCATAAAATAAAACAAAATAAAATAAAATAAAATAAAATGTGACACGAGATGTGAGAGGAGAGAATAAACTGTAAATAGGGTAGCAAACGTATAAGCTAAGATGATAACAAAAAAAAAATTCTGATGAGAATAGATAAAAAAAAATAAAAAAAAAAA
>JAQQBS010001422.1:20233516-20273455 GCA_030347275.1 Microctonus aethiopoides
AAAAAAAAAAAAAACGTGAGGAGGTTTGAGAAAAATAAAATAGAGGGGATGATGACGTGGGTTAGAAAATGTCGACTGCAACCCTTCTTAACTCTTTCTCCTTTCAATATAATAGGGATAACCAAGAGAAAGAAAGAGCGTTTACATTTCTCTGTAAAAATCTTCGTATTTCCTCTCCCCTTTGTTTCGAAGTGAGAATGAAAATAAAAGAAAATAACGAAGGTGAAGAAGAAGAAGAAGAAAAAAAGGTGGAGAATAAGAAGAAAACCTTCCATAAGCTCGATCATCGTAGTTTGAAGATTTTCCTCAACGAAAACTCTTAGTGAGAATGAGTTGAGAGAATAGAGGAAATGAAAGACTTACCCAACTCCAATACAAACATCATATACATATATATATATATAAATATAAAAATATATATGTATATATTTCTATTATTTTCCTTCGATATTCTATAAATAAACTAGAATGATTAATCTAAAGTTAATTTATATTTCTTATTTTTTTTCCATTATATTTTACTCTTCATCATAATGAACATTTTATTTTCCAACATTCAGGTGCTCTTTCTAAATAAATATTATCAATACAGTTCTGTACACATGAATATAATAATAATATAGATAATGTTATCATTTCATATATCGTAAATTTTGATCAATGCATTTATCACAATGTCAATAAATTCATTCGTTCGAAAAATAAATAAATAAATAAATATTAAGACGCGAGGGGTGGTGATAAAATAATGAAAAATATTAAGACAGTGGAGAAGTAAAGGACGGTGAAAAAAAAAAACATACACACACACACATACACATATAGAGTTTGAAGCAGATGCTGGAAAAAAAAAATAAGGAGATAAAAATAAAAGTAAAACAGCATGGGATAAGACAGAGAGATAGATAAATAGAGAGAATGGAAGATGAGCAAAAACGTATATAGATAGTTTTGCTCAACGACGATCAATTGAGGTCTGGCAGACCATCGAGGGTAAAGACTTTGTTTGTTTGGCTGCTGGGACTCTCGACGCTTCGTGCTTCGAAATTGAGATAGTCTGAATCGCACAATGCACTTGCCTACGTATCCAAAATAGAAAAATAAAGCAATAAAAAGAAAAGTAATAAGTGAAAGAATAAAAAAAAAAATTAATATTTTTTTTTATCTCTTTGTACACTTAGAGAAATTTCTCATGATCATGATGAATATATCATTATATTTATAATTAATTTTTGTTTTTTTATTTAGCTATTTACAATTGATTTTTGCATAATTATGAAACTGAAAAAAAAAAATTTTTTTTTATTAGATCTAATTTTTTTTATTTATTTTGCTCTTTTGGAAAATAAAGCACTAATGAAAATTAATGGCAATTGCAAAATCAATGATGATTATTACAACGTAATGAAAATCTATCGGTTTTTTTTGCGATTTGTATTAATGTTCATTGATATTTTTTGATCTGGATTGAGAACAAATTTTTATTTTTAGTTTCAATGATTAATTAATTATTATTAATAAAGAAATTTTATTCATGTTTTAATACTGGGAAATAAATCTAAGAGCGCTGAATGAATATTAATTATTTAAAACAAATATTTGATTGATCGTAAAAAAATTCAATTGGTTCAAATAATTTTTTTTCATCTCAATTTGTAACTATAAATTATTTCTCTGAGTGTACTAGTTGAGTATTACGGTTTTTTATTTGATTTATTTACTTGAAACAGATAATTTTCCGTGATTGCAGCCTTGTCCGTACTTCGTGGTATTTCAACATCGGGAAAATCGGGAATTATTATTGTCGAGGAGCACATAGATTGGGGATTGTTTGTGGAGAAGGATGGGACCTTGAAATATTCCAAAACGAATGAATAAATAAATGAGTATGCAAGTAAATGAATCAATGAGCGAGTGAATGAATAAATAAACAAATAAACAAATAAATAAATAAATTTAAAACATCATTGGATTATGTAAATTATTTCAGCATTATTCTTTGTACTATTAAAAAAATAAAAATATTAAAAACATGAATACAACAGAAAAAAAATCAATCATTAAATAAAATAAATCAAAATAAATAACTTAAAATTACATTTTTTTTTTGTACAAACAACCGTTTGTTTGCGTATAAAATTATAAAAGATTAACTTTTTTTTTGATATAAAATTATTAAAAATAAAATAATAAAAAATCATACAATTTAAATATCTAAATTAATTTCACTAATTTATCTATAATTATTTATATCTTCATAATATATTTATATAATATTCAAATCTGAATATTATGTTATGTACGATTCATCCCATAATCTACTAATTGGTATAATTATATTTTGGGGCTGTACCTTAACATAAATATCCTCTTGAATATTATTATCAATAAATCTTGTATCTATTTTTTTCTCCAACAATTTAATATCCTTATGACCAACTGTCGAGTCAATTATTGATGAATCACCACCAGGACGATAACCATTGACCGGAGTTGATCTCAAATACTGATCATTACCACCAAATATTTTTATATCATGATATTGCGATGACGCCTCGAATTCTTGATATTTTGGACCGAGAACTTTAACATCATTAAAACTCGGCAATATTAATTTTGTATCATTATTCATCTGTGTTCTACCGTTAAATAATTTAACGTCTTGATTAAATGTCAATAAATTTTGTTCATTAACAATATCATCAAATTCGGGAATTTTAATTTTCGTATCATAAACATTCACGGGATTTATATCATCAATACAATTGCCATCAACGCCACCGAGTATATTAAAATCATCAATGAACGTACGAGTGTTTTTCAAATATGATACATTTAATATTGACAACGATGATGAATCGTTATTATTTTTTGTCAACAGTGGCATCATTGATGACGATTGGGAATTGACCGACGACAACGCTGACATATCACTTGAATGATGATGATGTAAATGATGGTGATGATGATGATGATGATGAGGATTAGGAAGATTCAATAAACTCGAATAATCTTGATGTGGCGCCATCACTATATCAAGGATTCAAAGGAAAATGTCGAGGAATAAATGCAATTGCAATCAGGTTATTCAATACATAAATATAAAAAAAAAAAAATAAAAATAAAAAATAAAATTATTTTCTTTTTTGCCATTTTAAAAAATCAATAAATATATTTATTAATTTCCATTCAATTCGAATAGTAATAAAATAATTATAATCTAATTTCCACTTACTGTCATCATCACTGGGAATAATCGGTAATGCCGTTTCGAATCCCATTGATTTTGTTCCCCCATAAGACATTAAATCATCTAATTTTCCTTGTGAAAAAAATGTCATGCTATCCACAAAACGTTCATCAAAATTTTTCGTATCAAGTATTCGAATATCTTTATCATCAAGAACTTCAATTCCATCCATTGTTGTCACCATTGATTTTTGATTTGTTCCAGTTCCACCACCACCACCGCCACCGTCCAATACCATTATTTGATTGTCATCATCGCCAACAATGACATCATTATCATTAATATTATTTCGTATATTCATGGAATTTATTGCATCAGCTTCAGCGCCACGCAGTATTGTCATGTCATGAGAATTTTGTGCCATTAAATCGCGGGCTTCACTGTTACTCATTACTTCAAAACCGTCCTCTGTAGCGCGGACAAATTGTATTCCGCCTTGTGCCGCAAGCTCCAATAATTCATTACAGTCCTCCATTGAACTACCACGACTTGGTAAACTCTGCTGTTCACTCTCACCAAATGACTCATGATTATAAAATTGTGAGTCCAATGGTGTTAATATATTATCCACTACTTAAAATAAATTATATAAATGATAATGGATATAATATAAATTATATAAATACAAAAAAAATGATTAATTTATTGTGTGTTTATTACCTTGTTCTTGATCAGAGCTCGGTGGTTCAATAATAAAATTAATCTTACCATCGGCTTGAATATTTTGCGTGACTGTTGCCACAACTGGTACTTTAACTTGCACTGCTTTACTATCACAATCATTTGAATCAAATGACGGACTCATTTTTCCGGTCATTCGTAAATCATCAGCGTTTGCTGGCGTCAACATCTGTGCAAGATTATTTGTTTAATATATATGAGAATAATTAAATTCGTATAATGAAAAAATATATATTGGATACAATTCAAAGAAATAAATTACATGTTGATTTGATCCAGCTGACGTTACTTTAACTAGAACTGGTATACCTTTGGCAGGTTTATACAATGCAAATGGCATTTGTCCCTGAATAATAGCAGTTTCCATTGCTTTTGTATCAATTTTATCTACTAAAATATTTTCAATTGACTGTGATATTTCATCGTTATTTAATTGAATATTAACTTCTTCATTTTCATCTTCATCTTCATCTTCATCAATTTCATCGTCATTAGTTAATTCAATTATTTTTATGTTTTTCTTTGTTGCTGATTGATTATTATTGGTGTTTGCTTTTGTTTGTGAGCCATTAACATTGCGATATTTAATTCCATGCTTTGATTCTTCATGCGAACGCAACGACACTCGACGCGGAAAATCTTTACCGCATATACCACATGAATATTGCATTTTTTCAACATGCGCATGTGCTTTTACTTTGTGACATACTAAATTGGACATTTGATTAAAGCCCTTGTTGCATAATTCACATTTATATGGTCGTTCATTGGTATGAGTGAATACATGATTCCTCAAATTGCCTTGGAAATGAAAAATTAAAAATAGAAGATGAATAGAAAAAAAAAAAATAATCAAATAATATTATTATATGCGGATATAATTGTTTTAGAATTTTCCTTTGATCTACATTTAATAAATTGATATAAATATAATAAAAAAATAAAAAAGAAAATAATATAAGAAAAAAAAAATAACAAATATAAATAAAAAACAAATAGAAATATCAAAAATAAAAAAATATAATAAAATATATTTATAAAATAAAATAAATAAAATATATAATAAAAAAATGAAATAGAAAAAAATAATAAAATAATATAAAATAAATATAAAATTTTTCTATATTATAAATTTATTAATTTTTTCGGAACCTTTTTGATGAAATCCTTTGCCGCATAAATGACACTTGTGTGGTTTAGTTTCCGAGTGTGTTTTCCGGTGAGATATTAACGTTGAAACCCTATAAATAAAAATCTTTCTATTAATTACTATTGTGCATTTTTACACATCAAAAAATTTTGTATAAAAGTCCACTAAAAATTTGTGTTAGAATTTTTTGATTTATTAATTTATTTTTCATTTTTTGTTTAATTTTCAACGAACCTGTTGAAGGTTTTTTTGCAGTATTCACACACATAAGGTCGAGCGTCACTGTGAATGGCTTTATGTTGGCTGAGAGTTGATAATTGTCGGAATGCTTTGCCACAATCGTCGCACTTGAAGTTCCTCTCATCTGTATGAGTGGGTAAATGCCTCATCAACGTGTACTGATGACGAAATTCTTTGGAACCTAAATTAAAAAAAAAAAAAAAAAAAAAAAAAAAATTCATTTACTTTTTATTCTATTTATTTGTATTTCTATTAATTTATTTATATAATAGATAATCAACTACGATAATTAATTTATTAAATATTTACAGATGCCGCATTCCCATATTTTTAAAGTCTTCCCATCACGCTTGAGATATTTAACAAAATGGAGTCGCGAACGTGGATCGTCTTTATCAATTAATCGTGTTGTATTTGTTGACGATGAATTTGTTGCTTCAATAGATTGAACATAAGGAACAGTCATGTCGTTCGTTGGTTTAATTATATTCTGTTCCAATACCTGAACGTTTATAAATTAATTTAAAAATCACAAGCCTTCATTTAATTTTATTTAATATTATTTATCACAATTAAAAAGTGTCTCAAAATTCATTTAAGAAATAAAACGTTAACTTTTAAAATCTTGCATGAATTTTGTGATTCCTTTTAATTTTATTTTTATTTTGCCTTATTTTTTGATTCTGTAGGAATTTCCATGTCTTTGTCGAATATTTTTATCATGTTTCCATCCACATTGATGATATCAGTGTCGATCGCTGTCTCCATATCCAACATATCATCCTTGGAATTAATTTATATATTTATTTATTTTCAATATTTATTTTTATTGTATAAAATATATTGAAGTTGGGATTAAAGTTGGATTGTTAAATGTATTTAATGAATTGCTAAATTTTATTTTCAATTGAAAATAATAAGTGAAACCTCAATGAGATGTTCTGCGTCATTGATGTTGTCTGGCATGACGTTGAGTTCACTCCTACCAATTTGAGCGCCTGTTTCATCTTTGACGTACACTTCATAAATACTATGTGAAACATACAATACATATATAATAAAATACAATAATTAAATAAATGAATAAATAAAAATTCCATTTTTATTTATTGAAATTTATTTTTTTATTTTAATACAAACGTGTATTAATTATTTTTACCTTATTACCTCATCTGGAATGGGTCGATTGAGTACCTGATTATCATCCAATTGATTTTCCCCTGATTTTGTAAACAAAATTAAACAAATAATAATTTTTATTTCAATCCTAAATTACAATTTAACGATGAAATCTTCAGAAAAATAACCTAAAAATTTAAATTCTAATAGTATAAAAACTCAAATAATTTTTAATTATCCAAAAAATAATTTAATATCGCATCATTTGTCAATAAATTAAAAGAATTTTTTATTCTCTATTTGTAAATCCGTCAGTAAAAAAATTAATTATGACATATTGCCTCCATATTATATAGCAATTAATATCCACTAAAATAAATTTCCTTCATAATAAAATATTTGCACGACCTCGAGGTGAAAATAAAATACCGCGAGAGAGCATCATAAACATATAAATTTCCTAATGAAATTTTAATTAACATATTTTTCCTCAATAAAAAAAAAAATCTGTTAAGATTTGGTAAAAAATGAAAATTCAGCTCATTTTTTTTTCTCATCTTTTATTAAAAATCTTACTTCTCATTTCAGCCACACATTTTTCTTTCTTTCGTTCTTCATTCATTTATACAAACATAATAACAAACAAACCAGCTCTATATTATCCGGCTCTCGGCTTTTTTTCTATTCACGAGTAAATAAACGAAAACCGCCATTATTAGCCGCCAAGAGACTTCATTTTGGTAAGAGTCATAATTAAGTATTTCGTGTGTGTTTCCTCATTTCATGGCGCACACGTCATTTTTATACATATATACACATCAAAAAAAAAGATGTATCATCATTATAAATCATCAAAAATCAATTGAGAATGTCAAACAGAGATAAAATAAAATAAACCAAAATATAATCGATAAATATCATGAAAATTTTTAATTTAAATAATTAGATAATAATATTAACAATAACTTACAGCTGTAGCCTTGGAGTAAATTGTTCTGGGACATTTCCTTCAATCGGAAATCTCACCTTCTCAGAGGTCCTGCGATTGAATCTCGTTGCACTTCATTGAATTGGAATTATAAAAGAGGGGAAATGTCGGACGAGTATTTTATGCGATGGCGTACAAGATCACTCAGATAGTGGCGCCACCTTCGTACTAATTTGCAATCCCCAAAACTACGTAAGTCAACTGCAAGTTAAATAAATTAATTATATATTAATTATCATAAATAACTATGAAATAATCTTATTTATAAATAATATAGTAATTATAATTCCAACATTTTTAATTTTTTTTTCTTCTGTTGTTCAGGAAATTATTTTTAGGTTAAGTTTTAAGGTTACATTTAAATTCATTGCATAACGCGTTGTTCCTTCGTCTTTTCTTCTTTCTCTTGGATTACATTGGTACAATATTCACTCGAGAGCACTTCCTGCGCCCGGAGATAGCGTTTATTTCGTTCCGGAAATTATATATCTCTCTCGCTCTGTGTTTAACCCATCGCTCGTTGAGGTGTTGCATTAATGTATGCTTGTGTGTATGGATGCAGATAAATAAAATGATTTTGTAAAATGGAATAGTGTTTATGCATACATCGTGCATAACATTCTTGATAATTTTATGGTGACGAGCTTACAATGTTTCAACGCAACGAAATTAAATTACGAATTGAGGTTAAACATAGGTATACATACATATACATTTATCATTACATTGTATATACACATAATATACATTTAAATGCATGTTGAAATTTTATCTTAATTTTTTTACTCTAGAAATATATTATTTATATCAGAAATAATAATGTTATTTAGATATATGGCTTTTTAGTATTGAGAACAAAGCGAATTTAATTTTTTTTTTTTCATAGGAGTTTTGTTTCTTTTTGCTAACGGATTGGAGAGGGCAATTCTGATGCGATCCAGCTGCTCATATTCTCGTAGAAGTTAGTGCTGCGCCAGTTCACTGCTTCTACAGTTCTACTGCTTTTGAATTCTAGTTGCGATCGGTGTGCTCTACCTTACCGACAGTGTAAAAAGCAGTTTGAGCTTTAGACACACGAATATTGCATACAACTATTTTCCGTCTTTTCCTCTCTCTTCTGACTCAATTATTACTTGCTACCACTTGCCAGATGGTGTTTAAGTTGTCTCACACCTTCTATTATTTCTCTCTTTTACACACACTTGCTCTTGTAGAGTTAGTCTTTCTTTCTTTCGTACGTCGCAGTAAAATCACGAAGGCTCTTGGTTGAAATTGCGAATCGGAAAGAAAAGCGCAATTTGATTGTTAGGTTTAAGGTTTTGAAGAGAAAGAATTCCCGTTTTTTTTTTATATTTTTTTATTTTCTTTTCTCATTTCTTTTTTTCTTGCATTTTCTGCGCTTTTTTTCTCTCATACTACTTCTGCTTTCGTTTGGTTTATTTTCTATGAAATTTTATTCTTGTTTTGAGTTTGTCAAAGATGAAATCTTAATATTTTTCTTTTTATTCTTATAAAGTTTTCATTATCACTTGGATGAGAGCTTTGTTTATAAAAATATTTCTGTAACAATATTTTCAAAATATAAATATTAGGGTATGTCGTTTGATAGGTCTATTTTTTTTTCGTGGGGTTGACGAAATATTACTCTAAACATTAAAAAAAAAATTTCCAACAAAGATGAGCTCTTCATTTTGATATTAAGCACTTCCACAATCAATTTGATATTTTTCCATTTAATTAACATGTAAATTTCAATTTTTATTTTCTTTATTTATGCATAGCTTCGCTGCATTTTGATTGGCCTTACTGATAAAAAATGATAAAGCCGATTTATGCTCGAATTTCATAGTTTTTTCGATTTTTTTCGAAAACTATCAACTTGACAGGAAAAGTTAATGAGACCTTTTTTGTAGGAAATTAAATTTTCTACAGAATAGTTTATTTAACTAAAAACCGTAAAGCTAATAGTTTTTGAGAAAAATCCAATTAAAATAATATCGTGCAATTCAAGGTATAAATAGTTCAAGTTTCCATATGTTTAATTGGATTTTTCTCGAAAACTATCAATTTCACGGTTTTTATTAAGAGGACTATTTTGTAGAAAATTTAATTTCCTACAAAAAAGGTCCTATATAATTTTGCTGTAAAGTTGATAGTTTTCGAGAAAAATCAAAAAAACCATTAAATTCGAGCAAAAATCGGCTATAACATTTTTTACCGATGGAGCCGTTCACAAAACATAATTAAGCGATAGGCAATTTTAAAGATTATATATTCCTGTACATTTTCTGCAGAAAACCAATTAAATAGCATAAAATGCCACGAAGCTATGCATGAATGAAAAACAAAAAATTAAGATTCACGTGTTAATTAAATGAAAAAATTTCAAATTGATTGAAGGAGTACTTAATATTAAAATTAAGATCTCACCTTTAGTGGCAAATTTTTATTTGAATATTTACAGTTATATTACGTCAACGCCACGAAAAAAAAAAATAGTCCCTCAAACGAAGCACCCTAATATCTATATGCATACAAAAAATTTCAATACAAATTCTGTGGACTTTTACAGAAAATTTCTTACTGAATATACATTTATCAATAATTTAGCCATCGGCCAAAGTGATTTAATGCCACGTGTCTCTTGGCCCATGTGAATTTCGTATTCCCTCCATCGATCTTCAGAAGGCAAGCTGCTAAAGCAATATATACCCTTCATCCCTCTATCCACATGCACTTTCTCTTTATTTTTCTTTTTTCCTTTTCAATCTTTATTATATGTCCACTGTATTAACTCAA
Source organism: Microctonus aethiopoides (assembly GCA_030347275.1). Taxonomy (NCBI): domain Eukaryota; kingdom Metazoa; phylum Arthropoda; class Insecta; order Hymenoptera; family Braconidae; genus Microctonus; species Microctonus aethiopoides. Next base: position 20,243,744 of record JAQQBS010001422.1, read on the forward strand.
CGTATCTCTAAATAGCTAAATGAACACTTATTAAACGGGTGAATAATAAACCAAACAAAAATAACAAAGCTGATAATATTATCTCGAAATATTACATAAATTCAATGAAAGTAATAATGAATTTTATGTATGCAAGGTGGAAAATTGTGAATATCAATTTGTGACGAGTTACTTCAAAGTTTCCCGCTTTCTCCATGATAAAACAAAAGCAGTAACTTGATAAAGACGTCATGAGGTGTCACAAACTTGACTCTCAGAGACGTCCAATAGACTTCTACGTTTCTTATATTCCTTTTTTTTTTTTAATTTGTTTCTCACTCTCACTCTTTTATTTTACAGACTTTCATTCCTGGTGGTGTCTCCAATACGCGAAACTTGGCCCCAAACTTCATCCAACTGTCCAACTGTCCAAGAGTCCACTATCCGTAATAGTCGACTCGTTTCCCAATTCCGTCACGAATAATATCATTTCCACAGTTTGCAAAAGTCTTTTATATATATTTATGCATATATATAAAATAAAATAAAATGAAAGAAAAATTAAATTATTTCATTCTGTTGAGGAAAATTTTTTTTTTAATTTCCTCATCAATATGAAATATGATTAAATTTATTTTATTTTATTTTTACTTCTTGTTACTAATGAAGTGAGAATTCATATTTAGGTGAGAATCGATTGTGAAATATCAATCGATAATATTAAATATAAAACTTATCTAAACATAAATTTAATTTTTAAAATAAAATCAAACAAACAAAAATCATTTCACTGCTATCTTTAAAAAGTAGTTCAAAATATAATTTATCATATGCATGAACGAATAACAATACAAATAGTCTCATAATTTTCCTATAAAAACAACAATAATAATAGTTGTCTTTATAAATTTTCCACCATCTTATTTTCTTCTTTTTTAATATTATTTTTCTGAATGTTTTTTTTTCTCTATTCGATTCTTTATTATAAAACATTTTGAATCGGGCATGGAAATAGACGTGGCAGCAAACAGCAGTTAACGATCAATGAATTTTCCAGATCAATATGGAGCGCTTAAAAAAAAAAATAAGGTGTGCGAGAAAAGACGCCGTCGTCAGGAACATTTCAAGGTTTTCATGCCGTGGGCTACAGTCATATAAGGTAAGAACGTTTGGGCTCTGCGCCCATTAAGAAAATGAAATTTGCAATTCAGATACTCATACATATCTGTATCTATAACTATACATACATATGTACATCCATACATACACATAAATATATATACGTATATTATATGTATAGAAACGTTTTTCTACATTTCGATTGAACATTTATATACTCATCTACGTGCTGGATATCTACCAATTTTTTTTCTCGAACGATAATCGTTAAAAAAAAATATATTGCGGTGAGAATACTGTGGTGAAAAATTATGGGTAAAAGTCTACTAAAAATTTGTGGTAACTATTTTTAATGCAAATTTTGTGTTAAATTTTAACACAAAAATTTGTGTTGAAGCAAAAAAATTATTTTGCGTTTAATTAGAGGAAAGGATGCTAATTTGGAATATTACATTATAAAAGTATAGGAAAACGCCATCCATTGACGAATACCAGTATTACGTAGTGTGAGTATTAACAAACAAATTGAGCATCCCTTAAAAGCAGCCATATTGATAGTGCAGTGATAAACTGCATCGAAGTGAAAGTGCTATCTAGAAAATTTTCAAAGTAAGTAATAAATCTGTTTGCATCTTGAGTGTAACTTATATTTATATGTTTATATTTCTATAAATCTATAGTTAAGTGTCTCAGTTGTAGGAATCAGCGCTTATTTGAGAAATTATTCGTAACACAAAATAATAAAAATATTTTAGGTTACAAATGGTTATGTTGCTAATTTGGAATATGGCTCAGGATGCTACGTTTGTGATTATTGCAAAGACTACAAAAAATATAATTGATTTAGATATAAGCTTGAAGTTGAATTTTTTAAATTTTATAGTTGAGATTTAAGTTTAAAGATATTTATATAGTTAATTAAAGTTGATTATTTAGGTGATTGTAATTTGGAATACCCTATTTCAAATTATATTCACATTGGTTAAACCACACCAATCTGCAATTTTATGATTAAACCAAAATTTATCCTATTTATAATAATTCAAGGCTGTTCATTTTTTTTATTTAAATAAAATTAAGTTTCTCTAACATTTAATGCGGTTCTTACTTTTTTATCTCCCATGATTAATACGATTTTTTTAAAAAGTGGTATTCCAAATTTGCATCCTTTGTTCTAACGCTTTCAGTACTAAAGGCGTAAAGATAGGCCCTCTGTATTTTTCTTATAATTAAGTAAAAATTATCAAAATATACTGTTCAAGTTGTCAAACTCTGTGTTACATTGCAAATTTTGAATTTTTCCCTTTATAATTAATTACCGATTATTATCAAACAAATGCACATATTATTTTAAGTAAATTAAAATAACTTGAAAGGTTACTTAGGATGAAAAAAAATGAATATTTTTAGTGTATTTGCCATTATTAATTTTTAAACCCTATTTATTATTATTATTAAGTATATTTCGACATCGGAATCAAATTATGGTTTATTCTATCCACAATTTATCATCACACTTCACCTATTATCAAATAATTAACAGCAAGTGATTTATAAATTAATTCACTCACATCTAATAAAGTGAAACAAATATAAATCAACGTCGCACCCCCAGTAGTGTTCTCTGCGTGTAAATATATGTGTATACACCAATGAAATCAAGCTGAGAGAAAGAAACAAAAAAAAACAAATAAATAAATAAATAAAACAAGCAAACAGCTCAAATGAAAAAAAAAAAAAAAAAAAAAAAAAAAAAACAACATGAAAAAATAACCAAAAAAAAAAATCGGAAGTAGTACAGAGCACGCCCTCTCTTATTGCACAAGGCCAATTTCGTGTCTTGGGTGAGCATTGGCAAAAGTCGTTGGAGATGTCGTTGCGAGTTACATATATACCAGTATAAAAGTATAGGCCAAGGGCGTAAATACTTAACGTGGGTTGCTCGCCTAGTTATAAATTAGAAAAGAGGCAATCTTGCTAGCGTTGGCTATTTTCTCACTTCTTTCCTATCCTCTCTTTCATTTTTTTTTTTTTTTTATTTTTTTTTACTTTTCCACTGGTTTCTACGCGTTCTTTTCTCCTCGTAGGACGACCCCTCTTTACACCACAGTCGACAGACCTCATCCATGTCGAGCGCATGTCGTATGTAGAGAAAGAGAAGAAGGGATTTTAGGGTTTACCGTAAAAAAAAAAAAATGAAAAAAAGAAAAACGTCCAACATATCCTTGGCAAGATTACTGCCGAAACGTACGTTGGTATATAACCAAAGTACCCTCTTCCAAACGATATCTTGGTTCATGGGAAATGAAGGAGGGTGGGAGAGCGCCCGGAAAACCAGGGGAGGCGGTAAAAAAAAAAAAGAGTGAGGGATTATACAGTAAATCTTTAGTAATAGTGTGTCTTGTATATGTCCAATGTAGTACTATCAAAATCCATATATACTGGATTATTGCCCAGTAATTTTTAAAGATAACAGTATGAATGTTTATGCGCAAAATAATTTTTTGTGGACTTTTACTCAAAATTATTTTTGTATATATAATTCTTCTGTCTGTCTGTATGTCACTGAACTCCTCCTGAACGGTTGGATCGATTTTGATGAAATTTTCTGTATGTGTTCATGTGGATTCGAGAATGGTTTAGATTCACAGTTTGATCCGATAGAAAATGTGTTTTAATTAAGTAATTTTATTATGTGATAGAGAGTTAGATGTTGATTTTTGGATGGTTTACATTGATTCTGGCAGGCAGCGCTGCAATCGCAACAGGACAACGTTTGTTGGGTCCGCTAGTATATTTATATGCAGACGGAAAACGATAAAAAAATAAATAAATGAAAATAGAAGATGAAGATATAAAAAAAAATCGTCAACAATTTTGTTTTATTATTCACGTGTCAATAAATGGGAGAACACCCTTGGCACTTTGGTATTGTGATGAAAGATAAAATTGAGAGAGAATACTATAAAGGATGGAGTGATAGAGAAGAGTTTGGTAACAAGTGTCGCATTTCAATCTGCTGTGAATGAGAAAATGTCTGGAGGGCGTCATAGAATGTCAATATTGAACAAGGAATATGTGTGTAAATATATAAATACCCTTCTGTATGATTGTATGCATGTATTTTTATGAGTAAGAAAGTTCGTGATATTTTTTAAATATTTCTAATATTACCAGTCAATATTCAGTCATCCACTTGCGATCCATCGTTTTTTCTTCTTCATTCTATCACGTGAAATCTGATGCTTTATCATCATCTTCAAAACATTTTTGTTGTCTTTCATAACATCACCCATCAATTTGATGAGTTTTAAATTTCCCATTCTTAAATTTCAAAAAACTGCCAATATTATCTTGGAAATAATTCTTCTTTATTTGAAAGTAAATTTATTTTCATTACTATATCACAGTACAAATCAAATATTTTAGTAGATTTCCTGCATGTATGAGAAGATAAAAAAAAAGATTGATGAAAAAAAATAAAAAAAACAAGGTGAAAAAAAAAAGAAAAATGTCTATAAGTGAAAATTGACGATTGAATAGTGCTCTTAGTGGTCACGCCCTTGTCTAGTCAGCCACGAGCAGACCAATGGATTTCTCTGTTCACAGATGGCTGATCAACTCCACAGCTCATGTGATTCGAACTTGTTTGCTACGAACCGAATAACAAAAAAAAAGGAGAGATGAAAAAAAAAAAAAGAAATTGAATGAAGACATGAGAAAGATCGACCCTTTCGTGATCCAGTGAAACTGAGCACTCTACCCATTTTTCACTTTATCTTTGCTTCGAGTAGAAGAAAAAAAACCTTTTTCTCATCTATACTCTTGTAACTATCCTAATATAATGAAAAAAAAAGTACTTAATACATTTAAAAATTTTCTTTTCCTTTTGACTCTTAACAAAAAAATACATACACATATATAAAAGTCTTGAATAAATACTGAATTTTTTTCCGAGTCATCAATGGCTCATTTGTCTTCATAAATACATATACAAACATGAAATTCAACTATTGAAAATTATCCAAGTCGAATATCATAAATATAAAAACAGTTACTGAAGTGAATAAAAAAATAATGGGATAAATAAAATATGAGAAGACAAAATTCACAAAGCTTTTTATACATTTGTTTCTTCCTGAAATGTAAACGATTGCACTTTAATATCTCCTATGTGTTATTAAATATTTCCGGATATTATTGATTTACACCACTCTAATTCTGTATATAAAATAATTGAGTATTCATGAAATGACAATGTTTTTTTTTTATTATTCTTTCATTGTGATTAATACCAAAAGTCATGAACAATCTCATCAATTTTTTTTTTCTTTCTTGTACTCAATCTTCGTCTTTTCATTCAATACCCCACATTTTCCCACAACTATTCACATGATAAATACATCAGAGTATGTGAATACGTCCAAAGTAAAATATTTTGTTTAAAAATCCACTAAAATTTTGTAGTAAATTTTTTTTTACACTATTTTTACTCAAAAGATAGGTTAAAAGATTTAAAAAATGTGTCAACAACAAATTTATTTAATTCCCCATACAATAATTTATTATCAAATTCAACGTAAAATATTCTTAATTTAACGCAAAATGATTTTCCTACCTCAACAAAAATTCTTGTATTAAATTTTGAATTAAAAAACAGTTGATATAAATTTTGAATGAATTATTACATAAAATTCTCTATGGTGTAATGTGTGAATCAATCAATTTATTTATATGAGAATCAGTTTAGATAATAAATGCTTCAGGTGAGAAAAGGGACGAACGTTACCTCGTCTTTGGTACTAAAGCACCACCGAATTAGATGTTAGATAAGGCTTCGGTGCTAATGACTGGAAACTTTCGAAACTCCAATTACAACGGCGTGAGACGCCAAGAGACTCATTTTCTCCTAACCTATATATATATACTTTCCTTCAATGTATTTGAGAATGTAAGTGTAAGAAAGAAACGAAAAGAAAAGTATAAAGGTAAAAACAAAAAAAAAATTAGACAAGAGAAATGGATAGTGAAGTTTTACGATATAGAGTATCCGAGATTGAAAAGCTCTGGAGAAAATTACTTGGATATAATTAGCAAAAAATACGTAGATAGATAAATAAATAAATACTTGAATAATTGAATGAATTAATTAATTAATAAATGAATGAATGAATAAATGTGAAATATTGAAGGTTGGATAATTCTTTGATGGATATTTGATGTTGAATGGATTAAAAAAAAGGAAATAAATATATATAGAAGTGTTGGTAGATAGGGGAATTTTTGTGAATAGAATTAGCATGAGAGGATTGGGAATATATATGAAACATTCCATGTCAAATCCTCCAACCATTTTTCTTCAACCTTTTTAACCTTTTTTTAATTTTTTTTTTTTTTTTTATACATAAAACTTTTTTTCGTATGATGTTGGTTAATACTTATCTAAAGTAGCTTCTACGATTTTATGTAAATTTTTATTTCCATCCATTCTCGAGTTATAAATCAATTCTCAAAAATTTATTTTATAGAAATCCGGATATTTTTGTTTATTCATTCAATTTTATTAGAAATAAATATTTAACGTCAATATTACCGATGGGAATTCATTAGAATAATTAGAATTATTTAAGTTGAATCAAACCATGTAAAAATTGCATTAATAAAAATTTTTAAGTGTAAATTTTGAGCTTAAAATTTTCAAAATCACAATAGTTATTAATTTTTAAGTGGAAAAACCATCTGAAAATAAATTTTATTCCACTTCCAATAATGTACTTACGTTTCAAATTGTTGAAAAATCTTTTATAACCATGAATTAACACATAAATTTTGAGTAAAAATTATGAAAAAAAAAAAGTTCATCACAATTTTTTTGTAGACTTTTATACAAAATTTTTTACTATATAAATCCCCATATTATTTAATTAAAAATATATGGATGCATAAATTTACTTGGAAAAATCAAAAAATTTGTTCGAAAATTATTATATAATATTAAACAATATAATTAATTATATAATAATTTTTCACCCTTCAAAATTAAGATTAGAAAACAAATGAATTAATGGTTAGGATGAAATAAATAACATAAATAAATAAAAATAAATGTATTAATAATAATTAAAATAATTTAAGCAATTTCCAATGAAGAAATATAAATAGATAACGAAAAAAAAAAAAAAAATGAATTTAAATTATCTACATTAGATATCTACAAAAAATTTTTCTTTCTATGCATATCAAAACGTAAATATTTGTAAGGATTCACTGATGCAAGGATGGTTGAGATCGTGCATGTGTGTGCTTTCACAACGCAGATAGAAAAGTAATCAGGGGGTTGTGGGTTTTTGTGGGTGCTCCCATAAAACAGGCTCAATCAAACTCTACCCATCCAATCACTAAAGAACTTCTCCATGTACATCTTCTATAAATTTCTCTTCTGTGTGTATGATAAGGTCAAATGATACTGGATTTGTCCCATCTCTCGTTTACCAAACCACCAACCAAACTCTCTTGTGCTACACACAAACCCATAAAAAAGATAAAAAAAAAATAAAATAACAAAAATAAAAAAGTAAAAATTATTCAAGTGAAATTATTTGAGCACTTAAAACCATAAACAATGAAGAAACCAATTCAATATAAAAAATCTCGGACTATTTATTTATTTTTTTATTTATATGTGAAATGAGAAATCGAGTTGGAGAAAAAAAAATAAAATAATATTGTGACTGCAGGGCCTGAATGGGAAGCGTGAAAGAATGAGGGAATCGTTGAGGTAGTTTAAAGAGTGAAAAAAAAAAAATAGTAGCATGCGGTTAAATTCACGATAGCGTAAAATAAAATAGCGTCTTTTATGCGTTCGGGTATAGTGACTTTATGCGTCCACTGGGGAAAGTGGGAGAGAACGGGTCAGTTATTTTTCTCCCCTTTATTTTTTCTATATGTACGTGTATATGTTTTGTATATTGGTGTAAATGTAAAGACTATAATAGCGTCATATACCATGACAAAAATCTACGTATAACAATAGAAAAATTGTCAAGCTTCAAAGTATTCCATTGACCTAAACATACATTCCTGTATTGGTTTTTAAATAAATAGAGAAAATATAGAGCAATGAAGAAAAGCACAATCACTTTCTGGAAGATAGTTTATGAGGCTTAGTGGATATTTATTCATTTATTCATCGTTAAAGTCTATAATTTCTCTGATACTATCTCGTCGTAATAAGTACCGTTTAATTCTTAATTATTATAAATTATTCAGGGGATTTATATAATACAAAAAAAATTTTTTTTTATCGTTTTAAATTTTAAAATAAATCGTACATAAAGATTTTTCTATTGTTATCGATTTTTCGTTAGTTTTTAATGATTATTTGATTGCAGAAGTGAATTTATTTCTTTGCGATATTTTTAAGTTCCAAAAAAAAAAAAAATTTTTTGATTGAAAAAAAAAAAAGCTTTGTAGTGTAATTTATATATTTATAGTATCAATTAATTATTTATTTAATTGGGGATAATGTTATATCTTTGGTGCCGCCAAATGACAATTGATTCTTGTAGAACTCGACGAGATAAGACGTTTTTGAAGAATAAAAAATTTCGATATCTCGCTTAAATATCTCAATCAAATAATTAAAAATTAAAATTAAAAATTTTATTTATTTTTTTTATTATTCATTATAATATCAATTAATTATATATGAAACAGTGAGGAGAAATATTTGCTAAAAATGTTTAAATTAATTTATTTAATCGAGTATTAAATTAAATTTTTAAATTTGGCGATTTAAAAGAAAAAAATTTTAATTGTAACTTTTATTTATTTTTTTTTATCCATCATCGTAATTTTTTTTTAAGATGCAATATTTCTCACTCGATTTACTTTTATGACCAATGTCGAATTTTTATTTTGTACGTTTTGAGGATGAAAAACGACGTTGTAGGTCAGGCAACACGTGTTTACTCTGTATTTTCGCGTTCATTCTTCCACCTTCACTCTTATAACTTTTCATCCATCAAATTTATTTTGCTTTCTCTCTTTTACTTTTTATACCTACCTATATACCAACCTATATAAATAGATAGATAGATAGATAGATAGATAGATAGATAGATAGGTAGGTAGATAAATATATTTGATAGTGTGTGACCTAGCACAAGTGCAACATAAAGTGTAGCATTTAAATGTCGAACGAATAGCGAATGAGGAAAAAAAAATTGTGTGAGTAAAAGGATAGGAATATAAGGTAAAAAGAAAATTTGGAGTGAGGGCAATTCTTAACAAGAGTGGACAGGTGGATCGAAGTGCTTGGACTTTCTGTATTCAAGTGTTGAGCATGGAAAAGAAATGAGAGAAAGCAAGAGAAATTCTAGAGAGGCGACTTGTGCCTGGCGCTACTCCAGTGGATGGCGTCAGCTGTTATGTACTGTTACGGGACAGTCAGCCTAAAGAGGAAATCTCGTTGAGAAATATAAAGAGTCACGTGGAAATTCTCTCTGATTTCCTTTTTCCTATATATTTTTTTTTTTTTTTTTATGTATTATTTGTTAACTCTTTTTTTTTCTCTTCACACATTTTGATGGAATGAATTTTATTTTTATTGATATATTGACTTCTCGATTGAATACTGAAAATAGGTATTCATATGAGTAGTTGAGATTATAGAATTTCGTAGGGAAGTTTACGAAAAATTTGAGTTGGATAATTTTAATGCTAATTTTTTATTTAATTTTAATGAAAGAATTTTTGTTGATGTGGGAAAATTATTTTGTGTTGTATGATAATTTATTTATTGTATTTTTATTTCATTTTTTAATTGGATAGAGTAAAGAAATTTTTAGTGAAATTTACTGAAAATGTGTGTTAATTATTATTAATGCGAATTTTGTATCTAATTTTAATACAATAATTTTTGTTGAAGTAGGAAAATTATCTATTCAATTTTGTGGTGGTTATGTTTATTTATTATATCTTTAGTTGTTTTCTAATTGGACACAGTGAAGATATTTTTGTTGAAATTTACTGAAAATTTGTGTTCATTATTTTTAATACAAATTTTGCATTTAATTTTAATACAAAAATTTTTGTTGAAGTGGAAAAATTGTTTTGTGTTGTATGATAATTTTTTTATTTAATTTTGTAGTGGTTATGTTTATTTATTACATTTTTAGTTGTTTTCTAATTGGACACAGTGAAGATATTTTTGTTGAAATTTACTGAAAATTTGTGTTAATTATTTTTAATGCAAATTTTGTATCTAATTTTAATACAAGAATTTTTGTTGAAGTAGGAAAAAAAAATTATATTCCATTAAATTAATCATAATTTATGTTAAATTCATCATTAAATAATTCAACATAAATTTTCAGTGTAATTAAATTTAAATACACACGTATGTAAATCTATGGAATGAATAAAAATGAAATTAAATTGAATACACTAAAATAAATTATTATCTTTAGCACAATGCGACGAAATTCCCAAATGATAAACGAATTTGGAAAAAATATACGAGAATAAAAAATGGAGTTTTATTTGAATTTGCGTGACACACACGTGTAAGCAGGAAATGTAACTGCCAAACGAAAATGCGTGACTGTCATGATGTGTTACCACATTGATATATACGTATATATTGGTGAGGTTTTCATATGTGTGTATTTAACTAGATTTTAACAGACTCCGGTGGGACAGCACGAAACGGTCGATCAATGTCGACAATTTTCGTCACCCTAGATAGCTGAATGTGGTTGGAATAGATGGCTCTTGCTCTATAAAAAATTAACAAAATAAAAGTGAAAAGTGGTCAGATAAAAAAAAAATATATTGGGTAAATTTGAGAACATTGAGACAATAAAGTGGAAATATATTTGAAATATTTTGTATTTATTTTTAAACTGCGAATCAGGATAATTTTCGGTATTTATTTATGCATAAAATAATAACGATTAAATAGGAATTTTTTTATATTTTCTATAAAATTATTATTCAAAAAATACTTGGGAATTTTATTACACTATGGAATAAATTATTAATTCACAAAACAGTGTGTGTATTGTTAGGAGAAATTGTTACATTTGTTTATGATGTGATTTATACGAAATGACAATTTTTATTTATTTAATTCATAAACAAAAAAAATATAAAAATTTATAAATATTAATTTTTTATACATCTAACAAAATTTAGTTGTTAAATCGTTTAATGATTTATTTCAACACTATTTTGCAATATTATGAATATTAATAATTATTTAAAAAAATTAAAATATCATTTGAATATTAAAAAATACAATAATAATTTATATTAAAAATTTTTTTTATTATTACAAGGTCTATTCCTGTTTGTTTTCGTATCAATTATTAATATTAATTTATTCCTTCGCCCTCCACGTATGAATAATTACATTAAAAAAATTACTTGAAAAATTCCTGAACGATCTGCACAAACAATATTAAAATTTAAAATCGAAAACCAATACACAAATAAAAAAAAAATATTTATACAAATTGAAAAGAGTAACGAAGCGCGAAAACGCAAATATCTTTAGTGCGATATTGTTTCATGCACGGCAAATAAACAAATTATCAATTTATAAAACAGTCGAATTGTTTCCACAAACGATTTAACGCGTGTCTGATCGATTTAATGCATTTATATACATATATACTCTCCGTAAAATAAAAAAAAAAAGGAAAGCAAATAATATACTTTAAAAAGAAAAAAAAAAGAAAAATAGAAACCATATTCATTTTTATTTAATTCATCAAACAAAGAAATAAAATAATATTTTAAAATTCACTCTGCACCAATAGTCAATTTTTTTTTCTCCCGATTATTTTTCATAAATAAATTTCCAATCCTGCATTCAATGAATTCGTATACTTGCAATGTATTCATATATGAATTCTATTTGACATTCATGAATCAATATATCACAATATTCACAAACAGAATTTCAAAAATCATAATATTAATACAAATTGATTTGCAGACAATCAAAAATATAAAATAAATTATTTAAAAATGATACTTTGATTAAGAAATCAAAGGAAATTCCAATAAATTGTGATAATACAAATTTAATTTAAATGTTTAATCTAAAATTATATAAAAAATTTTTTAAAAATGTTTTTGCTTCAATACAAATTTTTTTATTGAAATTTAATACAAAATTTGTATTAAAAATAATTAATAAAAATTATTCGTTGACTCTTACATATCTTTTACTCTTTTATAAAAAATAAAAAAAATGTTTCTTGTGAGTACAATTTTTCATTTATAAATAAAATAAAATAACTACTTTGTATGCAATATGTGGAATAGTAATGCACAGAATAAACAGAAAGGAGCTGTAGAATATCTTTGAAATCAAGTGCATACACCTGCGAGTAGCAGAGTGAAAAAAGAGTAAAGGTGAAATAGAGAAAAAAAAAAAAAGAATTTCTAAAATCGTAAACAAACCTCGTAGTGGAGACTTGAAAGATCTCATTTCTGATTGTTACCTTTGCGTACAATTGTTTCATTGTTTCGGTTAAAATAAATGAGCTCAATTCTTTTTCCACCTTTCTCTATATATTCTAAAATATATATATATACATAAAGTTGTATTGATTTGTGCATCAGATTTATTTACATTTCATATAGAAGAAATAAGAGATGAAAATTTCACTAACAAGCAAACAATCACAATGTATATAAATTTATAATACTTTATAAATGAAAATAAAAAATATTTCTATTGTAGATAAATGTATAAATAAGAATGAAATAATAGCAAATGATGTTCTTTATTATTGAACAATTTTTTTGATTATTAAAAATTGCTTTTATAGATTTTTGAATTGTATTTAAAATATGGAAATTATTTATGAATTTTATTAGAACATTTTATTTTTAAATTTATAAACCAAGTAAATTATGATGATTGATATTATTTTATATTATTTTCGATTGTTCAAATGTCATGTAAGATAGATAGAATTATTAATTTGTGATAGAGATAAAATTATTGTAAAATGATTAAATTTCACATTAATAATTTTCACTTCATTTTATTCTAAATTTATTATTTATTTTTATTTGTTTGAAAATACCATCGTGACATAGTTCACTCCATGTTTCTATAATTTATTTTAAATATTCCCAAGATAATTATAAAGAGCTTTAATGCCAGCACTTTGAAATTAATAATAAATCATCATTTTATTTAACTATATTTAAATATCAATTTCAACTCCAAGCAAATTGAAAATTGATTTCATATAATTATTCAAAATTTCAATAATTCATAACATCGCAAAAACAAAAACTAACAATATATTTATCCACACAAAACGAAATGAAAAATATAAAAATATTGAAAATAGGAGAAAATAAAATGTCCCAAAATTAACATGCTGGTGTAATTTGAAATTTCGCGTGAATTTTGGGACACTTCAAAAATTTTCATTTTGTATAAATAAATATATTGTTATTTTTCTTTTTGAGATGTTATGAATTTTTAAAAAGTGTCCCAAAATTCACGCAAAAATTCAAATTATACCAGCATGTTAATTCTTGCGTGAATTTTGGGACACTTTTCAAAAAATTTCATTTCATTTTGTATAAATAAATATATTGTTATTTTTCTTTTTGAGATGTTATGAATTTTTAAAAAGTGTCCCAAAATTCACGCAAAATTTCAAATTATACCAGCATGTAAATTTTGGGACATTTTTTTTCCCCCATTTTCAATATTTTTATATTTTTGTCATTCTAATTTATTTTTATTACCATTATTTATATTATTATATCGTACTTTTATACAGTGAAAATAGTATGGACACGCGTGGTGTGAAAAAAAAAAAGGATGAAGAAAAAAAAAATTGAATTTACGTTATTTTATTCGAGCGTAAAACTCGATTGGGATACGCAGACGATTAACACGTGACTCGCATCAATAATAGTGAATTGGCCAGTTGTAACTTGTATATATATGTATACATATATTTTTTTTTCCTCTCTGCATTAAACCCTCTCTTATTCGCCCTCATTCACTGTTGTTCACCCCGTTGTATCCGAGAATTCTCCAAGGGCAATTTCTTTGTCGACGAACCGAGGCGAGAAATTTAACTCTCGCGTCGTTTTACAGTTTAAATATATGTTCTTCCACTCCCCAGTGTAGAAAATCACCCTTTCTACACCAACCCCTTTTTTTTTCTCTTCATCTATGGGTATATATACTTGCATACACGTATGTATTATACATCTAACAATTTCATTGCACGATTCTCATTCTCAGAACGTTTATTTGATAAATAAAACTCAACAAAAGTCTAGAGCTCACATAAAAATATTTATAGCAAAAATGTTTATCTATGTAAATATATAAATATATACACAGTGAAAAACTTTATGTAAAAATCTAGTCAAAATTTATGTTGGAATATTTTTTCAATGATTTTAAGGCGAATTTTTAACACAAGAGTTTGAGAAAAATTGAGGAAATTATTTTGTGTGGAATGAATTGTATTTTACGTTAATTGAAAGATAATATTTTTGTTGAAATGAATTAATGAATTAATGTGTAAAAGGTTATACACTTTTTGGGGTTATTTATTTATCTGGGGTTGTTGATGAATCAAATGAAATAAAAAAATAACAAGAATAACAAGCAACGAAAGATTATTAAATTATTGAGAAAATTTTTTTTCTTTACTAATCAAAAAGAAAGTTGAATAAATACTCATACAAAAAATATTTTTATGGACGATATATCGATACGAAAAAAAAAAATAACGATGGATATTGATAAATAAATGGAGAAACTTGCATATCATTGAAGACACCACACAGTAAAAAAATTTTTGTTGATTTTTTTTTCATGATATTTTTGTGTTGAATTGGGGTTATTTATTTAAACTTATCATACATTGTGGATGTTTAATATTTTGATGAATTATACAATTACTTGGTGAACTTTATTTATTCCAAGAAATACAATAAAAAATTCAACATAAAATTTTTTATTTATTGAAAAAATAATGAATCTTCATTGAAGGGATATTTTGTAAAAAAATATTCACTGATAATAATATAACAATAGCCACTGTTACATGCAAAAAAGTTTGCAATAATTTCACGTACTCACAATAACATGAGTCAAATTGAAATAATTCGAAAATAAATCCCAAAAACAATTGAAAAATTCTATGGTTTATAAATGTTATAATTAAAACATTAAATTTGATATTTTTTAATTTAAAATTTAGTACAGAAAATTTAACACAAAGTTATTATCTGTGAAACTATAGATATTTTTAGTTGAATCAATAAATGAGTAATTCAACATATTTTTTAATTCTTTGTAAATGTTTAATATAAGATTTGATTTAAATCAAGCCACATAAATAACGTGTTGATTTAACATCATTCCCATGTTAAATTTGTATGAAAAAAAATTTTAACACAAATTTCAAGTGGACTTTTACACAAAATTTTTTACTATGTACAGAGATTGGTTAATCGTGATTACGGTGTGGCAGATTCATTGCAAAGGGCCAAGTGGAAATTGTTGGTGAGGTTGGTAGAACATGAAAAAAAAAAAAATATATACATATAATAATAAATATCTAAAACGCGAGAGAAGCTAATTGAGAAAACCCGGTTGAGTTTCCGGACTGAGGCGTCCGCCCCAAAAATACCAGTTTCCGCATTTAATTCGCCCCCAAACCGTGTACAAAACACAGAAATGGTAAAAGCTTTTCGTTTTATTTTTATTTTATATTTTACACAACATATAAGATTAATCGTTTTTAATTTCCTACGACATGATTAATCATAATTAACAAATTTTACCGAGTGTGTACAAGACAAGAGTAAAATAGTGATTTCATCTTGGAATATAAAAAGGCAAAAAAAAAAAAAAAAAATACATTCATTTTTCAAAAGAAAAAGAAATAATATTCCCTAAAATAATTACATATTTTTCAGTGTTGGTAAATGAATAATTAAACGTGTGTCATGATCACGATGTTCATTCTTCATTACCCATTTAATAAATAAAACCATAAGAATTAATGATTTCAACAATATTTCTTATCAACCATTTAAAAATAATTCAATAAGAAATATTAAGTTTCGTCTAGAGAAATGTTTAATGTTGCGTGTTATAATTTGGATAATTTTTAATTTAAAACTACACGGAGAGAAAAATCTGCGGAATTTTACTCTGCTGTGCAATACAAAACAGTCATGAATGATTTTTAGAAATATTTATCTTTCAAACTAAGAAAAATTAATATGGAGTCATAGTAAATTTAAAATAAGTGTGGATATTTTTAAGTAAAATCACAGTGAAATTTCTGTGACAGCACAGTAAAAGTTTTCAAACCGAGCCGTTTTAGTACTCTGTTGACAAAAATTTTTTAGCTGCTTTAAAGTTGAATATGAGAAAATTTTACTGGCCTGTCTAGCAATCGGGATTCGCTTCATTAGTACCAATGTTTTGGTCTTTGTTGACGCATAAGACGCCTGAAAAAAAACTCGTCGGCGATCATCGGCATTTTTCGGGTCTTGGCGTGTCTATTGTCCTTTCAATTCATTCTGTTGCGTCATAACGTATTGCAACTCACAACGGTCAACATTGCCATTGAAAAGTGTTCTTTGGAAACAAATTAATCGTATTAAATTTATAAATTATTTATCTCTTCATTTATTTATTCATTTTATTTTCTCATTTATTTATTTGATTTTTTCGTTTATTTTTTTTATATAATTTATTTATATATTAATATATTTAATAATTTGTTTCATTCACGTCTAGGAATTAGCAGTGGCGCTCAATAAGAAATACTTGCTTTAAAATAAAAATTCACAATTAGCCCCTTAAAATATCATATGACGTTTATATAATTCTGTATAAAAAACATTTTATGAACAAATGAATACATTTACTTATAAAACGGTTTCTATATAGAATTATATAAACGTCATATGATACTTTAAGGGGCTAATTGTGAATTTTGATTTTGAAGCAAGAATTTTTGATTGAGTGAAATAATTTTTGTTTTCCTGACAATTGTGACTCGATTACTAGACAGCATGGTAATTTTTTTTTTGATTTTCTCTGCAAAAATTCTACGATTTTTCTCTCCGTATATATGTATGTTTTATCAATAATAAATTTCACAGACGGATAAATATTATTAAAGACTCTTCACAAGAATTTCCAACGTAAAATATATAATTATATAATAATATAAATATATTATACGTTAAACATAAATTTTCTTGAATATAATTTGTATATAAAACAATGTTTTTTCGTTGCAAATTAGGAGATTGCGATAATGGCTTTAATGCTGTTGGTTGCCTCTACACTCTGACCAACTTAGAGGCCGTATACTCGTGAAAGAAGAGAAAAGTATGTAAGAGAAAGGAGAAAAAGGAAGAAGAGTGAGGAAGGTCGAGCCGCAGGCTCCGAAATTACTTTGCCACTTTCCGACGTTATTTATCGCGCCCCTTATTACGTCCCAACTTTGCCCCCGACCTACCCCGTCCGTTTAACCGTGTCCTGTCCGCCAGATAAATATATATATACACACACACACACACGCACACACACATGTAGAGGGTGTCCCAAAATTTACGCAAGATTTCAAGCGGCGTCAACGTGCTATTTCTTGCGCGAATTTTGGGACACTCTTCATATAAATTTATTTATTTTTTTTTTCGTTCGCTATCTCCTCTTTATCTACGTAAACTTAATCATATCTCTCATGGAAAATGCTACGTTTACAGGTTACACACGTGTATTGAATAAATACATGTACATGAAAAAAAAAAAAAGAAAAAAAATTGTTTTTTGTCGGAATTTAATTTTAATGTTTTGAATAAATTTTTTATCTCGTCGTTAAATCCCTGAGTAATTTGATCTATATCATCACAGAAGACTAAATATTGTATTAATAATTAAAAATGATGAATAATTACGTTATAGTGATAATTTTTTTTTTTTTTATTCTCAATTTCATTTTTTTGTAACTAAAATCCATTCGTTGATCTTCAGCCGACAGAAATATTCGTGAAATTATGAATATCATTGTTACTACTATCTAAAAATAAAAAAATATATTATTAACGACAGTTTAAATTGATTTTTTAGATCATATTTTTCATTCATGTTGAAAATTCAAAGCTAAAGGGTATTAAGTCATATACGAAATGCGTAGACTTAATACTGCTTAGTTCTGAAAAACTGAGTGCAAAATTTTATGGATAGTAAAAAAATATTATTATTTTTTTTTTTAACGAGTGTAATATATATTGAACATTATTGCTTTTATGTATACCATGAATAAGCCTAGTTGTAGATGAGGAAAAAGAGAGATTAGAGGCAATGGAGATTTTCGCGTAATAATCCGCCAAAATCTCAAGCTAAAAGAAGTTTAGTTATATGTATATATTTGAGCAGAGCTACCACCAAACTACTGTGCCAATGGCAACGTGAACATTATATGAAGTCAATGTATAAGCTCTATATAGAGGAAAAGACGCTCACAGTGAGCAGTTCTCGATCGAAAAGTATTTCTCATTTGGCCTTTCATACCGTCTTAGGATTATCCAAGAGGTGCCAAGGAGTAAAGAGACGAGAACTTTTATTTTATTTTTATTTTTCTTTCTT
This sequence comes from Microctonus aethiopoides, assembly GCA_030347275.1. Classification (NCBI taxonomy): domain Eukaryota; kingdom Metazoa; phylum Arthropoda; class Insecta; order Hymenoptera; family Braconidae; genus Microctonus; species Microctonus aethiopoides. The sequence goes on from JAQQBS010001422.1 coordinate 20,262,516, forward strand.
TCCTTTCTTTCTTTCTTTCTTTCATCTCCTTGAGAAAAATCCAAAGATTCTTTTTTTTTCTTTCTGTTACTTAACTTTGGATTTCAATTTTTTTGCCTTTGTAATTTTCTTTCCCTTTTCAAATAATTTAATTTAAATTATATTTACATTTATTTAGCATATGGGACTTTTTGTTAGAGACTTTTTATTTGAGTGTATTTGGAAATTATAATCATATGTGGAAGCTTTGAATGTTGATTAATTATAAATGAAATTTGTATTTGTTTGTATAGTATTTGATGATAATATATAATAATTTATTATTGGTAATATAAATAATTTACAGATACACTTTGCTGAAGGTTATTTCAATAAATGTGAATAATTTTCCGATTGCAGAATTCGAATTTATTTTATACTGATTGAAGAGAATACATAAACGATAATTATTAAATGTTGATTATTTATTTAGTAAGATATAATTAAATTCTATTCATCAACACTGCTATTCATGTGGATTTATATACATTTGTCGTTTTAGAATTAATTTCTCTGTCGTAATATTTAATAGTATGTAGTAAAAAATCTTGTGTAGACGTATACTGAACTCATATGTTAATTATTTTTATCGGAAATTTTGTTTTGAATTTTTAGTAGACTTTAACACAAAATATTTTACTATTAGGATGTGCCATTTTTAGGAAACTTTTTTTTTCATTAAAAAAAGCAGGTTGAAATTTTACTGGACGGTGAAAAACGAAGCCTGTTTGAAGTGGAGCTCTTAATTTTAATATTTCTTTTTCATCGTAATTTTCGTTTTTTTATTTAAATAACATGGGAAAAATTCTTTTTTTTCTTCGGATTTTTGTAGCTCGGTATTTGCGCATCATGGAAATGAGTTCATGACATATTCTTGTAGGGAATCGAACGCTCTACAAAAAAGGTCTCTTACACTTTTATCATATAGACAGCCATTCTAAAGATATTCAAACCCAAAGTTCGAAATTTATGAAATTTTGACTTTTTTGTTATTACATCGATACTAATCGTTTTATTATTGTAATAAAAAAACACTTCAATAATTGTAGTAATATTGCTTAATTTTGTTTAGACATCATAATTTCTATTGCTTTGAAATAATAATTAAATTCATTTTACATAAGTTATAAATAATTTTTTTATAGTAAATAAAATAAAGAAAAAAAAATATCTGACACGTGAGTATTTTTTTTCAGCTTTACAAAAATATTAGCACACTAAAACCAGTTTTCCGATTGAAAATAATTTTTAAGACAATAATAAAGTGATTAGTATCAATTTAATAACAAAAAAGTCAAAGTTTTATGCTTTCGGAACTTTGGGTTTAAATATCTTTAGAATGGCTGTCTCTATGAAAAAAGTGTAAGAGACCTTTTTTGTAGAGCGTTCGATTTCCCATAAGAATATGCTATGTGCTTATCTCTATGATGCACAAATGCCAAGCTAAAAAAATCCGAAGAAAAAAAATTTTTTTGCACATTCATAAATTTATTTGAATGAAAAATAAAAATATTTACACGACTTAAAGAAATAAACTACACTGTTTGTCGCAACTTTGGCGACATCTCTAAGTTTAATTCTGAAATTACTTGAATACTTATTTTATTATGATTTGGAGTTATCAATTGAGTAGGGAAATGTAGTTTTGTTGAATTGCCTCATGAGACTTCGTCGACTGCAATGCAAAAAACATTAAAAATTGTTTGACAAATAAATACAAAAATCAAATACGTAAATATTATTTTATTATCGATCAATATTCACATACAAAAATTTTTTTTTCAACAATAAATTTAATTATTTCATGCAGATCTCTATTATACCAAAGGTCAATTCAACAGGAATAATCTACGCGTTTTTGTGGTGGAAATTTTTGAAATAATAAATATTATTGCACAAATATAAACATTTTTAACTCATAAAAATAATGAAAACATGAAAAATAAAACAATACAAAAATTAAAATAGAGAAATTATATTTTTTAATGTTACAGATCACTTGTAGTGATCACATTATTGCAATATACATTTTTTATTGTCAACTCTGACCTAACAAATGATAAGAAAACATGAAGATAATCAGTAAATAGTTTAAAACTTTTATTTTGTTATGAAAAATAATTGTCTAGTACTTGTGCTACTTTCTTATCAACATATTTTTATACACCATGACTTCGTTTGATATAAGATTTATATAATCAAGTGTATATAAATATAAATAATTGTGAATTATTAACCTTGGTAAAATTGCGTCACAGACAGACGAAACAAAAAATTTTACGTCATATTATTTTCATATATTATATTGCAAATTAATCCAACAATAAAATGATATAACCGAATATTATAAAAAAAAAAAAAAATATATTAAAAATACGACAAAAGCCCACGGTCGAACTTAGATTTATTCAACAATTTTTTTGTTATTCATTTTCATCATTGTTGTTTCTATATATAAAAAACAATTCATGATAAATCATTATAAATAAAGCCAATACGTCATAGAAATTCCGAGAATTATATATAATTTTCGTCCAAATTAACATCAAAGACGATATCGTTTATGTAAAATATTTTTTATGATTATTAATTTATCATAATTTATTCCTTGCGATCCTTGGCACTCAGTTATTGTCCTTCAACTTGAAATTTTTTTCATTCCATACAAACACATGAACAATTTATATTTTATTTGTATTTAATTTCCTGATTCATAAACACATTTCTCTTCCTTTGTCATTAAATTTTTTTACTTTATTTTTTTTCTCTTATCTTTTTTTTCTCTGCTCCTCCTTTATTTATAAATGCATGAATGCAACATATAGATGACGCTGTCAACGTCATTTTATGTAATGAATTAATATGAAAACAATGAAAAAAAAAAAACAATCGCACGCACGTTCTCTTTAAATTTATGAAAATTATATACATGCATGTAGAATTATAACGTCAATAAGAACAAAATTAATTTTTGACGTCATAAATACAAAGAGATTCTCAAAATTATTTAAAAAAATGTTTAATATATATATTAGGGTGCTTCGTTTGAGGGGACTATTTTTTTTCGAGGCATTGACGAAATATTACTCTAAACATTTAAAAAAAAAATTCCCACAAAAGATGAGCTAGTTTTTTTGATATTTCTCGAAAACTATCAGCTTTACGAAAAAAGTATATATGACCTTTTTTGTAGGAAATTAAATTTTCTACAAAAAAGGTTTTATTAACTTTTGCTGTAAAGTTGATATTTTTCGAGAAAAATTCAATTAAACATCTGGAAATTTAAACTATTTTTTACCTTGAATTGGTTTTACATGAATTGCATGATATTATTTTAATTGGATTTTTCTCAAAAACTATTAGCTCTACGGTTTTTGGTCAAGATGACTATTTTGTAGAAAATTTAATTTCCTACAAAAAAGGCCTCATTAACTTTTGCTGTAAAGTTGATAGTTTTCGAGAAAAATTGAAAAAAATATGAAATTCGAACATAAATCGGCTTTAACATTTTTTATCGGTAGAGCAGTTCACAGAAAATAATTTAGTGATAGGGCAATTTTAAAGATTATATATTTTTGTACAATTTCTGCTGAAAACATATTAAATAGCATAAAATCCTACGAAGTTATGCATAAATGAAGAATAAAAATTGAGATTTACGTGTTAATTAAATGGGATAATTTAAAATTGATTTAGAAAGTACTTAATATCAAAATTAAAAGCTCATCTTTGGTGGAAATTTTTTTTTGAATGTTTAGAGTAATATTTCGTCAATGCCGCGTAAAAAAAAGTAGTCCCCCCAAACGTATATTTTTATTTATGTATCCTCTTTGTAATAATTACGAACTATAAATTTTTTTTACGACTCTCCTTAATCTATTTACGCAAAAATTCATGTGACCTTTTTAGTCAGAGTTCAAAAATCATTTAAAAAAGATAAAATTATGAATAAAATATTTAATAAATTTATCCTCTATATTGAATATTCAAAAAAAAAAAATAAATAAAAAAAAATCTGCATTCATAAACTGCTTTAAAATTAACTGGGTCCATGAATGTATAAGAATAAGAAAAAAAATCATCATCATCCTCTTCGTCTTTGACATTTTCGTCATCTCGACCTTGAAATGATTTTTATTATTTATTTAATTATTTATTTATTTGTTTATTATATATAAATACACATGTAAATGTATATATAATTCTTTTTATTCCAGTCGACCTTGACGTCTGCGCTGACTTTCATCCGCTTGGAGAACGCTGACCCTCCTCTACTTATTTTTATTGTTATTATAATGTTGATTTTTTTTTATTTTTCTTACTGGTGGATTTGTGCGAGTGCAAAGGAATATATATGTGAAGAAGAAGGAAAATAAGAAGGAGTTCTACCACATCGTTTCAGTGTTATATTTAATATATTCTGGTTTTTACTTTTTTTTATAATTTTTTTTCTTCCTGTTTGCGTTTGCGAAATGAGTGCATCGCGATTGGGGGAATCTAGAGAGATGAGAGGGGAAAAATATATGAACGAGAGTGAAAAATTATTGTATGTAGCAGTGGCGAGAGAAGTGGATTGAAAAAAAATTATGTGAGTGGATAAAATAAGATATAGTGAACAATTTTGGATAAAAGTCCAGTGGAAAATTGTGTTGGAATTTTTTTTTATATAATTTTTAATTGAAAGTTAAGCTAAATTAATGAAATATTTATGTGATTTTGTTTGAGATAAATATAATGTTGAATGTTTGTAGAGATTTGGAAAATGTGTTGGTTCTGAATTTATTTAGTTTGACAGATAAAAATTTAGTGTTTTGATATAAAATATTATTAATTTAATGCAAAATTATTTTTCTGATTGAATACAAATTTTTGTGTTGCAAGTTGATGTAAAATTAGCGCTAAAAATAATTAATATAAATTTTTAGTAGACTTTTAGACAAAATTTTGTTCTATACACAATAAAAAAATACAATAAATAATCAAAATCAATAGAAAAATCATTAAATAAATTATTATACAATGCAAAATAATTTTTGAGGTTAAATACAAGTTTTTGTATTACAATTTAGTACAAAATTAGCGTTAAAAATAATTAATAAAATTTTTAGTAGACTTTTAGACCAAATTTTGTTCTATACACAATAAAAAATACAATAAATATACAATAAATAATCAAAATCAATACGAAAATCATTAAATAAATTATTATACAATGCAAAATAATTTTTGAGGTTAAATACAAATTTTTGTATTACAATTTGATACAAAATTAGCGTTAAAAATAATTAATATAAATTTTTAATAGACTTCTAGACAAAATTTTGTTCTACTGCCAATAAAAAAATGAAATAAAAATACAATAAATAATGATAATCAATACAAAAATCATTAAATAAATTATTATACAATACAAAAAAATTTTTGTACTACAATTTGATGCAAAATTGGCGTCAAAAACAATTAATAAAATTTTTCAGTACATTTTTAGACAAAATTTTTGTACAATGCACAATAAAAAAATATGATAAATAATCCAAATCATTAAATAAATTATCAAACAACGTAAAATAATTTTTCTACTTTGATATTAATTTTTGTGTTAAAATACGATATAAAATTATCGTTGAATTCAGTCATCACAAATTTCTAGTGGACCTTTGCACAAAATATTTTACTGTGTACTCCCAAGATTTCTATCATTTTCTTATTTATTAACTACATTAATGCAATGAACGACATAGCAAATAGAAGAACGCGATTGTATTTGTGAATATAATATTACATATTGCGGATCTTGAGAGTCATCGGCCAACACGCATGTCTCCTTCCCTCTTTACCGAAGGAAATACTGTTGGATCGAGAAAAATATGTGCAGTTGATGTGCGACACTCAAACCCAACACTTCCATAAATTTACCGACTAAATAAAAATTCTTCTACATCAACACAATTCATAAATAAATAAATATCAAACAGTATTTTACAAAGTAATTAATTTATATAAATAAATTATAGTTATCTAATATTAATTCCACACAAATTACGATTTTTTTCATCTATTTATTACTCAAGAACTTAAATAAATAAAATAATCAAGTGAAAATTAATAACACTCAATCAAAAGTAAAAAATAAAAATAATTGTGGACGTTTTGTTATTTAAAATATTACAAATGAAAAATTCATTGAGCAATTCATTTGTTTATGACAGAGAGAATAAAAATGCAACCATCGCAGTGAGTTAATAACAATAATTTTGAAAAAATATATAAATAAATGAGTAAACTAAAAAAATAAACGAATATTTTATTTCGTTTATTAAATATTACTCTAAACATTGAAAAAAAAATTCCCACTAAAGATGAGCTGGTTTTTTCGATTTTTCTCGAAAACTATCAACTTTACAAAAAAAATATATATGACCTTTTTTGTAGGAAATTGAATTTTCTACAAAAAAGGTTTCATTAACTTTTGCTGTAAAATTGATATTCTTCGAGAAAAATCCAATTAAACATCTGGAAATTTGAAATATTTATACCTTGAATTGTTCTTCTATAAATTGCATGATATTACTTTAATTGGATTTTTCTCAAAAACTATCAGCTCTACGGTTTTTCGTCAAGAAGACTATTCTGTAGAAAATTCAATTTCCTACAAAAAAGGAGTTATTAACTTTTCCTGTAAAGTTGATAGTTTTGGAAAAAAATCGAAAAAACTATGAAATTCGAGCATAAATCGGCTTTAACCTTTGTTATCGATAGGGCAGTTCACAGAAAATAATTTAATGATAAGCACTTTTAAAGATTAAATATTTCCGTACAATTTCTACCGAGAACCAATTGGATAGCGTAAAATACCGCGAAGCTATGCATAAATGAAAAAAAAATAAATTAAGATTTACGTGTTAATTAAATGGAAAAATTTCAAATTGATTTTGGAAGTTCTTAATATTAAAATTAAGAGCTCATCTTTGGTGGGAATTTTTCGTTTGAATCTTCAGACTAATATTTCGTTAATGCCGCGAAAAAAAATAGTCCCCTCAAACGAAGCACCCTAATAAACATACATATAAACATATAACTTTAACATCATCTTCATTGACTTTACATAAATGTCTATAAATCTCATTAAAAATCGTTTTAATGAGTAAACATAAATTTTCATTATCCCAATATGTCTGAATGCCATTCATATATATACATATTTATTGATATAAAATATATATAAATAAAAAAAAATATGCGGCAGTGATAAAGAATAGAGAGTGACATGATATGACCAATGATGAAAGCAATAATGAAAATAGGTCAAAGATATTTCTTCTTTTGAATTTAAAATGATAGTCTCGAATATTATCTTAAATAGAGCATGATGGAATAATAATAAAAAAAATTAAATATATTAAAATATAATTGTATCGTTGTTGCATACACGTAATACACATACATGAATAATTGATCATGTATTTAATTATAATTGAGATTGAATTGAATTTGCATTTTTAAGTTGTCTAACGACAGTTTTAAACGTGTATATATTTAAAAAAATATTAGAAGATGAAAAAAAAAAAAATTCATTTAACGTCTGTAGTAAATATTTCATAATGTTCATTAAAATATAATCATAAAATTATTTAAAATGATTATTTGTAAATTTTAAAATAGTCTATTACGTGATAAAAATTATATCGAACTATAATTTATTATAAATATAAAAATTATGAATTAATCATTGGATGATAATAATTTTTTTCAATGTTTATTAGTGATATAACACTTAATATTTTTTTATCTTTCGTGTTTCAGTTTGTTTTGTGATCCATGTGACGACTGAGAATGAATAATTAATTAAATCTATTACATGTGGAGACAACTGATACACTGTATCAATATTAATTTGATGAAAAAAAAATTGTTCGAATTATTAACATTGGTATTACATGCTGAAGTGGAAAAATATATGTTATCAAGTAGTGGATAAAAAAAAATTGTGGAAAAAAATGATGAGAATTTAAAAGCTGGAATTAAAAACGTGACATACGATGATACTGAATAAATACGAGGATAAAAAAGGAGAAAAAAGCATAGAAAAAATTGAGAAAAACGTCATCAATATGAAAAATATTTAAGACGGAAAAATCCTAGATAGATAAAAATAAATCAAGGTAATGAACGATTGATATCACTTCAATTGCAGTCGTTATATTACTTGATATAATAATTAAACAGTGTGTCGAGAAGTTGATTAATCCACAAATTAATCGCCACGAACCTCAGAACATTGTAAAAAAAATTTTTTAAAAAAATAAAAAATTGTGAAATGGAAAAATTGGTGGAATTATAACTGGATTTAATACGAAATAGAATACAAAGTGATTATGTTGAAATATGAATAAATAAATATATAAATAAATATATATTGTTCTCAGGGAAATATTGACAAAAAAAGAAATATAAAAAATTAAATAAGTGTTTAATTATTGTAAATAATAATTAATAAATTGGTGAAAATAAAAAATATTTTCTTCGACAAAAAAATCAGTCAAAATTTCACTTCTAAATAAATTTGAATATCGCGTGTGATTTAATTTTTCAATATAAAATTATATTCAGACAAAAATAAATATAATAAAAAAATAAATCCAATATGTATCAACGTACAGTTTTAATTGATTTACCAAAAGTCGAAGCAATTGATATTGAATTTAAAAATGTTACATTTAATGTATCATCAGGTTTTTATAGTGAAAAAAAGCCTATTTTAAAAGGCGTGAGTGGTTGTTTTAAATCTGGTGAATTAACAGCAATAATGGGTCCATCAGGTGCAGGCAAATCATCGTTATTAAATTTATTAACCGGCTTTCATGATGTAAACGCTGGCAACAATATTAATTATATAAATAGAGATACAGCACAAAGCTTAAATGTTTATCGAAAAGCCGCGTGTTATATTCAACAGGACGATCAATTACATTTATTATTCACAACAATTGAGTCAATGAGAATAGCAGCTAATTTAAAAATTGGCAACAGTTTAAGTAATGAAGCAAAAGAATTATTAATAGATGATATATTAGAAACATTGGATTTAATAAAAGCAAAAGAAACACGATGCAATCATTTAAGTGGTGGACAAAAAAAACGTTTAAGTATTGCATTAGAATTAATTGACAATCCGCCAGTAATGTTTTTGGATGAGCCAACAACTGGCTTAGATTCATCATCAACATTACAATGCATTTCAATGTTACAAAATTTAACTCGCAATGGCCGAACAATTATTTGCACAATTCATCAACCAAGCGCAACAATTTATGAAATGTTTGATCACATTTATTTATTAGCAGATGGACATTGTATGTATCAAGGTGCACCAAAAAATACTGTAGCATTCTTCAGTCGTGTAGGTCTTCAATGTCCAAAATATCATAATCCAGCAGACTACATAATTGAAGTAGTTTCAAAAGAATATGGAAATTTTAATGAACAATTAAAAATATTTGCAAGTAGAAATACAAATGATTATTGGCGTGTAACTTTATTAGATGATAAATCATCGTCAATTTATTTAACTGATGATAAACAAAACGAAACAACAACGACAATAGCAACAACAACAACAACAACAGCAGCAATAAAAATATCAAAACGACGTATAATTAATAATGAAAATAAAGCAGTTATTTTCATAAATCCACCATCAGAATTAATTCGCTTTGGTGTATTATTTAATCGTTGTATGATACAACTTTATCGCGATTGGACTGTGACACATTTAAAAATGATATTGCATTTTCTTGTTGGTGTATTGTTGGGTTTGTTTTATGTTAATGCCGGTTCTGATGGTTCGAAGAGCTTTCATAATATTGGCTTTTTAATAATAACTCTTGTTTATTTATGTTATACAAGTATGATGCCGGCTGTATTACGATTTCCATCGGAATTACCTGTATTGAAAAAAGAAAAATTTAATAATTGGTATAAATTACATACTTATTATGCTGCAACACTCACTGCACAGCTTCCAATTCAAGCATTGTTTACAGTTATTTATTGTTCAGTATCGTATTTAATGAGCAGTCAACCATTAGATTGGAATAGATTTATTATGTTTCTTGTGACATCAATTTTAATAACATTTATAGCAGAAAGTATGGGATTGATATTGGGTATAGTTGTAAATCCAGTTAATGGAACATTTTTTGGTGCTATTGCTACGTGTGTTATGTTAATTTTTGCGGGTTTTCTTGCATTGTTTCGTCATATGCCAGTGTTTATGTATTATATTAGTTATTTGAGTTATTTACGATATGGATTGGACGCAATGATTGAAGCTATTTATGGGAATAATCGTGAAAAACTTCCGTGTCCGATTGATTATTGTCATTATCGAATACCAGCGTCAATTATTGAAGAATTATCAATGGGTAATGGACGATTTTGGTTGGATATTGGTGTGCTATTTCTTAATTTTATATTATTGAGACTTGTTGCTTATTGTGCATTGAAACGAAATTTATCTAAATCATAAAAATTGATTTATATCGCAGTGGGAAATTTTGTTGGAATGTTTACTGGAAATTTTAGTTGAACTTTCACAAAAAGTCTTTCATAATGTACAATAAAAAAATGGGATTGAAATACAATGAATGAAAATGAATACAGAAAATAATGAATAAACTGTTGTTTATCGGAAAATTATTGTTCTGCTTTGATACAATTTTTTGTGCTGGAATTTAACACAAAATTTGTATTAAAAATAATTAACACAAATTTTTAATGGACTTTTACACAAAATCTTCTAATCAAAACAATAAAAAAACGGAATAAAAATGCAATGAATAAGAAAAAAAAAACAAAACAATAAATAAATTGTCCTTCATCGAAAAATTATTGTTCTGTTTCGATACAATTTTTTGTATTAG
>JAQQBS010001422.1:20273555-20334342 GCA_030347275.1 Microctonus aethiopoides
CTGTTTCGATACAATTTTTTGTATTAGAATTCAATACAAAATTTGTATTAAAAATAGTTAACACAAATTTCCAATAGAATTTTATACAAAATTCTTCACTGTGTACACAATTTATATTTTTTTTTTTCATCCCAACGGTCGAGTTCAAATGCAACTTATATAAATTTTTTTCAATATTGTATTGTATTGATGTCGCATCGCTATAATAGTGAGATGAGCTCAAGGCTTTTGATACAATCGTATTTGTCCATATATAAAATAAAAAAAGAAATAAAAAATAAATAACTTCTACATAAATATTTATACATGTGTGAGGCCGAGCGTATATATATTTATATATATACATATATATAAAACTATATGTATACATATATATATATATATAAATATTACATATAAGAGTTAGAATAAATTGACAATAAAAAGCCGAAGAAACTTTTGTAATTTTTAGATATTTTTTTTTTTATGCAAGAGCTAATGAGCGTGCAATTGCGAAGGACACGCATGAAAGGATTCTTATTGTTCTGTGATGCATCCAAGTAAAGCAAAAATACATGCATAAATTATATATACATATAATAAAATATACATGTATATAAGACAATATTAATTTGTGTATTTATGTCCAAGACGACACACGAGGTTCAAAGGTCCAACGTAGGTGCATAAATCCATTTTATTTATACATATTTCATGCATTAAAGCAACGAGAGTGAAAAAAAAAAATAAGAGGGAAAAATATCCAATAAATCAATCGCGTATAAAAAATAATTAAAAATGTATAATTAATTAAATAAGTCTGTGAATGAATGGATAATATAAATAATGAAAACATTGTATAAAAGACGCCATAATTATTAAAAAAAAAATGGCACATTTATTGTAATTAATTATTAATGATAATTATATAACTAGTTTCAATTAATTAAAAACAGCTGTCTTTCAACATTATTTCGTTTTTTTTTTTTTTTTTACGCTCTCTCTTTCTTTCTCGTCCTTTTTCTCTTAGTTTAAACAATTGTCATTCATTCAAAGGTTTTTTTTTTTATACTCCAGTGATAATTGTTTGACGATAGATTTTATAATTCAATTATTTATTATAATCACGCTCGAATCATGTATATATGGATTTATATATCTATATTATGTATATATATACATATATGACTTGACAATTTTCAATCGATCTTGTATTAATTCACTATAAAAGAATAATTTATTTTTATGTTTATTAATAATTTTATATTGAACGAATGTATGTATTTTTTTCTTTCTTTCTTAATTTTGAACAAATTTATTTTTAGTATCTGCAAGTTATTGTGTCATCACTCAATCAATCACTATCATTATTACTATTATAATAATAATACTAATAATAATAATAATGATAATAGTGATGATAATAATAATAATCAGTGTTATTATTGAATATGTAATATTTAAATTAACTGCGATCTCAATCAACGAGTCAATGTGGCACACTCGTGGCTTTGCGTTTTGTCCTTGCACTACATTCTTTTTTTTTTTTTAGTTGTTTTTTAATTATCTATTTTTTTTTTTTTTTTGTATTCAACGGATTGCCAAAGAGTGCAGTGACGATTGAAGAGAACAAAAGAAATACAGGAGATAATTTTCAATAGAAATAATAATGTATAGAGTAAAAAATTTTGTATCAAATTACGTTAAATTATTCATTGTGTTTCAATACAAAATTTGCGTTCAAAAGAGTTAATACAAAGTTTTAGTGGACTTTAATACAGAATTTTTTACTGTTCATGATAAAAAAATAAAATAAAAATACAATGAATAAACAAAATTAATAAATGAACTATTATACAATGCCAAATTATTTTTCCTTGAACAAAAATTTTTGGTGGACTTTTATAAAAAATTTTTTACTGTTACAGTAATTTATTTAAGAACAAAATTCGATACCGTGAATAATTAATATTTAAAAGTAGTGTAATGAAAAAAATGACGAAATAATTATATGAGAATTTATGTTTGTAAATATTTTTTAGGTTTGTTTTCGAATAAAAATATAGCTGCGCGCAAAGAAGAAAAATTTTAATGAATAAAACGCAAAACTGGAAGTTGATGACGAAGAAAAAAAAATGATTATACACAGGTAAGAAAGGATATGATTATTTTGCAATTGATTTTGTTTTTTCTTTTGGTATTTGATTTTTTTTTTTTTTTCAATAAAATTTATTTAAGAATCTAAATAAATTAAAATACATGGCAACTTGGGGTACACATCGTTGAGCTATATTTTTGTTCAAAAACAAAAATGTCCCTTTGCATTATTTCTTCCTTTTATTTTATTTTTTTATTTACTGTTGTGGTTTTTTTTTTTATATCAATCACGAAATAAATATTTCGATTTATTATTCTTTTTTTCTCTTTCTCCTAATTATTCAATCATTTATCAATTTTCATTCTCATCACTTTCACGATAATAATTAATTGTTAATAATAATTAATAATAACTAATTGATAATAATAATTAATAATGAACGGTGACAATATATTTTCATAATCATCGTTGTAATAATAATTATAATTGGATAATTGTTTTTTTTTTTTTTAGCCATATACGTCACTGCTGTTTTTTCTTTTTTTCGTTTTTGTTTTAATAATATATACAATTATGCGCAAGATATGTGTTTTGAATTGAACGTGTGTGAATTTTTGTTTGTAGAAATAAAATTTTTTTTTAACTTTTACGTTCGTACAATTTTATGTAAAATTATTAATTTCTCACTTTTATTTATTTATTTTAGTTCTCTCATTCTAATCATGTGATTAATTTACAATGAAAATTGCTCTGCAGCTCGATCTTTGCCTGTTTTAAAATTTTATTTTTGTATTTTATCAATTTTTTTTTTTAAACTTCAATCACGACAATTCCAATCATTATTATTTTTCATTCATTTATTTATTTCTCTTTTCCATTCAATTATATCTCAAACGAGGCTCGTTAGGCTCAATGATAATTCATTTTTTTTTTCCATTTGTTATTTTTATTATTTTCATTCAATAAGTACTCCGCGAGCGCACACAGGAATTATGCAACAAAGCGACATTTATTTATGTTTTTACATGTACTCAGACCAACAAAGAGCAGCGCATTCATTTATCCATCGTTAAATAAAATAAAACAAATTGAAAAAAATGTTTTTTTCCCCTATTATATGATATGAAAAAAGGAAAAAAAAAATAATAATTCTATTCAATACGTAATAACTTATTCGGTAAGTAACTTCATTTGTGCGGTAAAATAACTGACAATAAAAGGCAAATAATAATCAAGTACGATTTGGAATTTAAAACGCGGATATAAAAAAAAATGGAATTGAAAAAAATAAAATTAATTTAATTTATTTTTCTTTTTCCATTTTTAAGTCTTGTACAGCGCCTTAATAATTTTTTTTTTATTTCAAACTCAATCTTCACTCTCTTTCTCTTCTTAACCGATTCTCGCAATCACATTTCGCGATTGTTTACGCGGCACTATTATGTACAAATTATACGTAAAAACGATCGCGAATTTATTGTAGCGAGAAGCGGAATTTTCGAGCATTATTTAAACTAATAAATAATTTTTTTCCTGTTGCATTCATTACACATCTTTACTTATACATCTCTATTAAATTGTTTATTCTGTAAATTGATTTTATTTTTGTGTTTGCGTTGTATTTTTTTCCTTACTGGGCGAGATCTATGAAATGTTTTTTTTTGTTTCTTTTTCATTAAAATTAATTTATTCCCATACGAGCCTCGTCGTCACGTTGGAATAATTATTAACAATCATCACCATTAATTTTTATATACAACCTCTATCTCTTCTCTTTCATTATTTTTATCCACAATCTCACAATTTATTTATTATTAATAATTTCGCAATCGTTCACATTCTTTCTATATAACTTTTTTTTTTTCCTTCACTTTTTCATCGTCTTTTACATTCACATCATTATTATTTTTTAACCCACATATTCATCCTAACTAACGCGCAATCTACACAATGTAAACTCAACGAATCGTAGTGTATACAAGTAATACAAGTCGAGGATTTATATACATACATATAGATATATAATGATAAAGGAGTAATGGATTTTTTTTTTTTTTCTGTTGCGAGGGATCGGGGAAACAATGGGATGACATTCAAGAGGACTGTGAAGGGATGAATTGGGATATGGATGTGTATAGTGTCGGATGGGGAGGAAAAAGGGAGGAAATTGGTAATAAAATCGATCGTTCACTATTTTTTTTTTCTTTTTTTTATATTCTCGAAAGAGGAACCATATTTCTTTTGTCTCTCGCTATTTATAAAAATAATTTTAAGCCGCCGTTTATTTATAGTGATTTTTTATTTTTTTTGTTTATCTTGTTTAGCAATATTATATTCGTTATTAAATTGTCATCTAAGACTGTATCACGACTATAATATGCATTTTATTTTATTTATTCATTTATTTGTGTTAAAAACTACGCACCTCATTGGAAACAGTTTCATTTATTTATTTATTTATTTATTTATTTAATTTTTTTTTTTTTTCGTCTCTGGTTTTTTTGTTTGTTTAGCTAAAAATTGTTGTTTCTTTTTCCTCGCATTCGCACACATTCATATAATTGTTTTGCACATTCTAAAACACTATTTTTGTTTTCTTCGGCATTGGCGGCGCAGCGATAAATTTTTTGTTGCACATACATTGTTTATTTATTATTTCTTTTCTCATTTTCTTATTCTTTTTTTTTTCAATTACAGGGGCTTTTTTTTTTCGTTTCAAATCAATATTTTTTTTATCCCGCCCTTCAACTTTGTTTTATAAATAATTTCGTTTTTTTTTATTTATAGTATTTATAATTATATTTATATATATATGCATGTGTAATTCAATTTTTTTTTTTGCCTGCCAGATACAACAATGATGGAACATTTTTAATATTACGAGTGAAATTGTTGGTTTCTTTTTTTTTTTTTCGCTTTTTCAATCGATTTGTTGGATAATTTTTTCCCCACCCAGTTTTTCGGTTTTATTCATTTGTTTATTTATTTTTTCATACGGCACTTTGCTACGAGTGGGTTCGACACGTTTCTACAGTTCCAATGTAGACGAGTTTGACCCCACAACGCATTTGTATCATTTATTAATTATCCAATCTTGCATTAATTTATTTTAACTGCGTTTGATATAATTCTTTTGTTTTATTTAACCTGCCGGCTTTTTTCCCCACTTCAATTATTTATTTTATTTCATTTTTCCGCCCTTATTTTCCGCACATCCTTATCCGATTAATTTAAAGTTGACGGGGGCTGTATAAATTCTGATATTGGAACGTAATTTTTCACTCGAATGCACCATGTTCCACTTTATTATTAATATTATCATTTCTCTTTCATTTATTTATTTATTTATTTATTTATTCTTTAATCTTTTGATATGTTTTAAAAGAAACATAAAAGATAAATAAATCATTCGTGAAATCTATCGGGAATCCCGTTTATTTATTTAATTCATTTTTTTTTTCTCTAGAAATAATACTTATTTATTGTCATTAGATGCCGGTAAGGTTATTCAAAAACCCTATCGGTGTACGCATAAACGGAAAGTCCCAATGTTTCATTTACTCAAAATAAAAAAAAAAAACGAAAGAAAGTGTTGAAAAAAAAAAATAAAAAATATTTTTGTGCGTTGCAATTAAATTCACATGCAACTTCCAATAATTTCTTATTTGCTCCTCATTTTTTTTTTTTTTTTACACATTCCACTCTCCTGTTCACTTATTATTGTTCCTAATATATAATAATAATTAAAAAAAATAGTTAATCATGGATATCTAATTTGAAGAACGAAAAACACATTATTATTCGCTGACATTCTCCTTGTTTTAATCCATAGATTTTTAATTGTCCCACTAATCATGATCATTTTTCATTCACATAATTAAAATTAATTATTTATTTTATTATACATTCGCTGTGCAATAAACAAATACACACACGAAATTTATATATGTATAATGTATACATATTATTTTCAATATATATATCCTCTTGCATTCATTTAATTGTAATTCATCATCGTATTAAAATGTTTCTACATTTTAATTTATTTTTCTTCTGTTAAAACACTTAGGATAAAATGAATTTTTTTTTTTTTCATTTCCTTTTTCAATAATAATTCAGATTGTTATTATTATTATTGTTAATTCAAGGTCGGCGCCATGTTGTCCCAAAGCACCCATAATCGAGATTTCAATTTATTCATTTACGTTCTCGTGTTTATTCTCTTCACTCATTTTTATTTTATTTTTCTTTTCCTTTTAAATCCATTTGCTTTTCTATTCCGCAGTGGCTTCAATCAATTGTTAACGCCTCACTGGACATCATACAATTGTCTTCAATTTTGTATTTCTTCCTTGTTTTTTTTTTTTAATTATTAATTTATACTTTTAACACAGGACAACGCCGCCACTGAACCTCTGCTACTGGGGCTGAGCCGGATTGTGTTGAAGTGACGGTGGAGGTCCCTAAAATTTCAGATATAAAATTTATTATTAAATATAAAATACAAGAAATATTTAAAACAACAAATGAATTTATATTTACAGGCATTGCGGGAAAAGGTGGCTGTGAATGCGCGTGCGGATGAGAGTGTGGATGTCCTATGTGTGCTGCTAAATGGCTAGGTAATTTTGGTCCATCCTCAGCTTTTTCCTCTTCTCTTCTTTTTAAGCACGCGGCTTTTGGATTTAAATTTCGTTCTATAAATGACAAAAATCGATTTAAATATTTATAAATATTACAATGTTACTTAGATAAATTAAATAATATTTAAATTTATACAAATAATATTAATCAAATATTTATTTTACCTCTGACTTGTTGCTCCAATGTCATTATTACTTCGACTGCCATATTGAGTATACCAAGTTTTGTTTGTGGTTTATCTGTTTTTAAATGTGTCATACACATCCTACCAAGCTCCTTTAATGCTTCATTGATGTCCCTAATACGTATCCTAAATAATAAAAAATAAAAATCCATTTAATATTAAATATTAAAAATAATTCAAAAATTTATTTCTCACAACCCGACAAAATATTTATCAATAACTAATCCAGAATGCACAAAAAATTTATTATTACATGATAATAACAAGAAATATACATAGAATACGGGCCCTGATATTTTTAATTATTAATTCGAAATTTATTGTAATCCTTTGATGTTTTTTTTATCGTTGGTGATTTAAAAATCCCTCTCGATCGTGGGGGATTTTCTTACCTTTCCCTAGCATTGTTCGCCTGTCGTCTCTCTTTTTCCCTTTGGGCCTTCACATCGGGATCGTCATCCTCGTCCTCAGCGCTCGAACAACAGTTGCGCAATAACAATACTCGATTAATCACCTGACGTTTAATTTAAATGCTTAATACTAAAAATTTATTTTTTTCTCATTGTAAAAATTGAACAAATCGTTATTTTTTATTAAACGTCGTCCGAGCTGATTGACCGACTGATTTTATTGACGAATTCCTGAATGAACACACGCAGGTTCAAACATGTATATGTATTTATTTATTTATTTATTTATTTATAAATACAATATATGCATATATATGTTTTAAATTATTTTTGTATTTTTTTTGCCCCCTGTAGCCTCTTTAAGGCCCGTATTCTTTGCACAAATTTCATTAATTTTATTTCATTCCTTTTATTTATTCATAAGACATCAGTTGTGAAGGTATGAAAAATAAATTATTAATTTTAAAATGGAAATTTTATAGATGGATTGAAAGAGAAATGGATTTTTATTGGAAAAATCCTGAAATATTTTAACATAAAATAAATATTTTTTTTTCTGTTTATATATGTGAATTAAATACTTTGTTTATTGATGACTCAAGATGATATCTATGTGGGAAAAAAATTACCTATAAATGGGAATGAAAGGTAAAAAAATGCACATGTTTATATATAATATTTTTATTTATAGAAGTAAAAAAATAATTGATGAAATGAAGAAAAAAATAGAATAGAAAACATATTTATAAATATTAAAAGAGATTGATAAAAAATTTTTTGTGCATAAATGGAATAGAAAAATTTTCAGATATAAATTGAAATTTTTTTTTCTCTTTCATTTTTGATTAACAAATAAAGTAGATATAACTTAGTGAATAAATTATTAATTTTAACATGCTGGGGAGATTTTCAATGGAGTATATAAAAAAATATAAGAATTTTTTCACGTAAACAAAATTTAAGGATTTGGAGCGAGGAAAAAAATTGATTTTTTTTTTCTTCAAGTTTTTAATTTAGTAAATGGACGTTTTTATCTCTTTTTTTTTTAGCTTTGTGTATTTTTTTTATTCTTCTTTTTTATATCATAATGCATCACAGTTGCAGTTTACTGCGTGTGTTCACTAACCTTTCGCGAACGTTGTTGGCTTGTCGGCGTTCTTTTTCGCGCACCGCTTTGGTGCCAGGATCGTCACAATCTTCATCGGCGCTCGAACAACGATTGTTCAAAGACAAAGCAAGTTAGATTAAGAGTGAAAAAAAAAAAATAAATAAATATACAAATAAATAAATTGAAAGGAAAAAAATAAATAAATACATAAAAGACTTTTTTTCTCAATCACACTTTTTTTTTCTTTTTTCAATTCGTTGATATAAATAATTAACGACACTCATGTAGCATTAAATTAATTAATCAACGTATCAAAATATAAATTTTTTTTTCTCTTTCTCATTATTTTTTTATATAAAAAAAAATAAATAAATAAATAAAGTGTGTAGTTAATAAATGTATAAATAGTAAAAATACTTACTATCTTCGCGAACGTTTTGTTCCTTTCCCTTGTGAGGTTGAATTAACTGTAACACCAGACGCTAAATCGCTACTCGATGCTTTTGTATCTCCACCGCCTCCTCCACCACCTCCGCCACTGCTGTCCGGTGGGTCTTTTCTCTTTTCCAGCGAGATGTATTCTGCTAATAATAAAATTCATTAATTTTTTCTTGAAATTCAACATTTAATCAATTTAATGAAAATAAAAATGAATATAAATTTTGATAGTTATAGTTTACTAATTTCAATTATCAGAGTTCATTAAGATAGTTCACTTGTTACAGGCATTTTAAAAAATTAGTCAAGATCACCAGAGTGAAAAAAAAAATATATTAATTGAATAAAAAATTAATTATGCATCGAAAATATATTATTAATATTTTTTTTTTTATCATCAAGTTTGAAATAATGAAATAATATTTCTTTTTTAATTTTATTTACATTTGTATGTTTTTGATATATGTATGTATTAGGGTGTGCCATTTTTAGGCAAATTTTTTTCATAGACACAGCCATTCTGAACATATTCAAGCCCAAAGTTCCAAATGTATGAAATTTTGACTTTTTTGTTATTAAATCGATACTAATCACTTTATTATTGTAATAAAAAAACACTTCAATAATTGTAGTTTATACATTGCTTGATTTTGTTTAAACAGCATAATTTCTATTGCTTTGAAATAATAATGAAATTCATTTAACATAAGTTATAAATAATTTTTTTTATAGTAAATAAAATAAAGAAAAAAAAATATCTGACACGTGAGTATTTTTTTTTAGCTTTACGAAAATATTAGCACACTAAAACCAGTTTCCCGATTAAAAATAATTTTTAAGACAATAATAAAGTGATTAGTATCGTTTTAATAACAAAAAAGTCGAAATTTCATAAATTTGAATCTTTGGGTTTGAATATCTTTAGAATGACTGTCTCTATGAAAAAAGTGTAAGAGACCTTTTTTGTAGAGCGTTCGATTCCCTACAAGAATACACTATGAGCTTATCCCTACGATTCGCAAATGCCGAGCTACAAGAATCAAAAAAAAAAAAAATTTTTTTTCCCATGCTATTTAAATGCAAAAACAAAAATTACGATGAGCAACCTCTAAATATTAAAATTAAGAGCCCTGCATTTGAACAGGCTTCTTTTTTTACCATCCAGTAAGTTTTCATATGTATATATCTAAGTAATTTTTTATTTAAATCACAAATGTGATTTTTTTTTATGTTAATTAAAAAATAGCAAAATATATAATTTTTTAGGAGATTTCTGAATTGTTTATATCCCACGTAAACTTAAACAAAGATTATTTTTATTTTATTTTTTATTTTATCATCGATGTCATTTAATTACAACAATTAGCTTTGTTTTATTTCTAATAAACAAAAGAAATATATAAACAAATAGACAAGATTTAGTCATTTAATCTAGTTGCCACGAGTCAATTATGGAACAGGAAGTATTTATTTATAAAACGTGTAAAAAAAATTTTTCCTGATTTAGTTATATCGCCTTAAACGATGACAATTCATGTATAGCACAAATAGTTGCAGGAGCATTTTGCAATGTTGTCTCACAAGACTTTACCACGATAAATCAGTAAATCTATATACATGTATATTTATTTATAAGTCGATTGTTCAAACGTTGAATTATTTTCTTGAGTATAAAAGGGTTGTGTGGGCTAAAAAATTACACGAAGAATTTCAAGCAATACCATAAATGGTTTTGTTATGTGAGGGAGGAAGAAGAAAAAAATTTATTAAATGTTTTTTTTTTTTTCTTTATATTTTTTACAATTACGTAATAGGGATATTAAAGCGCGAAAATTTCACTTAGCACTTTAAGTAAAATTGTTTTAAATAGCAAGCAGCTAAAATTTTACACAATGTAATGTTTTAGATGAATACGTGAATGTCGAATTAATTCTGTGAGAATGAAAGAAAATATTGTGGTAGAGGGATAAACAAAGAGAGTGGAATATAATAAAGGCCAGAGAGAAGAAATGCTTACACGATAGCGGTTTTGTCGTGTGATTTATCTAATATTTCCTTATCGGGTGTTGCGAGAGGCACACGAGCATGAGAGAACACCTGGGGAACTCGACGATTTTTTTTTTCTATTTTTTTATTTTTTTATTTTTTTTTTTTGCTATTTTTTCTCTCCATTTTTTTTCATTTTATTCTTCTGTTCTATCATGAACATTCGAGAGAATATGAATAATTGTATTGCGAGATAGTAAAACTAAATTAGAAAATAAATATTTTATATCAAAAAAATTTATTTTTTCTATTTTTCTATTCTTTTTTTTTTGCTATTTTTTCTTTTCATTTTTTTTCAGTTTTTCTTCTATTCTATCATGAACATTCAAGAGAATATGAATAATTGTGTTGCGACATAGTGAAACTAAATTAAAAAATAAATATTTGATATCAAAAAAATTTATTTTTTCTAATTTTCTATTTTTTTTCGCTATTATTTCTTTCTGTCTTTAATTTTTCGCCTTAATTATTAATTCTATCATGAATATTCAAGATAATATGAATGATCGTGTTACAAGATAGTAAAGCTGAATTAAAAAATAAATATTTTATATAAAAAAAATTTGTTTTTTCTATTTTTAATGTTTTCTTTTCGCTATTTTTTCTTTCCATTTCTTTTTGTATTATTCTTCTATTCTATCATGAACATTCAAGGGAATATAAATGATTGCGTTACGAGATAGTGAAACTAAATAAAAAATTAAATATTTGTACATCAAAAAAAATTATTTTTCCTATTTTTCATATTTTCTTTTCGCTATTTTTTCTTTCAGTCTTAATTTCTAATTCTATCATGAACATTCATGAAAATAATTGATTATATCTCGAGATAATATAAATAATCAACAAAATAAATATTCAACATAAAAAAAAATACAGTTATAAACATTTTTTTTCCAATAAATTCCATAATAATTAATATTGATACTTACTCGCATTTGAGACAGGTAGCCTTTCGATTTTTATAGATCCGTCTGTGTCTGGCGTTGGCGCAAGCCCTGGATATGATCCTTGAGGTTGTGCGACCGTTACCGCAGGATGTGGACTTGTCTAAAATAATTTTTATTATTTTTTTTATTACATTTCTCGACTGAGCATGAAAATAAACAAAAAAAAAAATTGAATTAATGGTGTAATAAAATAATACTCACCAGATGATCCAACTGCGGTGGTGATGTGTGGGCGTAAAGACCACCATGAGGACCAACAGGACCAAGATGAAGACCAAGTTGGCTCTCAGCGTGATTTCTTAAGACATTTATTGCATCGTCCAGTCGTTCCTCCATCCGCGAACCCTGTACCAACAGAATACGGCAACATCGTCTCGATTACGCTGATCTCTCAACAATATCATAAAGAATCATTTATTATAAAATAAAAAGAGTCTCAAAATTAACCAAATATTTTGATTAAAAACAATTTTGTGTTCATTTTAAGACTTAATTCATAATAAATAAATAAATAAATAAATAAATGAATAAATAAATGAAGTATTGAAGTAAATAAAAAGTATTTTGACGTTAACATTTGCTCACATTAACAAAGCAGTGAATAATTGAATTAATAAATGTTAAAAAAAAAAATCCCTTGTGCAGAGAATAAAAAAAAAAAATTTTTATGTTAGTTTAATGTTAAAGACAGCAAAATTTAGTAAAATTAATCATGATGATGATGATAATGATGACGATGATGATGGTGATGATGTAGAAAGCAATGAATTAATTTTTGGAATGTCGAAGAGAAAAAAAAATAAAATAAAACAGAGACAAAGAAATGATGAAAATCGGCAATCCTCACCTCGGCGTGGTCGCGAAGAAAGCCGATGGCATCGTCTAGCCTCTGCTGTTCGGGCGCCGGCTTCACACACAACACCAACGCAACAACAAAACCAAAAAAAAAAAAAAAAAATAAAATAAAAAAATAATAAAAAAAAAGGTGAGATAAAATAAAAGAATAAACAACCAACAAGTCAAATCAACAATAGCGTACACAACAAACAGAGAGATCGGATAGGAAATAACCATACAAAGTGAACGATTAATTTATCAGCAATAAAAAACAAAAAAAAATAATTAATGAAAAAATGAAAAAAAAAAAAATTTCTTTTTTTATTTATTTATTTAAATTTGAATTTTTTCGCGATTTGTAATATTATCCCCCGAAACAAATGATGAATAAAATAATTATTATGAAGCCAGTGAATAAAGAATTTGTTAGTGTGAACGTTTAATAAAAATCGAACAAGAAATAAAAACAATTAATAAATAAAAATAATAAATTATATACACGAGTGATTGTAAAATGAATTCAAGTGGCTTAAAATTAATAATTATTAAATGAAATACATAACGCGAGTGACACAAATATAAATACATAGATAAATAATAATTAATACAACAATAAATTAAATGAATGAATAAAAACAATTTAATTTTCTTACTCTCTTGATAAAATTTCTCTTGATTTTACAAAAACATTTTATACGTATGGATGTGTATAATGAGAAACAAATAAAATGAAGCATTAAGAACAATAAATAATATATATATAAAAAAAAAAATTTTTTAGCGCAATAGAATAAAATGCGTACCATATGAATTGTTCCACGATTAGGATCGGCAGTAAAATGAGGTGACACTGGTGCAGTACCAGGAGCCCACCCTGGTGCTGAACCCGTTAATGGGGGTGGCGAACTCACTGGCGTCGATGGATTACTGCTATAACTCGATACTGATTGGTCCGTGGGATAGATCTGCCCAATTAAATTATTTAACTAAGTAAAATAGCAAAAAAAAGAAACAGAAAAAAAAAATTTGCAAGGATTTATTCGACTGTGATTGACAAAAATAAAAATTAATATAATCAAGTAATTGAATGAAATCAATTGATTTCCCCTAGACGAAATTTTTGTACTCTTTTTATTTCTTTTGATTAATTATCGATTAAATCTGGGAAATATTAATCGAGACTTGAACTTAATTTGTTGCTTTTTACATTCAATATAATATTGTGTTATTTTATTTTACAGTAAATATTAAATTGATACTTAAAGTGTGTTCAGTATTTGTTTAATTTTATTTTATGTTATGATTGAAGTTATATTATTATTATTATTTTTTTTTTTTTAGCAGATAGAAATGAATTGGATAAAATGGTGATAACTATACGGAGAGAAAAATTTACGAAATTTTACTGTGCTGTGCACTACAAAACAGTCATGAATGACATTTTTTTAAATATTTATCTTTCAGATGAAGAAAAATTAATATGGAGTCATAGTACATTTAAAATAAGTGTGGATATTTTTAAGTAACATCACTTATAAAAATTCTGTGACAACACAGTAAAAATTTCCAACCAAGCCGTTTTAGTACTCTGTTGATGAAAATTTTTTAGCTGCTTTAAAGTTGGAAATGAGAAAATTTTACTGGGCTGTCTAGCAATCGGGACTCGCTTCATTAGTACCAATGTTTTGGTCTTTGTTGACGCATAAGACGCCTGAAAAAAAACTCGTCGGCGATCATCGGCATTTTTCGGGACTTGGCGTGTCTATTGTCCTTTCAATTCATTCTGTTGCGTCATAACGTATTGCAACTCACAACGGTCAACATTGCCATTGAAAAGTGTTCTTTGGAAACAAATTAATCGTATTAAATTTGTAAATTATTTATGTCTTTATCTATTTATTCATTTCATTTCCTCATTTATTTATTTAATTTTTTCGTTTATTTTTTTTATATAATTTATTTATATATTAATATATTTAATAATTTGTTTCATTGACCTCTAGGAATTAGCAGTGGCGCTCAATAAAAAATACTTGCTTTAAAATAAAAATTCACAATTAGCCCGTTAAAATATCATATGACGTCTATATAATTCTGTATAAAAGCCATTTTATAAACAAATGAATACATTTACTTATAAAATGGTTTCTATATAGAATTATATAAACGTCATATGATACTTTAAGGGGCTAATTGTGAATTTTTATTTTAAATCAAGAATTTTTGATTGAGTGCCACTGCTAATTTTTAGAGGTTAAGCACGGTAAAATTTCTTGTGCCGAAGGATTACTTTTTCTCAAGCGCCACCAACAATAATATGACAGTTTCTCCTGTCAATATTCATATGGCTGGCAATTAATTTATGTTTTCTTGACAATTGTGACTCGATTACTAGACAGCATATTAATTTTTGTTTGATTTTCTCTACAAAAATTCTACGATTTTTCTCTCTGTGTAATAACAAAAATTGTGCATGAAATATCGAGTAAAATATTATTAACTAAAGTAAAACTTTATTATCAAATGACAATGAAATGAGTTTTAAAAGTAGCATAAAAATTTCGTCTCGCTTTGATTATAAATAATAAGATGAGTAACGTTATTGAGACGTACTCGTGCGCTTACTACGGATGCCAAGGCTTTGCCAAGAGTATCAGCAGCTGGTGGTTGATTATTGGTAGCTGAATTTGCCACCGTTGGTGCAGTCGCTGGTGCACCAGGACTATGACTATATTGTAATGAAGCTGGTGATGGTGCATTGGTACCACCGCTAGCTGCTACCGCTGAATTACCACGAAACGTTGACATTGGTGGCAAAGATGCAGCACTAGTCACCGCTGAGCCTAATATTGGAGCTGCTGGTTCACCATTTGGTGACATGGCCGAATACGCCTGTAAAATAATATCAATTAAAATTATTGGATGAAAGAAAAGTTTAAAGAAAAATCATCATTTCATTACTTTCAACAGAATTAAATTATTATTTGAAAAGTTTGAGAATTTTGTTTGAAAATAAAATACAATTATACTTTTAACTTTGATATTAGATACGTATTTCACTATTATATATCACTGAACACGCCCAAATGTGAGAGAGCACTCGTAAAATATCTAAATTTACATCGAGTGCTAATTCAAAATATATTCATCAACAAATTATAGAGACAAAATACTTTGAAGATTTGATATATTATTTAGGGTAAAAGAGATGGATAAATGAATGAATAAATGAATAAAATTAGATAACAGAATTAAACAATATTAAGAAAATTGACGAAAATAAAAATTTAATGTTAGATTTAATATAAAATATAATTAATTTAATGAAAAATAATTCTTCTACTTTGACACAAATTTTTGTATTCAAATTTGATACAAAAGTTGGGTTTAAAACAGTTAACACAATGTTTTTGTAGACTTTTACACAAAATTTTTTGCTGTGTGTATATATATCTATGTTCGTGTGTGATCGCTTGTTCATTTTCTCTATATATAGAAGCCATGACTCATTTGACGTACACTCCAGTGAGAAAATGCTGTCATCAGTGGCTCCCAACCATCGTCGTCATCATCATCAGCGTCATTTGAGCTTGAGTATAAAGCCAGCTGGTGTGATGTGCTTTTGAAAGAAGAGGAATAAATAATCCATGTGCAAGAGAGAAAAAGAAAAAGAGATAATAGTGTATGCACCCTTTTTTTTTTCTATTGACATGTGATCCTTAAACGTCATTTTTCAAAAGAGATGAGCATGACAATTGAGAAAAGAATAAATGAAAGGAAAAATAGTGTCTCGTTTTTGGGTACACAATGTTACCCTTAACCCCTAAATTCAAACCGACCTAGGACACATCCACACAATAAAATATTTTGTGTAAAAGTCTATCAAAAATAATTCGTACTAGAGTATAAAAATTATTTTACCTAAAATTAATAATATTTCATATTCAATCTAACACTAATTTTTTGTCTGTCAAACTAAATGAATGTTTATGTCAACGCATTTTTTAAATCTTTTCTATTGTTTAAAAATTTTTAGTTGACATTCACAGAAAAATATTTTTGTACTTTTTTTACTTTTTCTTTTTAATTGTCAATTAAATTTGAGAAATATTGATCGAGATTTGAATTTATTTTGGTGCTTTTTACACTCAACACAACATTGTATTATTTTATTTTATAGTAAATATTAAAA
Source organism: Microctonus aethiopoides (assembly GCA_030347275.1). Lineage (NCBI taxonomy): Eukaryota > Metazoa > Arthropoda > Insecta > Hymenoptera > Braconidae > Microctonus > Microctonus aethiopoides. The sequence continues at coordinate 20,290,442 of JAQQBS010001422.1, forward strand.
TGTCTTCAGTATTTGTTTAATTTAATTTAATTTTATGATTGAAGTTAAATTATTATTTTTTGTTTTTTAGCAGATAAAAACAAATTGATTCTTTTGTGAAAGAAAGAAATGAAAAAGAGAATTTAGTGGACATTCACAAAAAAATTCATTGTCTAATTCTTGCCACGAAATATTATCAAATTAATTTCACGTTGTCATTATAAAATAATCTTTTTTTTTTTTTAACTAACCATGGCATCGTGGGGTATGTGCATTGGATAGGCTGGTTGAGCCAGGTGAGGTGGTGCATAGCCACTATATGGTGGTTGAACTCCACCACCACTGCCTGTCCAAGGATCACCTGGACCTGGTCCCGTTGCATTTCCATCTAGAAAAAGAAACAAAAAATAAAAGTAGATAATATATTCACATAAAATAAATATCAGACATCAACAACAATTAACATATAATCAACTCAAATCCTATACAGACACTGTAGAAATAAATAAATTCAACAATTAATATCTATCTAAAATTAATTTTATTCATTTAACTTACACAAATTTTTTTTTTTATCCAATTCACAACTTTGTAAATATTTTGATTTTCAAATTGTGCTCAAACAATTAATTACCTAGTTAATTAATCAAGTCACGTGCGGTCAAGAAATGATTTCTAACTCCTTTCCTCATAATATCTATCACGTGCTGAATCATCGCAAGTTTATCAACTAAATCCAATCAAAATCCATTTCCAATTTAATAAACTCAAACAATTTTCACGTTTGTAATCTCTTTTCACTATTATTTTTTCTCATTTCTCTACATTATACCCGTCTTTTTGCCGCGTTGAAATAATCTTGGTGAACGTGATTGGATAAAATAACAAATATAAATAGGAAAAAAAAAAAAATAAAGCATGAGTGAATTTTCCATCTGGTGGTGGCAAACTGAAGGTAACATTGGCTGTGGGGTTTGGTGCTGTTGGGTGGATGGTGCCATTATTTAAGTTTGAAAACAACAGCAATAAGCTCACACACACACACACACACAGAAAGTGAACATGGTCTCGCGCGCGCGAACACAGTTATTTCTTGATACTTTGCTTTATGTAATTTTGTGCCCCCAGCAAAATAGGAAAATGGGGAAAATGCTTCTCTACCCAACCGTAGAAACTAAGCCAAACTACTACTACTATTACTACTACTACTACTACTATTATTATTATAACTAAAACCGTGACTGTACAACACGGAGCAACAGAGCGGTAGTATCCAACAGCAGCCCCTTGAAGTTGGCGTTCGATAGCTGATAAAACTTTTTCTCGCTTCGCACCGGAGCATCGCCCTTTATCTCTTTTTCAGTATACTATATTTATGTATATATGTATATATATACAAGACTTATATGTGTATATAGACATTGTATACATACACAAAGGATCTTTATTCCTTCGCCATACTTGTCTTATAACATGAGATTTATGCTTACCAATATAGTAAGGATCGGCGTAAAGGGCCGCTGCTTTTGGGGAGGTATACCTTGGTGAATCCTGACCAAATTCATCGGATCCATACTGAAACATAGGATAAAATATAAAAAATAATATTAGTATTCATCTTTGGGAATTTATTTGTGTATAGAAAAAAAATTTTTGTTGGAGTTTTAATGGGAATTTTTTTTTTTTTTGAGATTTTTTTTTATACTATTTTAATTCAAATTTTATGTTCAATTAAGGTGATATTTATTTATGGGATTTGGAACTTTTGTTTTGGATTTAATATGGGATATTAATATTTTAAAGGAAAATAATTTTTTTGATTTGAGAAAAATTCTTGGGTTAAAATTTGATATTCAGTTTGCGTTGAAAATGCTTGACATAAGTTATTTTGTGGACTTTTATACGAAATTTCTTACTATGTACAATGGAATAGTTGAATGAAAATAGAATAAATAAATTAAATTGATACGAAAATTTATGAATAAATTTTTATATTATGCAAAATAATTTTTTTGTTTTGACAAAAGTTTTTGGGTTGAAAATTTTTGATAAAAAATAGTCAACACAAATTTTTCATGGAATTTTACACAAAATTTTTTACTTTAAATATATATATGTATATATTTTGAAAATTTTTATATTTTTTATAAAATCAAAAGTCACAAATAAAATTTATAAATTTACTATTATCTAATTACTGTATTCATAATACCGAACAAACATTGTTGATAATAAATTTGAAATTTATTTTTCAAAAATAAAAGTTGAAAAAAAAAAAAAAATTTTTATTTTTTTTCTGAAGAATTTTTTTGCTTGAACAAAATTTCTTCAATTAAAAATTTGCCATGGAAATAGTCAACACAAATTTTCCAAGAAATTTGACACGAAATTCTTGACTATAAATACATATATATATTTTGAAAATTTTTATATTTCATATAAAATCAAAAGTCAAAAATAAAATTAATAAATTTACCATTCTGCAATTATTGTATTCATAATACCGAACAAACATTGTTGATAATAAATTTAAAATTTATTTTTCAAAAGTAAAAGTTGAAAAAAAAAAATTATATTTTTTTTCTCAAGAATTTATATATGTTAAATTATTCTCAAGTCGTTTTCAAGCACCATTTGCAAATATTTCATTCAAACTTTCCCGCTTTTCACAATTTTCTGTGCTCTATCCCAAAGTCGCAATACTTTTTTTCCTTATTTTTTTTTTTATTTTTTATTTCACTTATTCTTGCTCTCTTTCACTCTCTATGTATAAATATTTCTGTCCGTAATATTCCGTACAGTGTCGTTGGGGGAAAGAAGAGAGCGTGCACTGGGGAGAAGTAAACTTAGGTTGCTGAGACTAACGCGAATAAAATGACGATGCCACCATTGGCGTCGTTGAAGAAGCGCAAGAGGGGTGTGTTAAAGTCAAGTGAAAAAGGAAAAGAAAGAGAATTCGCACAGGCGAATTTAACGGCTTCTCAGTGCCATGAAAGAATCGTCCAACTTCCTCTACTTGGCGAGAATCCACTTGAAATTGGGGAGAGAAGAACAAACTTCCCTTGTGTGTTCGACAATTTTACCCTCATGGAATTCAAAATGCCACCAAGTAAAGTAAAGAAAAAAACATCAAAAAAAAAAAAAAAGCACACATCACACACTCTTTTGCACTAAAGTTATTTTTAATTCCACCAATTTATCACCATTGATAAATATTATTGTAATAAATAATAATTATTAAATAACTCCCAGCAAATAATTAAATTTTTATATTCACTTTAAAGTTTACTGTAAAATGACTTGTGTCTGACTGAAAACACTCACGCATTTATTTCCCTTTATATATTAAAATTCACCACGTGACTTTAAAATAGAGGGAGAAAAAATTGTAAATAGAGGGGGAATATTCTTGACCAATGACAGTGTGTAAATATCCCATAGAAATAAAATTCTCCCACCTAACAAATAAAAATTTATAAAATAATCATCCAATGAAATTTTTTATCGTCACCACAATAAAAAATAAAATAAAATTGATAAATAAATAATCTAAAGACGGAATAAAATATTCTTAAATTAAATATTGATAACAGAATAAATATCTTGTGCTATTAATTTTAATGAATTACTTTGACACTAGTGATCTAACGTTTTTCAATAGAGCAAACATTAATTCTCATATTTTATATTTTGCTCTCTTGTAATATTTTTTTATTTTTTTTTTTTCATATCATTCTCCCTCTGTTATTCTTTTCTTCGTTATTCCTCCCACCAGACCCTTCCCATGACTCTTATTCTTGCGTTTATAGTTTTATTTTATCAAGTGAGTCTGCATTTTGCTTGTACGCGGAAGTCGAGACGAGATAAATGATTGCACTGGTATTTCACTGATATTGCAAGAGACTATAGTGGCAAGTTATATATTTATATGTACAAATATATGTATATATCAACTCAACGATATAAAAGAGAGAGATATAAAGAGATAAATAGAAAATGAGTAGCGAAATAAAATAAAATAAATGAAAAAAAAAGTTGAGATTAAAGCAAATACACATATGTAAATTTTATGTATTTATTTATATATAAATATTTATATATACGAGGGGAGTTGAAAAAAATTCGGCCATGAGATAACATGTTAGTAATGTGGAGAATTGAAATAAATATTTCTGTGTAAATGAAACAAAAAAGTTCTTTCAAAAAAAAATTTTCTTATCAAATTTACACTTGGAACAAAGGAAAGATGATGAAAAAAATGAATTAAATTTTGTTTTTTTTTTTAATCATTTATTTAATTTAGTATTTTTTAATATGATTTATTTTTTATTTCATATCACGAATGTCTAGTTGATAATAATTCAAATTTATTTCTCTTCGGCATTTTGTACAAGAAATGAAATAAAAAAAAAAAAAAGGAACTTGCAATAATAAAAATGTACACCAGCCGGATCAGAAATCTTAATATGTCCTGAGTGTATGCTTTTGTATAGTGTGTCAGCATTTTTCTCTACCCAATATAAATGTCCAACATTGATTTAGAGACAAGTTTTTGGTGGTGGTTGATATAAGAATAAAAGATATTGTGAAGAAAGTGCTGTTATTTCAATGTCTTTATAATAAATTTTATTCTAAATATTTAGAGCAGAGAATTTTGTGTAAAAGTCCACTAACAAAATTTTTTTTCATACAATTTTTATCCAATATATAGATCAAATTACCGAAATAATTATGTAATAGTTAAACATAAATATTTTATTTGTAATTTACGGATAAATTAAATTATTTTTAGTATTTGTAATTTTTTGAAATAAAAATTATTTTTTAAATTTAATGCAAACTAATATATTTTATCTGACTGATTAAAATTAAAATAATATAAAATTTATAAATTCTTATTCGATGAAATTTATAACAATATCAAATAACAATTATTAATATAAAAAATTCAGAATAATTATTAATTATAATACTAAAAAACATTAAAAAATTCATTTTTCATTTTTATATTATAAATTCAGTAAAAAAATTTTGTTTAAATTTTTTTTTGAGTTGAAATGAAAGCACAATAATTAAACTGTTATACAAAGTAAAATAATTTTCCTGCCTCAACACAAATTTTTGTAATAACCTTCGATACAAAATTTTCATAAAAAAAAATTCATAATAAATTATTACCCAAAATTTTCCATCACTCTATAACAATTTTATTTACCTATTAATTTTATCCCATTCACCCTCACTAAATTCTAATACAAAAAAAAATACGCGAATAAAATAAAACAAAACAACACAACCCACTCTATAACGACATCTAAAATAAAATTCACTCACACAGAAAAATAATTATACAATTAATCACTAAACACTCAATTATGGTGTGACCAGGTGTCTTTAACATACCCACTATTATTCCATTCTTACCACAATATCGTGGGAACTTGCCATTGACAATGTACTTAATGTACATACTTAAGAAAAAAAAAAAATAAATAAATATATTTGCGTGTGATCTAACGAATTGTTTTAACGTGCATCACAATATTATATTAAGTAATTTTAAAAGCTATTTATTTTTAAAACACCAAGCAGGTGTTCTAGAAAAAGATGCGGGCACCCTTTATAAATTGTCATCATTATATTATATCTATATATTTCATTTATTATTCTTAAAAGAAAAATTTTTATTTATTTCTTATTCTCTTCAATTCCCTTTTAACTGTAATTAAGTTCTGTAAGTTAGGGGACACTGTTGGTAATTTATTCCGAGAATGTTTAACAACATTATTTTTTTTTCTCCCCCTCCTAATGTAATATATATGTATACATATTTATACATATGTGTGTGTGGTCGTAGAAATAGAAAATACACTGTGAGCTATTTTTAAACGTACGTTATAACCCCACGTTTGAAAGTTGGCAGCGCATACAGCATACACTTCTGAAGATATATTCAACAATTTCTTAACCAATATTAGAAGAAAAAAAATATATTTATGTGTGGATGTGTATAGGTATTTGTGCTATTGTTATTGTGTTAAAACTTATGCGAAGACATGGGTGAGTGGAAATGGACGAGGCGTGTTTTTAACCGGATGGAATAAATAATTTGTGTATAAAAAAGTTCTCGTTTTAAAAATGTCAATTTAAACAATTTTTTTTTTTTTGCATTTAAATTAGAGAAAATGCATAAATGATAATGAAGTAATATTGGGGAGTGTTTTAGAATGATGCAGAGTGAGGGAAAAAAATTATGTGTTTAATGGTGAGATGGAAAAAAATATGAGAGCAGAGAGAATTGATTAAGAATTGTATCTAATGAATAATTTGTTTTTAGATATTGAATTTCGTTTTGTTTGTGTATGAATGAATCAATTTTCATTATTAACAATATTTAATAATTTGAATGTAATGATAGTGTTAATTAACAGTGGGGATTGTAATGTTTGGAAAATATTGGACAATGATTTAAAAATCCTTGATTATGATATTGAGTAGTGTTTTATATTTAAAATATTTTGAACATTCTCAGGTTTAATAATGTATGATATTTAATATGTCATTTGATACACGTATCATTGCTAACTTATTTTTTTTTTTATACAATATCAATACGATGATTAATTTAAATAAATATATGGATACACAGTAGAAAATTTTGTGTTGAAGTTCATGTTGAAATTTTTTTTACACAATTTTTAATGAAAATTTATGTTAAAGTCAGTTGATACAAATTTTTCGTAGAGTTTTACATAGAATTATTCACTGTGTAGATTAAAAAAATTTATAAAATCAATAGATCAATTATCATACAAGACAAAATAATTTTTTTTTAATTCATCACAAAATTCAAATGTTAAAAATTCGCATCAAAAATGATTAACACAAATTTTCAGTGGACTTTTTATTACACGAAACTTTTTACTGTACATATATATATGTATAAAAAATTCAAGATAAGTAATTTTGTTAAAATAAAGAGGCGAAAGAAACGAAAGAGTAAATTCTCTGAATTAAATTTAGCAAACGAAATATTTTCTTGGCATGAAGTTCGCGTCTTATTTTTTTCTCTCTCAATTTTTTTTATTATTTTATTTTCTCAAACTGAACGAGTGTGTTGCGGTCAGTGGCATCGGAAGGAAACGCCGGGAGAGACGTATAAATAATAGGGGTGAACAAAAAAAAAAAATAAAAGATAAAAAAATAAAGGAAGAAAAAAATTGAAATAAAATAAAATAAATTTTTCACAATTATTCTCCAGGTGTACATAAGCAATTTCTAATATGCTGACACGTATATAAATAAATAAATAAATAAATACTAATATACATGTATCTTTAAATAATAATTAGCGATCCGATAATTTACATGATCAGTTTAATAAATTAATTTATTAATTGCTCAACAATAATATATTTACGACATTAGAATAATAAATAATGTAAAAAATATCTTTACAGAAATAACAAAATAAAATTGATAAGAGTTAATAAAAAAAAAAATAATTGATAAAAAAATTATTTTATAATTATTTTCTTTTTTGTTAAAACTTTGGACACGTTGACATTTCTATGAAAACTATTTCACAATAATAATTGCGTAGTAAACTACACTCATGGAGATATAATGAGGCACTGAATGTTTGTATCCAACAGATTTTTATTATAAATAAATAAATAGATAAATAAATAAATAAATAAATAAATAAATAAATAATTATTGCATGACGAAGAAATAGTCCTAAAGGAGCAATTTTATCTCTCATTAAATAATTTTTACATTTTTTTTAATCATTCGTTAATTTATTTTTCTCTAATCATTTTTACATCTAAACAACAGTTAAAATACTTAAGAAAATATTTCCAACGTGCTAACCTTAACGTTCGCGAATAATACATACTTGTACACTGTGTGAATGTCCTATTAAATCGAATAAAAATTGAAAAAGATATATATAAATTAAACAAATAAATAAATAAGTGATGAAATTCCTCAAGTAAAGATGCAGAGATTCTTATAGTGGTATGGTAAAAGACATCGTCTATCAGTCTCTTCTCTATAAACTTTCCGTTGCATTCTGACTTTATCGCGAGCACAAAATAAAGTAAGAGCGACAGGGAAAAATAGAGAATGACAAAGATAGAAAAGAAAGAGGGCTGGGCATTTTCCTGGATTTATTATATTCCTAATAGCCTTAATTGGCGCAATTACTGGCGAAGGACTTTGCCGGCACGACGACGTTCCACCACGTCTTTCTTTACTCTTTCTCGTTCATACATGATTGCGACTTATAACATAAAAATATGTACACACTATACATGTGTATATTTATATTTATATCTATTAGAGCAACTATTTTTTATTAAAGAAACTTCAACTGTCTATCTAACATCAACGAAATTTTTATTTGATACAAAATTCTCTTTAAAAATTATCATTGTAAATTTTTATCAAATTTCTAAACAAAAATTTTGACTGGTTGGTTAATTTGAAAGCAATAAATAATTATTTACAACCAATTTAATTAATTCAGCGTGTATAATTTTTATTAAAATATATTCTAAGAGAATAAAAATGAAAATGAAATAAAAATTCTTGTTATAAAATATCAAGATAAATTTTTATCAAATTTCTAAACAAAAATTTTGACTGTTTGGTTAATTTGCAAGTAATAAATAATCATTTGCAACCAATGCGATTAATTCAGTGTGTATAATTTTTATTAAAATATATTCTAAGAGAATAAAAATGAAAATAAAATGAAAATTCTTGTTATAAAATATCAAGATAAATTTTTATCAAATTTCTAAACAAAAATTTTGACTGGTTGGTTAATTTGCAAGCAATAAATAATTATTTGCAACCAATGCGATTAATTCAGTGTGTATAATTTTTATTAAAATATATTGTAAAAGAATAGAAATGAAAATAAAATAAAATATCAAAATAAATTTTTATCAAAATTCTAAACAAAATTTTTGACTGTTTGGTTAATTTGCAAGTGATAAATAATCATTTGCAACCAATGTAATTAATTCAGAGTGTGTGATTTTTATTAAAATATATTTTCCAAAAATAGAAATTAAAATCGAAATGACTAAAAATTTATTGGAAAAATAATTTTAATATTCACATTAATGATAGATTAATAAACTGAATGATGATGATGATGATCTCACATTCCCTTTAACCTCACAATCTGCACCCTTGAAGTGAATAAAATTATTCACAACGCGTGCAAACTTGGTGGTGTTTGTAATAATTAGTATGTAGAATCGTGTCTGGATATTAAATGATGTTTCTACTTGCATACAAAGACCCATTAGTCGATATTAAATACACTTAACTAATATATCAACCTATAATTATCGATTTAAATATCAACATTAATATAACAAATCCCGTCCATAATACCATCAACAATAAAAAAAGAAAATAAATCAATTAATTTTACCCCACTCTCAGATTGTTTCCAACAATAATACGACGATGGCGCAACACATAATGAATTATTATTTAACCCACGTGGACTCGATAATTTTTTATTCACCATTAACAATTCATCACCACCATTAACATTATAAACTTTAAAATTATTATCAAATTTTAAATCCACCCCAAAATCATTGAATTTAAATTTCTCTTGATTCATTTTAAAATTCACATCATCACTAATAATATTATTCCCATTCATCATAAATCACATAAAAATATTTCAAATAATATTAAACAAATGATAAACAATATCACTAAAAATCAATCCAAACATATCGTCAAAAATTATTTACATAAAATTGTTTTTATTCATCCAATTTTATTTTTCACAATAAATTTTTTTTGCCTTCATCTATTTAATTTTTCTTTTTACATTCAAAATGATGCACGAGTTTGTTATACAAAAATCTATATACACACGTCCAAAAATATATATATATATACTTGAATAACGAATTAGAAGCGTAAATGCGCGGCCAGCTGGCACGCCGGTAGAAACACGACTGGTTTTGTTACTTGTGGGGCTTTAGCTAACTCTGTCTTTTGCTGCTACTGCTGCTGGTACATCACATGTATGTATTTGTATACTTCACAACTAAGCACAGAATAGAGAGACACATACACATATATACAGATTTAATAAATGTAAAGGAGAGAAGGAAGATACGATGGTACTTGAGCATTTCTAAGCTCTCTATCTAATATCCCCACTTGTCTGTCCTATCACTACTACTACTACTACTACTGCTGTTGCTTTGGTATAAATACTACTGCAGTACTGTCATCACATTTACTACTATTACCAATCTCTTTCTCTTGTATCAATGTGTCTACCCACAGATTCATTTGAGACGTCTAGTTACTGCGAAATCAACGAGACAAAGATATGTCGTATATTACAAAATGAAAATATATTATATAGAGAGGTGTGTATAAATTTTATTTGTATGTTCATGTTTTTTTTTTGTGTGAACAATTGGTAGTTTAGTGTATGTTAATAGCAGTTGTAAATGATAGAGATATTAGGGTGTGCCATTTTTAGGCAATTTTTTTTTCATCAAAACACCGGACTGAAAAATTAATGTTTGTTCATTTTTAAATAACATAGGAAAAATTGTTTTTTTTTTTTATTTGGATTTTTGTAGGTTGGTATTTGCGCATCATCGAGATAAGCTCATAGCTTATTCTTATAGGGAATTGAACGCTCTACAAAAAAGGTCTCTTACACTTTTTTTATAGAGACAGCCATTCCGAAGATATTTAAATCCAAAGTTGAAATGAAATTTTGACTTTTTTTGTTATTAAATCGATACTAATCGTTTTATTATTGTAATAAAAATACACTTCAATAATTGTAGTTACATTGCTTAGCTTTGTTTGGACAGCATAATTTCTATTGCTTTGAAATATTAATAAAATTCATTTAATACAAGTTATAAATAATTTTTTTTATAGTAAATAAAATAAAGAAAAAAAAATATCTGACACGTGAGTATTTTTTTTTCAGCTTTACAAAAATATTAGTGCACTAAAACTAGTTTTCCGATTAAAAATAATTTTTAAGACAATAATAAAGTGATTAGAATCAATTTAATAACAAAAAAGTCAAAGTTTTATGCTTTCGGAACTTTGGGTTTAAATATCTTTAGAATGGCTATCTCTATGAAAAAAGTGTAAGAGACCTTTTTTGTAGAGCGTTCAATTCCCTACAAGAATATGATATGGGCTTATCTCTATGATGCGCAAATGCCGAGCTACAAAAATAAAAAAAATAAAATTTTTTATTCCCCATGTTATTTAAATGGAAAAACAAAAATTACAATGAGCCACCACTAAATATTAAAATTAAGAGCTCTGCTTTCATCAGGCTTCATTTTTCACCGTCCAGTAAGTCTTCAGTCCGATTTTTTTATGAAAAAAAAAATTGCCTAAAAATGGCACACCTTAATGTTTATGTTTTTTTTTGTATAAACAATTGGTAGTTTAGTGTATGTTAATAGCAGTTGTAAATGGTATAAATATATTATAGGAAACATTCGATAATGTTAATGAGTGTTTATTTAGATGGAGTTGAATATGAGAGAGAAAGGATGGAGAATTTATGGAAATGAAAGAAAAAAAGTAGTGAAAGAGAATCGGCCGCGCCTTTAAACTGCGGGTTATGTTTGTCGGGTTTCGTTAAGTAAACATTACACTTGTGTGGCGTTTTGAAGAACGGATGAGGACTTTGTTGGAGGATTAGAAAGGTAAAAAGATTAATATAGTAAGTAAATACTAAAAAATTTTTTATAAAAGTCTATGAAAAACTTTTGTTAATTGTTTTTAAAGTAAATTTCGTATCGGATTTCATTACAAAAATTCGTATTGAAGCAGAAAAATTATTTATTGGTAAATAAATAATATTATATGTTAAATCTAACACTAAATTTTTGTCTGTCAAAGTAAATAAATTTTCTGCCTACACATTTTTTTAGTCCTTGCTAGTTTCTAGCATATTATTCATGTTAAATCAAATCATATAAATATTTCGTTGATTAAACTTAACTTTTGACTAAAAATCGTGTAAAAAAAATTCAAACACAAATTTTCCTACCTTAAAAATAACAACTTGAAGAGGAAAAATTGTGAAAGAAAATCCCCGTTCTAATAATAACCTCAAACAGTGGCAGTTAACATGAAAAAATAAAATCCAGAAAAAGAAAAAACAAGAATAAATAATAAAACGTAACAGAATGAGTGGAAATGAAGGCAAATAAAAATTATGCAACAGGTTGGCAAACGTTGGACTGCATACTTGAAATACAAATTGCATTCGGATATCACAAAAAAAAAAAAGCATTATAATAAAACAAAGAAGAATAACTTTAATTTATCCGAATAAAAAATTTCCATTAATTATTTCAGATTATTAAAAATTCAGTTTATCAATATCCTCTTGCACGAAATATACCTAAATATTCACCAGAGGACCAATCTCGTCGTCGTCATAGTCGTCTTCGTCATTGCTTGAAATAGCATTAGCGCACGTTAAGTTAGACAGGGTGTACGTACGAATAAGCAATAGCAATATTCTGGAGGCGTCCAAATAGCCTCGAGGGGCGAGCTGTAGTAATGTGCGGAAATGCGTTCTATGATAGTGTGTATATACCCTGTTTAATTCCCCTTACCGCATTCAACATTACCATATTACTAACAAGAGTGAATGAGACAGAGGGACGCCCACAGTTAGATTATGGAGAATGTTCGAGGAGTAGATCGCAGTGAAGGTGTACCAACGACGATGTGGTTGGTATGGTATGGTATGGGAGGTATATAGGTATGGGTAGATGAGAGGAAGAAAGGGGAACAGAGGGACGAATGTTGGAGAGATGTTGGATATATAGTAAAAGCTAACTGAGAAGGCTAAACTGGCCAGACTGCTTGCCGCCGTTGACGTAATGTCTGCACTGAAGGAAATACTGCGAGAGAAAGAGAGAATGAAAGATAAATATAATAATATGATATGTATTTTTTGTTTATGTGGCTAATTAATTTTCTATTGTTTCATCAATTTAGAATGGGGTGTGTAGTGGAAAATTTTATGGTTAGGTCCAAGGAAAATTTATGTTGGCTGTTTTTAATACGAATTTTTTGGTGGATTTTAACACAAGAATTTGGGTTGAAGTAGGAAAATTATTTTTCTTTATGTGATGGTTTGTTTATTGATTTTGTTTATTTATTGTATATTTTCTTTTTGTTTATTGTTCAGAGTTAGAACTTTTGGGTAAAAGTGTAAGGAAAATTTGTGTTGACTGTTTTTACTACGAATTTTTCGCTGAATTTTAACACAAGAATTTGGGTTGAAGTAGGAAAATTATTTTTCTTTATGATAGTTTGTTTATTGATTGTATATTTTCTTTTTGTTTATTGTTCAGAGACAGAACTTTTGGGTAAAAGTCTAAGGAAAATTTGTGTTGACTGTTTTTAATGCGAATTTTTTGCTGAATTTTAACACAAGAATTCGGGTTGAAGTAGGAAAATTATTTTCCTTTATGTGATGGTTTGTTTATTGATTTTGTTTATTTATTGTATATTTACTTTTCGTTTATTGTTCAGAAATAGAACTGTTGGGTAAAAGTCTAAGGAAAATTTTTGTTGACTGTTTTTAATGCAAATTTTTTGCTGAATTTTAACACAAGAATTTGGGTTGAAGTAGGAAAATTATTTTTATTTATGTGATGGTTTGTTTATTGATTTTGTTCATTTATTGTATATTTTCTTTTTGTTTATTGTTCAGAGTCAGAACTTTTGGGTAAAAGTCTAAAGAAAATTTTTGTTGACTATTTTTTCTGCGAATTTTTTATTGAATTTGAACACAAGAATTTATGTTGAAACATAAAAAAAATTTCGCGTTGAATTAATAATAATTAAAGATGATGTGCTGATTTCTATCAATAAATAATTGTATTAACATATTGTATGGGAGTTTTTTATCGACTATAATTATTTATGGTTATTAGTATTTAAGATTTTTATGCTGGATATAAATATTAATTTTTCGTGGTTTAAGGAATTTAATATTCATAAGATAAATTATCTTTCAAAAATAAATATATTTGAAATAAAAGTGGGAGTTTCACATTAACAGAAGAGATAAATTTTATCATATATCAATTTGTTATTAATTATGTCCTAGCAATAAAAAATATTGGAAATAGAATGAAAAAAAAAAATTTTTCTGTTTCTGTTAACTTCAAAAAATTATATTATTTATGTTTATAAAAATTCGTGACTCAACGTAGTCATTTTTCTTATAAATTCGAGTGAAACTTGGCAATTTTAAACTAAAAATTCGTCAATTAGACTTAAAATGTATCAAAAACAACAATATTATCATAATATTACAAACCTAGTGCAAATTTTTGCCAAATATCTAAATGAAAAATACTTCATCCCAAACTAAATGCAATTTTTCTAAAGAAAAACCATAAATTTTAGGTTAGAACCCCACAAATAATAAAATTAAAAAAGTCCTCACTATCAGAAATAAAAATTGAACAAAGAAATTGAAAAATATTTGATTCTAAAGGTCTACACAAATGTTTTCCCCCATTCATCGTTGACGTTATTTGTTTTTTGTCTCATCACAATCTGACTTTTGTTTTGTCATTTAATGCACATGAATGCACATAGATGGCATAATAATCTCGCAGGTATAAACTGTACTATGAAAATACTAGTTAATGCGCACTAACCAACCAACCAAGAACCAACAACGGCCATTGTTGCCATTGCATTCCGTTTTGTTTATATACGCTCGGCTACAGTGCACATTTTGTTCAACACTTTTATCACTTTCTACACACTATGTACATTCTCTCTTTTCAATGAACAATAATACATCCATATAAATATAAACTACACATGAATAATCCTACTGATACTTTTTTTTTCTTTCCATTTACCCAACCATTTACCATTATTTTATTACTATCTATCTTTTTAACTGTTCCATTGATTCTTTGTTTTACATAATTTATCTCGCCTACACACGACACATGTCGACTTACCGTTAAATTACATGAATTTTTTGGACATTAAATATTTTTATGTCCGATCATTATATCACAAATTAAAAAAAAAAAGCTATTCCCATTTCTATTATTGTATATAACCTTGATGAAACCGCAATAATTAGAAATAATCATTGGATCGCTGACCAAGATATATATTCCCATAAAATCCTCAAAGCCTCTCTTATGTTGTATTTCTATTGGTGCACGCGTGCGCCCTTCCATGTCCAAGGACACACGCGGCTTCTCTGCAAAACAAGTCATGTGAAACAGAGTGATAGAGAAAGAATGAGAAAGAAATAGTTGAGACTGGTCCAGCGACTTATGATGCCCAGTTTTTCCCAAACGGGGCAAAAGCATTCCGCCATTTTCGTAGACCCCGACAGCGGCTAATATGGCACTTGGTTCAATCCAATGAATTTTTCATCGACCGCAAGACTAACGACCCTGAAAGAACCCGTATGTATAAACCGCATTTGAGAGGAAGAAATATATCTATAGTAAAATGAAAAGATTGCGCGCGCATGAGTGTATAGTGTTTCGTTTGTAATTTTTATTGTTTCTTTGTTTTTCTTTTTACCGACTGATGGTTAAGTTTTTATTTTATTTTCTGCTTTTCGTATTTATTCAAGTTTTTCTTTAATTCATGTTGTGCTACTGTCGTTATAAATGTTGAAAGACAGGAAGAATGATTGTTTAATTTATTTATTTATTTATTTATTTTTATATCTAATTTTTTATTTTAATTGGTATATTTTCCAAATGAGGATTCTGCTATGACTGAATTTGGTACAATGACATTACTATGATATATTTTGTTATTTTTATTATTGTTTTTTTATCTGCTTTTGATCGAAGAATCATATAATTCTCACGGAAGTTTATTAGAATTTTAACCTTGAAAATATACATTAATTGAATGCCATTTTTGGTCACTATTCTTTTCTTATTCTGCAATTGCAAGGTAAAATTCTCATCTTATTTTTCATTTTACATTGTGCAATTTTGCGATTGCATTACGATGACTAATAAAAATTATCAGCTGACTGTACAAATATAAAGATAAATATAATATATTTTTATTCATCTCTTTTACATAGAAATGCATTATTCAAGATGTAAGTTTTCATAGCACCTGACACCTTAAACGAAATGACATCATTATAAAAATGTTGGATGTATTAAAATATATATATAAATATTAATGAACGTGAGAAAGAATAAAAGACATCGCATAAGAGAGTCATTTAATGCTGATGATCGTGCATTAATGTTAAACGTATGAATCATAAACATCTCAAATGACATTTTTCTCCTACAAAATATGTTTTTGGTAAAGTGCTTAATTTTCATCAATATTCATAAACAATTTAAAAATAACAATGCACATTGTTCCTTCAAGTAAACAAAAAGTTTACATTATTCTTTCATACATTCACGAAATATCACAAGAAATGAAATAATTATTCACTTCAAACAAATTAGAAAATAAAAACAACAAAATATATCTCAAATGTGTGATACTTAGCTTGATTTTATTCAATTAAGAACTACCACAGCTATAATTGGAAGCAATTCATAAATTTATTGCGACAGACAACACAAACCCACACCCTTCAACTGCCATTTATTTTCTCTTTTCCTCTTATTACCCAACTTCCTCATTCTCCACTTCTCTATCTTTCATGCATCTCCACCAACCCACCAGAGAAGACTACTATATCCGAGAGCCTTTTCAATGTCCCCTGGCCTCGTTCATTTTTTTTTTCTTCTACAGAGGGGTTGAATGGTGGTGGCTATACCATGAACGACGAGCTTGAGGTGTACGTGAAAAAAACAAAAAAAAAAAAAAAGGTGAAGGGAGAGTTGGATCGTACCAACTTTAGACACATTAAAAATTTAATAACGCCATCCATTGCCCTTACTACCACCATCCCCCTTCGTTCTCATTGCGCACCGTGGACGGTAAAATAGATTTTCTCTAGTACAAGCTTTAGATCGTTGGGGAATCTCTAAATTTTCCGGTAGAAACGATCCTCTCGCTTCTTTTTGCCCAACCTTTTCAGTGGTACTCAGTTTCTAATAAAGTACTAATTAATAAACATCACGATTGTGTTATCATTCGTTATTATTTTATGGTAGTTTTGATCAATTCAAATACTTGAATTAACGTTTATTCATGATATGGAATAATGTCTGTAATTATATGAATATTAATTTACTTAGAGAAATATTAAGAAATGTTTTCTGAACATTCAGAACAAACAAAAATCATCAAGGAAAAAACCATAAACAAAGAAAATAATAAAGGTAAATCTAAACTCTAACTAAAAACATAATAAAAAAAACTACATAAATAACGATGATTGAACAAGTGAATGGGGTTTAGTTTTCCGCCAAATACTGAGAGAATTTCGTATGAAGTTGAAATAAAGACAAAGAGACATAAAAAAAAAATGTAACAAGAGAAAAAAAATAGGAAGAGAGAAAATAATATTACAAACACACATACACACAATCCAATTCTCCCTGCCGGATTGTTAGGTCGGTTAGGGTGCGAGTGAGTGCGGGTTAGTCGGACATTTTCCGTAGCAATAGGGGGTGAAGGAGGGTGGTGATGGTGGTGGTTGGTTGTGCACTACCCTTGTCTTCAATATACAGAGCAAAAGCGAGAGAATGAGAGAGAGTTGAATGTTGTAACGTCCCACTGTCAACCGACCCTTCCGTTTGGAGGGTCTGCCCTATGATTTGTAGCTACGTTATAATGCCTCAACTACCCTCTGCCTAACGCTCCTCCCCTAAATATCACCCTCTATCTTTCCGTCTCTATTTCTCGTTCAATGTTGCTCACTGTGGAGTCCCTTTAACCTCCCCACTGTATTCAACATACACACTACTGTCACACTATAACTGCTGTATGTCTTATCCGCCCGTGAACATATATACTAACGCCATTGTTATATACATTTCACATATAGATAGGTAGAAATATATGTATAATAATATGGATGTATGTACATGTATATGTGTATAAATCCCTCGCACTTGCTCGCTATTTTGTATATAGAATTATGTCTCTTCATCCCCTCGATTGTTAGTTACATACATGTGAATGTAGGTATATAACAACGAGGGTTGGATTATGTATATTTTTTGTTTAGAATAGATTTTGAAATTATTTTTAAAGAAATATATACATGTGTATGAATGTATGTGTATATAATCGGTTAGTTATTTTATTTTAAGAAAATGGGAGACAAATGAGTTGATGCAAGTCTCAGAATTTAGATTTGATGTTTAAGGAAAAAGCCTTAGTAATAGCATAAGTTTTATAAAATACATTAATTTGAAATAATCGAGTCTGCTTGAACTCGGAAATAATTTTTTCATTTATAGTAATTCTCATTACTGGGATTTTTTTAGCATGAAAATGATAAAAATGTAATTTAACGATCACCCAATTCAATTTTCTGGATCCTATGCCTTTATTTTCCACGAGTTTTAAATATAAATCATCATGTTTGATAGAAAAAGTTGTATATAATATAAAAATATTACATCGTCAGTGTCGCCCTTGGCTAGGTGATTAGTTTGAGAAGGCGTGGTGGCTTTTTTTCTCTTTTTTGACACACAACGCATGTCATTCGTGCAAAAGATTGCTTTTCGAGGAACTTTCCGTGTGCGTGTGTGTGTTCTATTATATATATAAAGTATCAATGAGGGGTGAATAGGAAAAAAAAAATTAGGGTAGAGTGGGATTTGGACTTTGGAAGGGGTGTTTTTATGCCTGGAGGGTTTGTTCGCGTCACCTACGCATTAAGCGTTTCAATTATTTGATCGACCCGATAGAATTATACGCGCCAGGGTGCGCAGATTTGAAGTTTCCGGAGACAAAGTGGACTAAAGTCTTCTATTTTTTTTTCTTTTTGTTTCACGTCAGCTTATTTCAATGCATGGAACGAAATACTAGCTGACAATGACACGGTAGTGCAATCACCCTTGATCCCTATGGTGATGATTATAATTTAGATATGCAGAAACAAGGTTTGTTTAAATGAAAAGGTAACTTTGCAGGTTTCGCGGGCTACGTACATTCGATTCTCGATTTTTCTTTTTTGATATATTCGTATACATGTTCCTTAAATATTCTGAGATAATCAGCCATTTTGCATTTTTAGTTTATTTTTTACAGAAATTAAAGTTGAACGTTTTGGCCATTTTCTGCTAGCGAAAAAAATGAATCAAAGAATTTGGATTAAATTTTGTGTGAAAGATAAAATTAAGTGCTCCAACGCGATCGAAATGTTGACTGTGTCATTTGGCGAGTCTACTTTGAACAAAAAAAAAATATAAACTTATAAACTTTTTTTTTGCTCAAAGTAGAATCGTTAAATGACAGTTTTATAATGGCACAAGCCTCATATATGATAAATTTGAATTATATATCTACTGAATTTTTTTTTCTTCACATTGAAAAGTAAATTCATTCATATATAACTTTGAATGAAAATGGTAAATGCCTTTTTCTATAGTAACTTTATACCTTTGTACAGTAAAATATTTTATGTAAAAATCCACTAAAAATTCGTGTTTAAATTTTTCTTACATAATTTTTACTAAAAAATTATATTAAATCAGCCCAATATTAATGTGATTCAATTTCCCACAAATAATATGTTAAACAATAGTAAAGATTTAGAAAATATGTCAACACAAAATTTTCGATTGCGCACAATAATAATAAAAAATAAAAATACACTAAATAAATAAAATCAATACAAAAATCAATAAATAAACCATCACATACAGGCAATGTGGTTGCACAAACTTCATACAAAATCCATATAATATATATAAAAGCATAAAAATTCAGTGGCTCGAAAATTTAGTAGGGAGTGATGAGAATAATATATAAACACATACACCCATCTATACATATATATTTTCCAACATACATCATACATATAAATGTGGATGAAAACACGAGATAAATATCTCACGGTTGGTTAAACAAACACGTACATTGAAAAATGATGTATAAAATAATTTTCAACTATTCCACAGAGAAATAAAAAAAAAAAAAAAAGGAGAGTTGGACACAAAATAATATAGAAGAAATATATCTATAAAAAAAAAAGAAATTACATACACACATACATACATACATACATACATACATACATACATACCAAAGATATATACACATGTGACTTATATGCTTTCTGACATTTTCAGATATTCTATTACCGTGGCCACGATATCACGTCGACGGCCGCAAAAACATAATAAATCGCCCAACCGTATCCAATATATACATATATATATGTATATAGATAATGTACAACATAGCTGAAGCGAATACACGTGAGTGTGGATATATTCGCCTAGGACCATAAATAAATACACAAATATGTACACGAGTATCTATATATTTATATAGAATAGTATGTGTTGGATATATGTATATACATTTAACATGACAAAAGTCGAGAGGGTGGCGCCACTGTATATGTCCATCAACGACTACAACTATGAGGATGAGTGAGAGAATGAGAGCAAGAGAGGTTAGTTACTCTCGAAATTGTGCGCAGCTTTGTGCGGTTAATCACTGAAAACGGCTGCCACTCATCGAAAATATATGTATATATATGTATGTATATGTATATATATCATGAATGTTTCAATTCAATCGCATCAGCCCTGTAAAGTAATAACTTGTTTTTTTTTTTTTATATTTATTTAATAGTTTTTTTTGTCATTTCAATTTGATCGCCAATTTTTTTTTCTGCTTTTTTTTTTATTTTTTATTTTTTATTTTTTTTATGTATCATCTAAAAATATATGTGTAATATATGATGCTGAGAAAAATAATATTTTGTTCATTGTATTTAAATCACTGACAGTTACAGAGAGATTTTTTTTTTACGCCTGGGTATTATAATTATTTATTGTTAATTAAAATTACGATGAAATAAAATGAGGTGAAAATGGAGAGAGAAAAGAAAGACAAAGTGTGTTATAATTAATAATAAATTACTCACAAAATAAATTGTGAAAAATGCAATTAAAACTTTTTTTTTATTCAATAATTTTTCTCCCTTTTTTTCCACTTTATTTTTTTTTTTTTTACGGTTTAAAGGAACAAATAAATTTACTGTAGAATGAATATTTCAAATTGCAATAAGAAAAAAATACTCGTAAATACAGAACAATTGAAGAGTAAAAATAGGAAAAAATAATAGAGAAAAAAAAAGGTAGAAAATGAACAGACAAAAAAACCAATTGGTAGATAAAAATGTTACAATACAGTGTCGTCGCTCTCTCCAACAATCGTTTCCGGGAGTAGAATATCCTGTTCCTTAAATATTTAACTAAAGTACTTTTCATCCACTTCCTCTCTCTCTCTCTCTCTCTTTACCTCATTCTATTTTGCTGTCTTCAACCCCCTTTTTCAATTCCCCTCTCATTCACCCTCATCGCAACAATCTTATTCCGAGGTAAAGTGAACTCCATATATACTGCCTACTGTTTCACCATTACCGAACCAAAAGGGGAAATGATGAGTATCTATATCCACCATTTCTCGTACAAAGGGTGTTCCAAAATTCACGCAAGATTTTGAGTGTTATCGACGTGTCACTTCTTGCTTGAATTTTGGGACACTCTTTGTCATCTGTTCAGTTAACACAGTGAAAAATTTTGTATAAAAGTCCACTAGAAAATTGTGTCAACTATGTTTTTAACCCAAATTTTATTCCAAATTTCGACACAGAAATTCCGTATCAAAATAGAAAAAATAATTCCGCTTTATATATTGATTTATTCATTGATTTTATTTATTTATTGTGTTTTTATGATATTTTTTTATTGTACACAGTACAAAATTACGTACAGAAATCCAGGAAAAATTTCTACCAACTATTTTTAATCCAAATTTTGCGTCACTTTTAAATCCAAAAATTTATGTTTATAATTAAAAAATTAATTTTGCATTAAATTACTAATATTTCATACTAAATCCAACTCTAAGTTTCCAGACTACTCTCTTTCTGAGTTAATAAGAGGCTTATCTCATTTGAAAATCCGATTTCCCGTATAAAAAAAATCACGAGAAAATTTTATTTCGACTTTAACTCGATTTTTCTGTAATCAAAAATTTTTTTTGGAAAATTTGAATGTACAGCTTTTGTAGGGCATTAAATTTGCTACAAAAAACCGTCATAAAGCTGAATCAACAATGTAATAGCTTTATAGCATTTATTGTAAAATAATAATTAATGACAAATCAATAAATTCCAATTTAAAGAAAATTTGTTGACAATTATACTCAACTTTCAACTTTCCAGCTCTACAACTCGAAAACTGTTGGTCGGAGAGCGTTTGCGGTGAAATACTTTCTTGTAGCAAATTTAATGCCCTACAAAACCTGTATATTCATTTTTTCCAAAAAAAATTTTCGATTACCAAAAAATTGAGTTGAAGTAAAAAAAAAAATTTTCTTGTGTTATTTATATGGGAAATTGAATTTTTGAATGAGATAAGTCTCAAATCAACTCAGAATCTTTTTTCAAACGGGAATATTTTTTTTTTTAAATAAATTATCAGATTTTCAGGTACGACAGACAAAAAAAATATCGCCTAAAAATGAAACACCCTAAAATACATCTTTCTTACCCCCTTATATTCATCCCTTTATCGGTTTATAAATTGCCGCCTCCATAAAGCAGAAAAGCTAAAGCATATCGTCGTTATAATCCAATTCGTCTCGCCAATGACACACAAATACAAATAACGTACGACGAAAAAAAAAAAAAAAAAAGAAGAAAATAATAAATTGTACATCCCCAACTCAATATATTATCCATGCGTAAAATTCTATACATAGAGGGGTTGCACACAATCACATTCACACACACATATGTACATATACATATATATTAAGTGATGATGGCAGGAACAGAGAAAATATATACACTATCCGCCATTTTATAATTCACCTACCATGAACGGTTGATCAATTACTCATGTGTACTGGTCAGTCGTATGAAATGTTGCCTGACAACCCCTTTCACCACTCCCTCTCTCTCTCTCACTCTCTCTCTCCCTCTTTATCATACAAAATTACACATAAATATACCTGTATATACATCTATACATTAATAATAAATAAAAATATGAAATAAAAAACTAAAATATAAATAACGCGGTGTGAGGAGATAGCGTTGATTTTTTTCAAAGCCAACAATAACTCGACTATGTATATATAATATGCTTATATGTAGGTATATTATTTGTTGAAAAACGAGAGCAACATTATTACCGGTCAAACGCACGCTGAAAATATGTAAATCCATTTTGTATGAATATATGTGGGGAAACGAGAGAAAAGAGTAAAAGTAAATTGGCGGCAGTTATCCGGGTGGAATTGGACGGCTATAGTTGACAACAGAAGAGAAAAAAAAATAATAAATGAAAAAAAAAAATTATATATACATATATTTCATATATTGTCCGTACAATTTTTCAAATTGTTGATGGAGAGGGAGAGGAAATAAAAAAGTAGCGATGAAATGAAATATTTAAAAGAGAGAAAAATCAATAACCATCAGAGCATGAATACATTTCTTTTTTTTTAGTATCCCCATTAGCCAAGTGCGTGCACCGATCGTGCACGGTGCATGCACCTAGTGCATTTTCATGTAAATCCCTGTATAGCCTTTGGTGGAGTGCACCAAATGCTATTGGGGATTTTTTCTCTCCCGTTATTTTATATCGACTGATGGTAAAAAAATCACATAGATTGTTATCGACCTTTGTGATCGATTGGGCCGCATGTAATGGCGGTAAAAGGAGATAATAATGGTAATAACAATCGTTACCACAACGGTAATAACAAGCTATTAAATTTTCAAGTATTATACGTTTGCGCAATGTTGAGAACTTGAAGAAAAATATGAAAGAAAATTAAAATTAACTATTGGAATAATTTTTTTTTTATATATACTTGTAACTGCATGAAAAAAAATAATTTTAGTAAATAAGCTGCGTTATTTCACGTCAATAACACCCTTATTTACATACATATGGATTGAAATTAATTCATATTAATATTTTTATATTTTCTCACATGAAGAAAATGAAAAATTTCATGTAACAATTTTTTTTATTGAATAAAAATTCAGCTTGGATATATGCTTTGTGTTCATATGAAAATTACGATTTACTACCTGACGTTTATCTCCATTCAATCACCCTTCAAAACCGATTTATAAAACAAATAAATCTGTAAAAGGGTGTCCCAAAATTTACGCAAGATTTCAAGTGTTCTCAAATTGTTACTTCTTGCATGAATTTTGGGACACTCTTTATATACTATTTCTATTTCATATTATACTGGACATCAACCCTCGTTATTGTTCACCCTCTTTTTATATTACTCTTTCCGTTTGTCCATATAAACCGTCACAAACAAAACTTTATTTCATTTTCACCAATTTTCATTTAATCTCACTCACATACATACATATATAAATATATATATGTATATAAAGCCGCATATATATACATATATGAGATAAAATTTTTCCCTCGAATCCACTCCACCAGGGTGTGAATAACAATTATGTAATAATTTTACACAACTCTCCTGTGCGTCCACACCACACAATAATTTCATTCAAATTTTCTCGTGGCTGCCACGAGTCAACCTATCGAAATTTACATAACCAATAAACCAAAAAAAAAATATTGGCGTAAAATGAAAAAAAAAAAAAAAAAAAAAAAAAAAAAAAAAAAAAAAAAAAAACTTAAAAAAAAGAGAGAAAAATCGGACAGAAATAAAATTTAATTAAAATTAAAATTTCCAATTCCCCAATGTTATTTCACTGAATATGAATATTATATTGAGAATAAAAAGAAAAATATATGAATAAATAAATATAAATAAATAAATAATAAAAAAAAAATAACGAGAGAAAGAAAATGATGTTAATGTCTTTTGTCCATCATCTGTAGTGCCAATAGTTGATAAATACTGGCAGACAACATGGCGCGTGTCACTGACCCGAAACATACATAAATGTATATATATATATATATATACATGCATGTAAAGAGTGTCCCAAAATTCGCGCAAGAAGTAACTTATTAACGCTTAAAATCTTGCGTGAATTTTGGGACACCCTCTATTATCATTACATATATGTAATGTACATTCTAAATATCTTGAGACAGTGCACTCTTAAGTTATCATCCCCCCCCCCATCACCACCCCACCACTCACTATATATATGCTTCAACTTTATTCGTTTCGCGCTGTTAGTTCGTTTCCAAGTAACGCTTACGTCATACAATAATTCTTTATTTTTTTATTCTTCATCATCTACACATTTCTTCATGTATCTCAAACCACACAGACAAAAGCCCACGCATACATTGATACTAAAAAAGCTCAAACTCCCCCCCGCAGTTTCGGCGAATCGTAAATGCGCCGGGCACAAACATAAACGCAAAATAAAACCCAAAAAACGCGTGAAATAAAAAATACAAATAAAGCCTCGAGACAGTTTTATAAAAGCATACTATTGTTTATATTATGATTTTTTTCTCTTCTGTTTTTCAATATAACCTCGAGGGTTTTTTGTGTTATGAAAAATTGGTTTTTTTTTTTTTTTTTTGCAGAATTCTTTTTCATGTTGAAGATAAAAAAAAATACAAATAAAAAAATTCTCGCTTTTTATTTTTAACTATGGAATGAAGCTAGCAGCTCTGATATAGTTTATTTATTTATTTAATTATTTTTTGTTGGATGCATTTTTCTTTAATGTGAAAAGAAAATTTGACATTTTAGTTACATGACATTTTTCTTGTTGTAAAACGTTTGAGAAAAGCTCAGTGGCGTGTCTCAGTTCAATCTTCTCAGGTCAAATAAAAGGAGCCGGGATGTTATAATTTTATTTTTCTATTATAATAATACAACATGGCGTACATGTATATATATAAAAAAAAAATAATAAAATAAAAAAAATGTGAAGCCGAGAGAAGGTTTGATGGCGCGTACGAAAGCACTTTACTGCCACGCCACACCGGGATTCCCCTGACTCTTTGACTGACACCCAATTACGAACGTCACCGGTCGATAAAGTAGAGCGCGTGACAATAAATATAAAATTTATTTTAAAAATAAATAATATATCATAAAAAAATATTCATTAAACATTATTTCTTCATTCCTTTTCAATAAAACTTCAAAACACATAAATAAATAAATGAAAAAATGAATAAACCACGATTATTTCAAATGAAAATAATATAATTCAATGCTATCAAATATATATTTAATGATTCCGAAATATTATCCCGGATTGTTTTGTCTCCATTGTATTCAAATAATGCGGCATATAAAGAACTAGTAAATACGGCCAATGCGATTGGTTTTATATCTGATTTATACAAGATTTAAAGTAGCAAAGCCACGTGTACGTTCTCTTGTACTTACAAGTAAAAAATATAATCTCAAAAAAAAAAAAAACAAAAAAAAATGATAACATAAATAATAATAAATTATAACCACTATTTCCATTAGTCCCATTTCCTGGTGTAATTTTTTTTTTTTATGTCACATCGAGAGTTCACTTTAAACTACATAAGTATTAATTGTTTGTAAAATTCGCCGCTTTTAAACACGTGCAACACTATTTATATTCAAATATATATACATATTAGAATTTTTATACCAACACACGCGTGTATATATAAAGATACATACGTATAAATGTAACAATGCTACATGACAAATAAAACTCACCGCCCAAGTGGTATTGCGTGGGCGTGACAAAAGCACCGCCAACATTACCCTAAACGGTTATCAGCAAAACGGGACTTTTCTCTTACATACAAACACACATTCACATACAACTTCTTTTGCCTATTTATTTATTTTTTTATATTTCCCTACTATATACACACATATATACAACATTTTCCCCCTGCAATTGAACACAATTTCACTTAAATAATTCAAACAAAATAATAATAAAATTTTCCCATCTACCAAGATAAACTATAGAAAATATTATCATTCAGTTATATACAAAACAAAATCAATAATTTTAAATCAATAAAATCAACTTGACGATACATGATTTTTCACATTATCCGAAAGGGAAAAAAAAAATCGAAATGTGTATTTATATTGTAGGTACAACAATGGGCGCAGTAGACAGGTCCCTCCCTCTTTTGAAAATAACCAGCGCAGCAACCCTCGGGTTTCGCAGGTAAAACGAGGGGGCGATTCATGTATATATATTTGACGAATTGAAATAATAATAATAATAATTCATTTATTTATTTAGCAAAGTGTTGCAAGAAATTTTTTACAAAAAAATAAAATAATATATAAATAAAAAATTTCAATTTAAACTTGGGACAATACATAATTTCTGAGTAATCTTTTAAAACTAGCAAGCTCAGTGCAAGTTTTTATATTATTAGGCAATCGATTAAATTCATGTAGACCCTTAAACAAAATAGAATTACATGATTGATTTGTTGTACATCTATCATACAATATGTAAGTACAGAAATTCGTATTTATGTATTTTATTTATTTTTTTCTTCTAACGGATAGAAATAAGGTTGAGAGCACACTGGTAAAGCGAAGTTTCTCAATGCTATAACGTTGGGCCTTGTAATATAAGGGCCTCATCCCGATTGGCCAGTCGCACTGAGCACCTGGCGGACAGCTGCGCGGCGCACGGACACACGCGCACGCGCTCTCTTGACACAGGTCCAACAGGAAGAACGACGGTGGCGCGGTATATATATTATATATGAATATGTATGTATGTATGTATGTATGTATGTATGTGTGTATGTATGTATGTATATGTATATCGGTTTTAGTCATGAGGCCCCGAAACATTGTAACGTTCATGTTATTCATACCGTATATATTTCTGAATACATCTCACGTTGTATATGTATACATGTGTATTTAAAATTTTTTAAATTCGTAGGGTGGAAAGTTTTGTGTAAAGTCCACGAAAATTTTTGTTGATCACTGTTTTTGCTAGAAAATTCGTATGAAATTTCAGCACAAAAATTTATGTTGAAACAGAAAAATTGTTTTATATTAAATTAATAATATTTTAATATTTATTAATTTATTTTAATTATTTTAACATTTTTTATTGTTTAACATATCATTTGTATAAGAAAAATTAACACAAATATTTCAATTTATACTTGTAAAAAAAAAATTTGTATCTACGAAATAAATATTTGATTTCAATAAATGCAAAAAATTCTTAATTAAATTTTGTATTTAATCGATTTAATGAAAATTTATTTATCGCGTATTCGTTCTACTATCATTAATATTTTTTTTTCTTATGATTTCATTCAACTTCATTTCAAGTTATTTCATCATTTTTCTTTCATTCTATTATTTAGATAATAGCAGCAGGTAGACCTCAAATATTAGTAAACTAAAATTGGTACCAGTTTTTGCGGATTAGAAAATGGATGGGCCGACCAACTAAAATTTAAATAGATGATGATGAGAAAAGAAAGAGAAATAAAGAGCAACAAAGATGGTGAAAGAGGTCCGGAGGATTAGTGGCGGATTTAGCTACCGATTTTGACCTAAAACCACTTCACCCTTAAAGCTCATTGTTTCATGAACAAAATGGTGATAAAGGTCATTATTAACCACCAGTAAAATTTCCGCCCATTAATAAACTCGATAATTATCTCACCATAATCGCACAACATTAAAATAAATAAACAAAATCCAATCAATTCAACATAATTCTTTTCAACTTTCCCACACAATATTGCTCACGATCTCTCAAAAAATAAATTGATGAAATAAATACTAGAACATAATATCTATATATATATTTTTTTTTATGTATAAGTGTAATCTAAGAAATAGGAGCGCGCAGCTGGAGATAAATGCTCTCCAGGATTGTGGTTGTCCCGTAGATTTTTCTCTTTTTTATACCATTACTATACTCAGTGAGTTTTTTTTTTACATTCGTAATTTTTTTTTCTACAGGTCCTGACTATTTTCTCTGCGTACTGGGAGCATTGTCTGTACGAGCGGGTGGTTAAACCAACGACGAGTGGTAAGGGAGAGAGGAAGAATTAGTGAAAAAAAAAAAAAAAAAAAAAAATAAAATAAATAAAATGAGAAGAGAATATAAAACCTTCTGACACTCAAGAAATGACCCAAACGCAATGGCGTATACCCAATATTTTTTATTTATTTATTTATTTTTGCGAGTAAATATACTAACTTCAACATCCTAACCTAACCTAACTAGCTTACACGTATATACAAGATATATTTAAATTCAAAATCATTTATTTCAAGCTCAATAATCGCGCGCGATCCATGGCCAAGAATAGTTATATATTTTTCATAACAATTTGTTGAGTAAAAAATTCAAAGGCTTCAATTGTGTATATCATGTAAATTTGTATGTGTGTTTGTGAATGTGTAGGTGAGTGAGCGAGTGGGTGGGTGGGTGTTCAGAATGTTGTAAAGCATTTAATGTACTTTATACACGAATGAGGAATATAAGTGAGCGCGATAGCAGTGCCCATGGGCGCGAGTAAGAGTATATTTATAGTAAAAGTCAATAAATTGGCACTAGAGGCTCAATTCTAAACTACACTAGAATATGTAGAAGTAAAAAAAAAAGAGAGAAATGAAGGAAAAAAAAAGAGGAAATAAAGAACAAGCGCAAGAGAAAGAGTAATGAAGAGAAAGAACAAGAAAAAAAGACCTAGTGAAATGGGTTATTCAGCAGCATGAAGAAATTAATTATTTAAAAGACTAACCCCGATGATGTGTAGAACTTAAAAAAAAAATTATGTATTGAAGATTATAGATTCTCAATATTTATTCAGATGAAATTTAATTTTTCATCTGATCTATAAATATTACGCAAGATCTATGAATTATATGCAAGGAGAAAATTTTGTGTTAGAATTTGATCCAAAATTTGCGTTAAAAACATCAGTCAAAACAATTTTTTAGTAATCTTCCATAAAATACTTTATTCGGAAAAATGTATACTATCCAACTATAGTGTGAATTTTTGTGAAACATCGTAACGGATATAAACTTCAATAATTTCCAAACTAAAAATCCAAAAAAAGCAATTAAAAGAAAAACCTATACTTAAAAAAAATTGTAAAAACCAAAATACTCAAAGACGCCGTATTCTCATGGTGCGACCTACCGATAAATTTATTTTTTCACATCTTTTTTCCCCTCTACCGCCCCTTATATACACATATACATATGTATTTGCCTTTCAAGAAGGAAAAATCCTCTTGAGTAGCGGCGCGGGAAAACTGCCAGATAAAAACTAATAATAATATCATACCGGTTTCAGAGTGAACTAACAAAAACGAACCGAGGAAAAAAAAAATAAACCCTTAATCAGTGGCCAAAAAGAACTTGCCTTGATGGGGTTTCACAAAATTTGGGCCCTATACATCTATCTATCTATCTATCTATCTACTATATATACATATATACACATTATATACGCACATAAATATATATACTGACGCGGTCAGGATTCAGGGACCACTCTCGGGTAGCTGAAAAACGCCATATGGCCCAAAGCCAACGACCCCCTTTATCCTTCCCCTCTTCCGCCTGACCCAGACGGATCCCACTAAACATATACATATATATTTTTTTTCCACTCTGCAATATATATGAAAACTATTCCGAAACATGACTGCGGTCGTTTTCCCAAATTCTCCACACTACACTAAAAAAAAAATCTCCCCCCAAGGGTGGAGATTTTCATTTTTACATTTCCCACATTTTCCCTACGAAAATAATATATAATAGAAAATATTCAAAGTCATATTCCATCGCTCACCAAATATATAATCCCTGAGTGAAGCTTTCCGCAGTCGATTTAGTTCAAAAAATCAATTCAATAAAAAAAGGAAATAGAAAAAAATGAATTTACATCGCAAGATTAACTCACCTGCAACAGAACAAAAAAATCAAATAAAAAAATTGAATTCGCCCGACAAATAAAGTATAAAATAAATACATGTAACTAACATTTATAAATAATAACAACAACAACAACAACAGCAGTGATAATGCATTGTTAACAATAGTTAGTGGTGCAACAGTGACGCCTACTCGAGTCATTAGGAGAATAAACCATACATCATTTGCCTGTCGCGCCATCTCTCCGTCAAGCATATATATTTATCTATACACACATACGCATACAAATATTGCAAACTGACGCCATTATATTATATGCCAATGTGTGTATACATTTATAACAAAATATATCATCAACAATTCAAAAGATATTTAAAATCATAACGATACAGAATAATTTTGATTGTCAATTGATGGTAATGTATCAATATATAATAATGTATCACATTGACGTTGTTACAACGTTTATATAGTTGACCAATACATATAGTACATATAGTACATATAGATACATATGTAATATGTATACATAGAAGGAGTATTATAAATTGACAAGATGGGATTTAAAGGCTGTGGCAATATGCATTGACGCAATCAAATAGTTGGATATCTATACATAATTGTGTCTATGTACATCTATCACACTGTCGCTTATTATATTGTATCGTTCTATCGGTGTTGTACTATTAGTACGTTTACTTGATGACGTTGTGTTACTATATGTGTGTTCATCCACATGTTATGTGTGTGTGAGTGTCTATATATATTTCTTGGGGTTGGAAATATGTATATATGTACGTATATGTAAGAGGTGTACTATAGTATGTATGTGTAGGAATTGTATCTAGTGTGCTATTGTTCGATTTGGACCTTGTGTGTGAATTTATATACGTTACAAATATGATCATACACGTGAGGCATATACACATGATTGTGTATGTGTAATATTTGGATGTATGTGTGTGTTATGTGGTAATACTAAGGTAATAATTGATGGGGATATAGTTTATTGTATGTTTATAAATTAGGGATGATGATATAATAAGAGAATTTAGTGATTGTGAGGTCGAAGAATTTGCACTTGTTCAGTTTTTATCTGTGCAAGGCTTTCAGAGGGTTTTAAAAATTTGTTTAATTATCAAATAATTGTAGAGTTTTTATTTATTTATGATTGGTATTCATGGGTTTTGATACTGAATCAATCGAGATTGTGATAATTGTTGATATTTATTTTTTGAGGAGATATATCGATAGCAGTAGTAGTCGATCATAAGAAAAAATTTAATGAAGTCAAAATGGACGACGAACTGAAACAAATGAACTGTTTGGAATATTAATTCTGATAATAATATTCATAATTTTTCGAAAAATACACTAGTTTCAAATAATCAAATCTGATTTCCACCAGGAAATAATTTTTTTTATTCGTAGAATTTTTCCTCATGACAATATTATACAAATTTATATTCAATTACACTTCTTATCAAGCATTAGAACATAATCGAGCACCAAAATTCCCCCCTCATAAAAAACAACAAAAAATAAAGAATAAATATTTATGAAAGAACAAAAAAAAAATATTTTTTTTTCATATACTGTAAAAATATTTATACATAAAATGTATTATATTCTGTTTATTCTACCGGTTAGGCACTATACAGGGTGAGTTTAGGTATGCAACTGAGACCGGATATATATTCAGAAAGACCGGAAGTAACCTAAAAAAACCCTCGACAAAGTGAAAAAAAAATATATGTATCCAGAATAAAAATAAAAGTTTGACATATTAATAATGATCTACTTGCACATCATTTTATCATCACTATGCCTATCAAACATACATATTTAATTCATCTATTATTTATTCCGTGCGTGTGAAATAAATTATTCTACACATGTAAACGGCAATTTGTATGTTTAATACATTTAGATACAATAGAGGAATATAATTGTCATTATAATTCATCGCATTTATGAAGCACATATACATTATGAGCAGCAGTAGCAGCTGATATAGAGTCGATTAGCGCTTGATCGACTCTGCGCATATATTTATACATACATGTATACATACGTGTACATTAACGTCCGCGTGCACTCATCTCGGACCGTACAATGCCCGGTATAATTACACGCGGCAGCAACAAACGTATATGAATACCGTTAGCGTTTAATAAGCCGCTTGAAACGCGGTTGATATAGAAGAAAAAAAAATAAATAAATAAAGAGACGATAACAGAGAGAATGAGAGGAGGGGAAAAGAGGGAGAACAAAGGGAGGGAGTGTGCGCGCACGTCGAGGGCGCCACTCGTGTGTATATACATATATACGCATGTGTATTCCTTTTTCCACTTTTTTTTTTTTTGCCCCTCTCCTTTTTCGCGTCTTCTTTTTCCCCGCGCGTAAACCCGTCGCTCTTTGAAGCTCTTCGAGACGACGGAGACCTTGAAACACGACGATCAGTCGAGAAACTGAGTGAGGGAGAGATGAAAGAGAGTGAGAGTGAGTGGGAGGGAAAGAAACAAAGGCGACGAGGGGAAATTTTTTTTTTTTTTTCGTCAAAAACTCCAGTTCGTTTCAATATACATATATAAAGTTATAATCACATATCAATAAATATTTTATTGATATTTAATAATTTTAGCAAATATTTAACATTTGATGGAAAATTTTTTTTTTTTATTTAACGAATTTTACGAATTATTTATATTATGAATAATTATTATAACAATAATTTTCGAAGGTGAATTGATTTTTAAAATTACTGAAAAATTAAGAAAAAAAAAATTTTTTAATTCAACAATTTTTCAAATTGTTTACATTGTTAATAATAAAAATAATAAAAATAATAATAATAATAATAATTTGAAGGTGAATTAATTGATTTTTAAAGTTGGTGAAGAATAAAAAAAAAATTTTTTTCTATCATTTTAACAATTTTTTGAATTATTTGTATTGTTAATAAAATAATAATTATGAAAATAGTCCAACAGTCGATTAATTAATTTTTAAAGTCACGAATAATAAGTAAAATAATAAAACAAAAAAATTTTCTCAATTAAACAATTTTTCAAATTGTTTATATTATTGTTGATACTGATAATAATAATAATAATATTATTATATTTCTAAAGTTGATAAAAAAAAAATTTGTTTCCAAATTTTTTTTAACAAATAAACTTGATAAATAAAATTCGATAATTGAGCACCACTGTGAGCGAGTCTATAAGCCAATGAAAGAGAGGATCTACACCAACGGGTGGAACTGTACTGAAATAATGTACAGTACCGTAGTGCGGAGGGTAAACGAGAGTGAGAAAGAAAGAGTGAAACACAAAAGAGATTGAGTGAGATGAGATGATATATAGAAACTTCCCTCTCCTCTTCTGCTATTGCACCGCCATTACCACCCCCGCCAACCCCTGAATATACTTCCTCTGGTCCTCCTCTCTCTCCCTTCCATACTACGTCCGTCGCCCTTTCCCTCACCGGTACACACTATACGGATAACAATAGCGTGCAAAGGAGATTAACAAACAGAATAAGCTAACGCATAATCGCATTATTTCTGACTAAGCCGCATTTAAATTAGATAGAAATTCCATTTAACGAAACAATGCCCGGATCACGAGTCACATCGTAACGAAAATCGTTTGCACTCTACTAATATTTCAATTTTCATCTCTGCACTCACATTGACATTTTATTAAAATAATTGTAATAATCAAAACCAACATTTATATTTCAGCCAGTCGAAATTTTGTTCCTACATTCGACCTTTATTCTTCTTATATATTACTGTATCTCAATTGTACCTCGTGAGTCCTAAATAGTGACTTCCCAATACCTTTCAAATTCTTCATATTCATTTGAACCTTAATAATTCCTTAGTTTTCCTAACTTGTTCCTTTGTTTATACACATTAAAGTGAAAGAAATGGAAATATCTGCCACTTTTAAGGTCTTAAAAAAGACTAAAATTAAATAGCTCTTCCTTAATAATACCTTCAATTCCTCCAAAACGAGCTATATGCAAGTCTAAAGTAGGAACAAAATTTCGACTCGGGAATAAAAGTAAAAAATAAACACGAAAATATAAAAAATATTCATATGTAATAAATTTTTATCAACATATTATGATGAACAAAATTTTATGGAATTTTTTTTCTTCAACCCACAGATTTTCCACACATTTGAGGTTGTAATTTTACTTCAATTTACTTCAATTAATTAAGAGATAATAAATGAGCGACATTAATTAAAGATGATTAAAATAAAAATAAGAAAAAATGATTATACATTTTTTATTTGTTTTAGCCTTTAGACGGCAAGGATTTGAGAGTTGAAATCGCCCTTAAAAAGTGCTCAAATTAGTGTCTGCACTGACACCTCTGAATTTGCAGTTTTGTATAAGGCCTCTCAACGCTTTTTCAGTTCTTTCGAATTACACTAGAAAATTCAGTTCTTTCAGTTCTTTTTCAGTACCAGAATTTCGACTCGGGTGGTATCATGTATCAACTATATACAAAGTTCTTATCACAGGGCGAGCCGATATATCGGTTTTTCGCTCCTGTAAAGGTTAAAGGGTTCCATTATGTGTATTTAAATGCCTGGTATGTATTAAATATACATGTAAATGAATACATGTGTTTTTTACCTGAGGACCACCACCCACAATAGATTGATAAGCCGATTGGAAGACGCTACCGAGCTGCGTCATGCCCTCGTCCTCCATTTGAAACATTATATCAGCACCGGGTGATCCATTGTTATTCAAATTGTTATTATTTCCCATTAATTTTTCCGTGCTACCAATTTCACGTAATATTGTATTTGACTGCATACTTTATTACCACCAAATAAAAATATATTCACATACAAATATATATAGTTTTACAATTTTTTTTTTTAATTTTTGTTTATATAAAATATCCACAATTAATTGATCCTTCGTATGTGCACTTTTTATTTTAAAAAAAATAATATATTTATATATATATTTATGTATATAATAATAACAACAGGATTTTTATTTAAACATATGTCAAATTGTTTTTGAAATAAAAATACCACACCCGTCTATTGACATTTTTTAAAAATATATATAAATATATATTTTCCACCGTTTATCATAGTTTTAATTAATTTCCTTTTATTTCGATTTTTCACCACTGTTTAGAAAATTTTTTTTATTAATAATGATTAAAAATTGGATTAAATGAATTTTTATCACAGTCGTAGAATCGAAGGGAAAAAATATTTATATATAATCACTTTGGTGTCGAATGGAAAATAATGTATACAATGAACCGAAAAGAAGAAAAGAGGGAAAAATTATTAATGTTCGTATAGAAAAAAGAGAAATAATAAAATTCCCACCACATTTACATTCGTACTAATTATTATGTATATACACGTGTGTGTATGTGTATGAATTGTTTGACGATCTCACTTTTACGTCGCATTCAATGACAACTCGTAGAAGATCCCGTTGTATTTTTTCTTTTATTTCGTTTTTTTTTTTCTTCCCTCACTTTACTCTCTTTCTCTCACACGCGCAAGTTCCTATCAGAAAACGAACACGCGGCTGCTAAAACGTCGGACACACATGGCGGCATCGCGAGTCGCATCGTTACGTCGAAAAAAAAAATATATACATGTATAGATATGTATATAAGTACATGTATGCCTCAATACATACAACAATATTTCCTTTATTTTTTTTTTTTTTCAATATTTTTTTTTTCTATTTCCTCTACTCTCTTGCTCAATATCAACTGATAACATGTCCAATGACAAATGTCAATTGCGCAGATTTATAATTTTTATTTTAATAAAATTCCCGAATTTTAATTACGGAAAAAAAAAAAATTTTTTTCACACATTTTTTTGACATAAAAAAAAACACTTTTAAATATATATAATTATTTAATTTTTATGATTATTAATATTATTGATTTAAAACACTAAATCACTATTTTCAGAGCATCTTTAAATTTTTTTATAAATAATATATTGCAAATTAATGGAATATTGCAGTAAAATAATTATTGAAAACAAAATTTAGAGTATATACAAAAAAAAATAAAAAAAATAAAATTTTTTTCTTTTATATTATCACTGTTATTATTTTGGAGAGGAATATTTTTCAAGTTTATATATCCAGCCAATTTTTATTCTCTCGCCAGTGTGTTCATCGCAGAATGAATATCAAAAACTGCGTCGATTTTAATACACATACCACACTAGAAATATCTCTTCAATATCAATACATATATATGTATATATACATGTATATACAGCTACCATACACATTCACATATATACCATAAATTCCAATGTATATTTGCCAAACGCCAAACTACAAATCAATTCACTATTTTCATCCTCTCTCAATACCCTTCACAAAATTCCAATTTTATTTTATTTTTTCTCTTCTCCTTTATTCCATCAATATAATATTTCCCTCAATAAACAAATATATATAAATCAACACACAAAATGTATATATGAATATATTCCTTCGTCTATACATAAAACATTTATCACACAATTAAATCGCGAATAAATTTAATTTCTTTCACCTTTTCATCATTACCTAATTAATCTTGTTAGAAACAAAATGATATCAATAAAACACAATCACAATCACCACATTATGATCCAATAAAAACGTAAAAAAAAACAATAAAAAAATATTCACAAAATGTTATTTTTTATACATAAAAAAATAGTACTAAAAAAAAAAAATATATACGAAAAATCTTTGCCAGAGATCATATACGTGTAAATGGTGTGAAGTGAGCTAAACAACGACAAAACTCTCTCACGCGTTCGAGGTACGCGAAGCGACTGACGCTCAACGAGGGGAGGCTAACTCATCTCCTCTCTAACAGTGTCCGTCCAATCGGCACTCGTGTTTCCTATCCCCACTGCGCTACAACATGCGCGCGGTGCGCCCCACTATTCCCGCGTAACCCCCATTATACATCTCGCTTGCACTCCCTTAAACTCGAAACCAACTTCACAGCGTACACCGTGTGACTCGTCGTTCACCGTCTCGTTTTTTTTTCCCATCTCGCCCCTCTCTGCCACGCATAAACTTCCGACCCCCTCCCTCTACTCTCCTTCATCACGTTCGCCCCTCATCCGCCCCACGTTTACCCCTCATATATACTCCAACACAACGTCCCTTTTCGTCTCGATCGTATCTAACTCTCTCTTTCGTGCTTTTGCTTCTACATTTCTCTTCTCCCTCACTTTAATACATATATACACGCATTTATATCCCTTCTCGACTCTCAAATCTACTGGCTTGTCGTGCAGGAAATGGCAACGCAACCCCTAGAGCGCGAAGGGCTCGTTTTTACCCTGAAAACGTACATGTATATAATATATAAGCGATGTCGTTTTTTTTTTCTTTCAAAGTGTACGTTTGTATTTGTGTATATATTTTCATTGGTTTGCCTGTATATATATACATATATATATATATATTAGTATTCTAACGTACACTTATTTACATATATACATATATATAAAAACTCGCGCGCGCGCGTCACTTTGTGTCTCACTCTCCGGGCGTATTTGCACGTTTCAAAGCTTCGGGGTTGTGATATTACTCATTTCGAAAACATTGACCCACTTGTTGAGCTACTACCGAAAAGCCTCGAGCAATGTTGCTCCTATTTTTGATGCCATCATCACAAAAACTTCGTTGTCCTCTCTATATATCTCTCTCTCTCCCACTCACAATAATAATTATACATGTATATAATAATATTTTCATATATGTATATTTATTTATATTTGCAATGCAGTATGCAAAAATATGAATAGAAAGATTCGCAAATCTGTTTTACCATCAGAGATTACTTTCACTTAAGAGTTGATAAATATTTTTTAAATTCATTTTCATAATTATTATAGGGTGATTTTGTTTTTGTTTTTCTCTTTCATGAATTCAATATAATTTATTTGATGTTTAATTTTCGTGAATTTTAAGTATGTTTTTTTTTTTTCTTTGAAAGTGTTCCAGAATTCACGCAAGAAATAATACGTTGAAGGTGCTTGAAACCTTGCGCGAATTCTGGGACACTCTTTTAAATTCGTTGGATTCTAGTTTTTTTTTTTTTGTTTTCTGTTTTCGAGACATATGTATATATCATTCGTGGTATCCCACAACAGCCGCACGCGTACTCGCGCGTATTTTCTTTGTGTTTATTATCCCCGTTCTTTATAGGCGGCAACAAAAACGGGAAATAAAGAATAAAAAAGAAAAAAAAATAATAATAGTATAATGAAAATTGTATATATGAGTTCAATGTACTCAATATATTATCCATGTTTTATGTATATATTTAAATTTTTAATTTATTCAATATATAAATGAGAATATGTATATATATATGTATTGAAAATTATTTTTATTATTTTTTTTTCAGTTTATTATTCGATATAATTGAGAATAAATTAGCGGTTAGAGATTAATTTTTTCATTGTATGTGAATTTATTATATGGAGTGTGAATTTATTATAAATGGCAAGAGTTGCAACCAATAGCCAGAAAATCAAAAGTAATTTTAGTGTCGTAGTCATAGCGAATGAATTAGAGAAAGAGAAAATAAAGAAGGAAGAATGAAAGAGAGAGAAATTATAATTACCCAACCTAACCCGCTTTATAACCCACTTGGCTGAGGCAACGCGAGCTCCAGTTTGTCGACGCTCAGAAGCCGCTTTATTAAAAAAAAAATGTGTACATATATGTATATACATATATAATACATATACATATATATCCGGATGTGAAATATTTCCCCAAGAATTTGACTACATAAATACAAAATCCCAAATACACTGAATAAATTCTCATAATTCACGAATAATTTATTTCAGTGAATATTATAAATAATTATTTTTTTTTTGCTCTTTATGAAAATTTAAATAATAAAATTGTTTGATGATAATTATTATTAATGATTGATATTAAGTTCAAAATATCTAGGGACATTTTTATAGTGTCGACAGATTTATATAAAAATTAAATTTGTGTTATAAATTTTGATAAATGATAGAGAAAATAATATAAAAAATGACAACAAAAATATTTTTTTTTTCCTAATGTGAAGAAAAAATAAATAAATAAATTGTCAATGAAAATATAAAATCCTAAAGATAGCGAATAAATTTTTGCACAATTCATAAATAATTTATTTCAGTTAATATTATTAATAATTTTCCATTTTTTCTCTGTATAAAAATTTAAATAATGATATAGAATTATTATTATTATTATTATTATTATTATCATTATTATTATTATTTATAACGTTGGCGAATTATAGTAAAAGATAGAGAAAATAATATAAAAAATGATAAGTTGAAAACAAAGTTAAAAATATTTTTTTGTTCATTATGAAGAAAAAAAATTGTCCACATAAATTAAACAAAATCCCAAATAAACTAAAAATAAATTCTAATATTAATTCACTTAAAATTCATTCCAATGAACCACGAATAATGAAATAAAATAAAAAATAATTATTATTAATAATTAAAATCAAATAAAAATGTCTAAATATATTTTTTTTCTTAATATTGACAAATTAATACGAAAAATAAATTGGTGTTATAAATTATAATAAATGATACAAGAAAACAATTACATAAAAGACGACAATGTGTTGAAGTCAAAGTCAAAAATGTCCTTTTTTTTTTCTTCTTCTTCTATTGTAAAAAAAAAAAAAAAAAAAAAATGGTTAAGTGTAGGTATATTTGTAAAATAAATTTATGTATGCGGCGTGTCTTTAGACACGTCGAAATGTCGGTTGTAAAATAATTAAAATTTTACCAGTTACCCCCTCAGGTGCGTTGAGGTTGGCAATATGGTGGTTTAAGTTTGAACCAAGCACAAATAGTAAAAATACACAATGAAACACCAGTCAAGGCACCAACTTATTCAGGAACAGTTGGGCATCAGTTCAGACAAGTGGGGACTGACCCAACACACATACAATTTTACTACAATATACCTACACACTTTCACAAATATTGAACAATTTTCAGAACACTGCCCCTACCCCACCTGATGCTAAAAAAAAAAAAAAAATCCAAAACAAATATAAATTAAATTCACACTTTTAAATATCCCAAAAATCAAAAACTAATTTTAAAGATTTAAAATAAAATATTTTCATTTTTATTATTTATATACATGAAAAATAAATTTAAATATATATACAGGGGAATTTCTAAAGTCATTTCTGACCATTTTAACCGAAGTAATATTTCCAGTTGTAAATATTTCCTATTTATTTTCCACTGAATAAAATTTCTTTTATTAAAGAAAATTATAAACGCCAAAGTATTTATGTATATATTTGTACATAAACACATGCGGGTTTCTTTGTGTATTATATAAATGATTTAAAGTTGACTTTTGGGTCATTCACCTGACCATTCAATAAATAAAATAGTTTTATATATAATAATTGCATTTAAATATGAATGAGAAAAATATATTTAAAATAAAGTAAAAAATAAAAATACTTGCTCAAATGTATGACGTACGTTTTTATGTTTATAAATTAATGGGTAATATATATCGTCGATAAAATTTGATGAAGCAAAAAAAATTGAGAAGATATGATATATATATATATATATATATATTTAATATTATCAATAACGAAAAGTTAAAAGAGCGGGTGTGTGTAGGGAATTAAAATAAGTGGGGACATTTACAAATAATTAGGTAACCTCGCGCAGTTTAAACCAACTGTGTAAACTTTCTTTATTCGATTATATTCAATTCACTATATATGTATATGTATATCTTTACTGTGTATATATATTTACATGTCGATGGAAGGCGACACACTCGATTGTCGTCCGTCAGTTTGAGACGAAAAAATTAAAAATTATTTTACTTTTCATTTTTAAGATGTAAGAAAAATTCATTATTACACTTGAATGTGTATGGAATATTTAAGAAGATAAAAATTGTATATCTATATAAATTATACACGACATACTTTTGAAACACGATTAAATTAGTAGAATTTATGAAAAAAAAAAAAATTTTTTTTTTGTATTATCAAATATGACATTTCAGTTTATATATAAATAATTTTTTTTTTTTTTACAAGGTTTATCAATTAAGTAATATTC
The DNA here is from genome assembly GCA_030347275.1 of Microctonus aethiopoides. Classification (NCBI taxonomy): domain Eukaryota; kingdom Metazoa; phylum Arthropoda; class Insecta; order Hymenoptera; family Braconidae; genus Microctonus; species Microctonus aethiopoides. Next base: position 20,332,627 of record JAQQBS010001422.1, read on the forward strand.
ATAGAGTAGTGCTTGGAAATTGGATGATTAAAATAGTTTAGATTATATTGGCAGATTAAACTATGAATACGTAATGATGGAAAATTAAAATGTAATGAGAAAAAAAATATATGAAGTTGATTTTAAATAAATTTGCTTGATCATTTTATATTATGATAAAAACATGTGTTGGAAGTTTAATTCAAGTGCTAGCATTTACATAACGATTAAATAAATGATAATTTTTGAATATTTAATTAATTCTGTATAAAATCATTTTTTTATCATTTTTAATTTTCAATCAAACTATAAGAAAAATTTTTAATTTATAACAACAAAAAAATATAATCAATATTTAAAACTCCATAGGAAAATAATTTTCGAAAACTAATTACAAATAATATAAAAATTACAATGAATTTTTTATTCTTAAATCTCCAGTTCCCAAATAAAATGAAAAATCGCATTTTTTAATTATTCTACTAAACTTTTTCAAAAAATTTCCAATAACCAAAAACAAAAAAAAAAATACATATATATATGTATAAATTCAATGAATATTTCTCCTCACTGTATTCAGATAAATAAATCAGATTTCGAAAGTACTAAAATATTTTACGTCTCATCAAAAAAAAAAAAAAAAATGAAAAAGATAAAAATAATTATTTATGATATTTTATTTTTGAAATAAGAAATAAGAGTGCAAGCAATAGGGCTATCTCACATCGGTGATTTTGAAGAGAAAAGTGGTGGACTAAGTAAAATATATATACCTGTATATACTTTGGGTATACATACATTATACATATATATTTAAGGGAAACGATGAGAGTGAGATAGTTAGAGAGGGTAGAAGAGCAGCTTCGGAACACATTAACTGCAGGACAGGCACACAAGTATAGTATACATATAGATATAGAGAGAAGGAGGGAGAAGAAGGTAAAAGGAAAATGGATGAAGGGGTGGATTGGTGAGAGAGGACCCGCCTCGCTTTTCTACCCCACTGGCGTAAGTAAACTCTCAACTTAACCAACGAAGAGAGCAAAATCACCCGAGCGATTAGTCCCACGCATGATGGGGTGAGCAAGCACGATGAAACAGAGAACGTGAACGAGAGAAAGAAAAAAATAATACAATAAAAAAAATATGTATATAAAATAATAATAATAAAAGATAAGGAGCAGGGATAATATACCGTGAATCATTTCACCCTTGTACTCAACTTTTCCCTGGTGAATTGTTTTGAAATTCGGCGAAAATGACAAAGCTAAATATTGAGTAAAAATATATATATATATTAGGGTGGCGCAAAAAAACCGACTATTTTTTTTTTTTGAGTCTCGGGTGAAAAAATGTTAGTTTTTGATATTTTAAAAACTCCCTCCAAAGGACAATTCGAAAAAAAATTTTTAAGAGGTCGCTCCAAAATTTTTTAAATTACAAAAATCGTCAAAAATCGAATTTTTTTTTATTTTTATTTTTTTTCTCGTTACGCTATAATTTTATAGACTAAAAAAAAATAAGTTTCTGAAAGTTACAGTTCAAAATTTAAATTTTGAAAAGTCGCTCATAATTTTTTTATTTTTTTTTATTAGTGTATTACTTTAGATTATTTCGAGCGACTTTTCAATATTCAAATTAAAATTTTGGATTATTTACGACAAAACTAATCATAATTAAACGAAATATTAAGAACTCAGAAAAAACAATTAAATGTAATGATACGCTTTACGTGTA
>JAQQBS010001422.1:20334619-20388681 GCA_030347275.1 Microctonus aethiopoides
AAGTAATACACTAATAAATAAAAAAAAATTATGAGCGACCTTTCAAAATTTAAATTTTGAACTGAAACTTTCAGAAACCAATTTTTTTTTGGTCTATAAAATTATACCGTAACTAGAAAAAGAATAAAAATAAAAAAAAAATTCGATTTTTGACGATTTTTGAAATTTAAAAAAATTTGGAGCGACTTCTTAAAAATTTTTTTTCGAGCTGTCCTTTGAAGGGGACTCTCAAAACATCAAAAACTAACATTTTTTTACTCGAGACTCAAAAAAAAAAAAAGTCGGTTTTTTTGCGCCACCCTAATATATATATATATATATATATATATATATATATATATATATATATGTATACGTGTGTGTGGGTGAAGAAAAGAAATTTTGGTTTTTAGAAATGAGAAAAAAAGTGTTGATTATATAATTAATTAATTATTTTTGAGATTGGTTTTTTTGGAATTGATGAAGAATGTTATACTTATTACGGAATAATATTTTAATTCCGAATTTTTAGTTTTTATTGATATGATTGTTTTTTGATTAGTATGGGGTGAATGATTTTGTGTAAAAGTTTAGTTTGAATTTTTGATAAAATTTTTTACGCTGAATTTTTATAAAATTTCAACACAAAAATTTGTGTTCAAGTATAAGAATAATTTTGAGTTTTATGGTTATTTATTTATTGATTTTGTTAAATTATTCTATTTTTATTTCATTTTTCTATCACGCATTGTGCTAAATTTTGTAAAAAAGTCCACGAAAAATTTTTATTAACATTTTTTACTCCAAATTTTGCATCAAATATTTGAACACAAAAATTTGTTTTAAATCCGAAAAATAATTTTACGTTTTATGGTAATTTATTTATTGAATCTCCTAATTTTTTCTATTTTTATTTCATTTTCCTATCATGTACTGTGCAAAATTTTGTAAAAAGTTCACAAAAAAATTTTATTAACATTCTTTACACCCTAAATGTCATATCAAATATTTCAACACAAAAATTTTGCATTTTTTGATAATTTATTCATCAATATTTTTCTATTAATTTTCTTCATTTCATTATTCATTCATTAGATATATATAAAAGAATAAAAAATAAAAATATAAAAGTGATAGTATGTATATTCTAGAAATATAGAAAAGATGTAATAATATACAAACACGTGTGCGCATTATTTTTCTAATCGACCGAATAAATATTGCATTTGTCAACATATATGCATTTATATACACATATAAACATATATATTTATGCATTCGTGTGTGCATAAAATATAGGATAGACGCATTGTGTGTTGTGATGCTTACAATACGTCCAAATATAGAGCGGTGTAACGAATCTTGATCATTCCATACGACTTATCAGGATAAATAACGGCAATGCAACGCCAACGAGAGAAACACGCGCAAAGCAAAATACCACACGCAATCTCAATGTTTACCTACATGTACGAATACATATATATGTATAATTATACATATGTATATGTATATGTATATTAAGAAACATTGTATAGAATATATGTAATATATTATTTATTCCTAAATAGGTAAATGAAAGCCGCAACTTTCCTTATTTGATAAATGTGTGATATATGGATGAATAAATGCAATGAAAAATTTTGAATTTAAATAAAATTGATATATTATTGATTGGAAAATATTTTGGAATTTATAAGGAAGTTAGTTGTGAAATTTTATATGTGCGAATTATTTATTTTTTTACACAGTAAAAAATTTTGTGTAAAAAATTTTGAATTAAGTTTCGATATCTCGAAAACTAAGCGAGATATCGAAATTTTTTATTCTTCAAAAACGTCTTATCTCATCGAGTTCTACAAGAATCAATTGTCATTTGGCGGCGCCACGAAAGCCGTATAATCCCCTGAAATTTTTTTTTTAGATAGTTTATTTACACAAAATTTTAAACTCATGATAATATGTTGAATATATTAGTGAAGATTTGAAAAAATAAGCTGACACAAAATTAATATATAATTTGAAGGTGAAATAATTTTTCTGAATTGACAAAAATTTTTGTATTAAAATTTGATACAAAATTTGCGTTAAAAACAGTTGACAGAAATTTTTCGTGGACTTTTAAACACCATATTTTGTACTATTCAAAAATATATAAATTGTTAATCTAGAATCCTTCATAAATAAAATATTTATTCCAACAAAAATAAATATTTCCAAACCGACAATAAAAATTATTAATCAAATACAAACAAAACTTCAACAAACAATTCAAAATTACCATAATAAACAACACCACTATGTGTATACTAAACAGAAAAAATTAAAAAAAATATAATTTTATAAATCAAAAAAACCCTGTCCCCCAAAGTCCACGCCATTGTAATGTATATAAATCCAACCAAAAGTGCGAGTGAGTTGAGAGATGAAAGCAGAGAATGGAAACGTTGCACACACAGGGTACTTCGAGTTTGTCGTAGTACAGTGGGGGATGATGCTTTAGGGTGAGATTTAGTATACTCAACCTACGTCGCTTAGTCTGTGTAACACCCTCCATTCCATCCAAACACACTCTCACACACACCCACACCTATTTAAATATATACATATAGGCTGCTGTCTCTTGCTACTCGCGACAATATATATTCACCGATATATAGAGGTAACATTGAGTGTGGCTAATATATCAAACGCAATTGTAAATTAATTTATCAGAGAATTAGTCAGTGATTATATTTAATTGAAGATAAAATTTTATTCAATAAAATTTTTTCTTTTATTCTTCAATTTTATTTTCATATTTATTTTTGTATTATTTTTGTGGGCATCTGGAAGTAGAAAGTGCGGCACAATATATAGAAAAAATACATGTATATACATATATATATATATATATGATGTCGGCAGAGGAAAAAAAAATATATATTTAAGATGGGGAGAAACGAAGTCAAGTAAACTCAAGAACGTCGGCGGCCTTTTATCTTATGTAAGTTTTAAAGCTTGAAAAGCTCTGGGTGACTCCTTGAGAATCGACATTAAGACCACGCTTTAAATAGGGATTCGCGCAATGGCGTCAGTGAGGGATAAAGACGCATATATATTGTATGTATGTTGTGGAGGGAGATAGAGAATGAGATAATGAGAAGAAAAGAGCTAGAAGATGAAAAAAAGGGACCATATGCCTGGTGGATTTTTTTTACTTGTCCCTTTTTTCACGTCCAAGTCTATCGGCAATTAAACATGAAGATAATAAAATTCTAATCTGAGAAATGTATTTTGAAGAAGGGCGTTTTGAGCTATTAAAAAAAGATGAAAATAAAATTTATCACTTGTGATATAAATATATAATGTGTTTGGAATTATTTTATTTTCGATATTGAATATATAAAAAATTGTTTCTTGATTGTATTTAATATGTGTGATTAAGTGAAATTTTTGGTAGAATAATTAGAAAAAAATTAATGTAGTTTTATTAATGTGAAAATTATTGTTAGATAGTGAAAAATATTCAATTTATTATTTTTTGTTTGATTAAATTAATGTTTGTATATTTTATAATGAATTTTCTCAGTTAGTAGAATTTTTATTTATCACAAATATAATTTACATGATGTATAATATAACATTATACAAACAGTGTAAGACGAAATGTATATTTAATCATGATGTTAAAATCGATTGTTTGTACATGGATGATGAACTGTTTGCTTATCATGCAAACACACATGACATATTAAATGCATACACGAGATGAATTTCCACAATTTCGAATTATAGAATATCAAATCCAAATATGTATATACCTACACAATAAACAATCTCACGTAAAAATCCACTTGAAATTTGTATTAATAATTTTTAGTGCAAATTTTTGTATCAAAATCTAACACAAGAAATTTTTTTAAACCAGAAAAAAAATTCTTGCCTCACATTTTATACAATAAAAATTAATTCCATTTTCAAATAAATATTCCTTCACGTACACTATTATTATAATTATTACTACTATTATTATTCCAACATATTATTCACTTTTATTTATCCATTAACAATATTATGCAAATATATTTAATCCAAAATTTTTTTTAAACTTGAAAAAATACAAACGAAATTTTTCGTGGAGTTTTACACAAAATTTTCTTACCACCCGAGTCGAAATTTATGTCCTATTTCCCTGCTTCTAAGAGCTCTTCGAACCTCATATGATACTCTAAATCTTATGAAATCCTTCTTTGCGCCTTCATCTCAAAAATTAAAAGTTCAAGTCTATATGTGTATTCTTGTCAAGCCTACTTTTGTTTATTTCTCGAAAGAGCGATCGATCGGCCGATTCCGTAAAATCATCGGCAACTTTCGACCATTGCACAACGGCGACATAGTGACGAATGACTAAACTACTATAGGCTGTTTCGAAATGTCGTTGTTCATTTTCATCTTGTATTGTCATTTGGCCAGTTATGCCAATGTAATTTTACGCTTTGATCAGTGTAATATTATATCCACATGATAATACAATACTCATAAAAACTGTATTATTATGATACAAAATGAAGCTGGACTTGAGTTTTATGTTGTGCAGTAGAGGAAAGCATGCTAATTTAGAATATTACATTATAAAAGTATAGGAAAACACCATCCATTAACGAATACCAGTATTACGTAATGTGAGTATTAACAAACAAATTGAGCATCGCTTAAAAGCAGCCATATTGATAGTGCCGTGATAAACTGCATCCAAGTAAAAGTGCTATCTAGAAAATTTTCAAAGTAAGTAATAAATCTGTTTGCATCTTGAGTGTAACTTATATTTATATGTTTATATTTGTACAAATCTATAGTTAAGTGTCTTAGTTGTAGAAATCAGCGCTTATTTGAGAAATTATTCGTATCACAAAAAGATAAAAGTATTATAGGTTACAAATGGTTATGTTGCTAATTTGGAATATGGCTCAGGTTGCTACGTTCGTGATTACTGCAAAAACTACAAAAAATATAATTGATTTAGATATAAGCTTGAAGTTGAATTTTTTAAATTTTATAGTTGAGATTTAAGTTTAAAGATATTTGTATAGTTAATTAAAGTTGATTATTTAGGTGAATGTAATTTGGAATACCCTATTCCAAAATATATTCACATTGGTTAAACCACGCCAATCTCCAATTTTATGATTACACCAAAATTTATCCTATTTATAATAATCCGAGGCTGTTCATTTTTTTTTATTTAATTAAAATATAAGTTTCTCTAACATTTAATGCGGTTCTCACTTTTTTATCTCTTAACCCATGATTAATACGATTTATTTTTCAAAATGGATTCCAAATTTGCATTCTTTCCTCTATATTTTAATCAGTGATTTTTACACATTCTCTATTGTCAGTAAAAGTGCTTGATGATATACTCTTTGACATATACGTGATGTGTGAGTGACAAGAGTTGATATAAATGTAGTATGAAGGTGGTATTGATGTGAATAAATTGGAAAAAAAAAAAATCTTATTCAAGGCTTTGATTTTCTTGATGTCTTACAACCTTACCTTTCTTGTTTATTTACGTAGTTTCTGAATATTGAACTTATATGTATATAACACGGCTTTCTAACCTAAAATTCTCCCGTAAGATTAATTATTGTGATATTTTTCAATAATAATAAAAAAAAAAACACTACGAAGGATTAAAAAGTAGGGACCTGATTTACGTCTTACTTTCATACTTCATTTCTACAATATGCATACAATATAATTTAGATCCTCTTTTATACTCCTGTAAGGTGGCAGAAATTTGGATTTGTTCCACTTGCAAGCATAAATGAGTACCTGAACAACATTGCAAGCAACGTTACGTTAAGGCCTGCTTTCCTACTTCTAACTGCTCCATACTGAAGGAGTTAGAGACTGGAATAGTAGAAATCGAATTTCGACTCGGGTATTCACACTTTTCTTCTCGTGTAAAGTTCACATATTATGATGTAAATATACTTATTTGTTAATACATTTATACATAGTGTCTCATAGTGGTTAATGATTGGTTCAATTGATCTAACAAGGATTTTTTTTTAATTTCAATACAACCCAACTATGTATGTTGCATCATCCCCTATTTAGTTTTTGCTTTATAAGTACATATACAAATATAAATGGTGATGTTTTTGTGTACATATAAGTACATATACCTATGTGTACATACACATTTTTGGTATATATGTATTTACAGATGTATTACATAAGAGCGTACGTGACACTTATGTGGCTGTGTGTCGATCCCTAACGCGAATCAGACATAGAATAAGAGGAAGTTATGAGGGGAATGTTTCTGTACCAAAAAGAGAGTGAGGTGGATGTATGTATATATGTTTTATATATTGTATATGTATAGGGATGAATGAAAGTAAAGGGAAATTGAGGGGTCGAAGTGGTGAGCTCGTAAAACGCTTGCTGGATATGTTTGCATTGCGTGCGTGACTTCGTTTACTTATCGACCTAACCAAGAAAAAAAAAAATAAATAAATAAAAAAGTAAAGCCCTCTATTCGGGTACGTCAAAATCTTTATCATTTTTTTTTTTTTTTTTTGGTTCTTTGTTCAACGAGGGGATGAAATGAATTTTGCTAATAGAGACAATGGGCATGTGTTTTTTTTTTTTGGGGTAGTGCATATGTGGGAAATGTTTAAATATTATTTACGATTTTTTTTCGTGGATTTTAGATCTTTTTTTGGATTTCAATTATGAATGTTGAGATAGAGAAGAATTTTTTTTTTTTTTTTTGTTAAAGTACACGAGAAATTAGTTTTTTAAACAAATGTAAAAACATTTTTCTGCTTCGCCATGAATTGTTGTTTTGAAATTTGATATAAAATTTACGTTTGAAAATGGTTAACACAAATTTTTTTTGCTATACCCAATAAAAAAAATTAATAGATAAACTATTATAAAATGCAAAATACTTTTTCTGCTTTAATAAAAATTTTTGTGTTAAAATTTGATACAGAATTTGTGTTTAAAAACAGCCGACACAAATTTCAAGTGGTCTTTTACACAAAATTTTTTACCATGTAAAAACCGTGGTTAACATAAGAGACATAACAAAAACTGGAGGGTGAATTTTAGCGCTTGTATTGCGTGTGTCAAATGTAGCGCACATAAAACTATATTTATCTATCTATACACATATATATAAATTTTTGGTGTCATGGTGAATTTGTGTGGATTATATACAGAGAATAATAATGCAATGAAATTTATCCAAGTGTGAGAAAATTTGTCAAATCGATTTTGTTCATCATTGTCACCACATTTATTGTGGCAAATTTTCAACACACGTTGCCACATGTCACATATATAATCTATAATACGTGTACATTTAAAATTACAGCCCTTCAAATGAAGATGAAGCAGAAAAACTAAAAAAAAAAAAAAAAAAAAATATATATATATACAATGCCAAGGCACAATTGACTATGTATACTCTGTGATTGATAATAATAATTATTGAATATTATTGTTGTTATATTTATCATTGTGATTACTCAAGTGGTTGGATATAATATTTCAACCCATAAATTGTATTATTCATATGTTAATTGAAGGAGCTATTTTGAATTCTCTGCGGTGTCATTAATCTCCAATAAAAAATAATAAAAAAAAACCCGTAAATGCATGCATGCGCACATCAGATCTATATTTATGTGTATGTATATATGTACATAGGTATAGTATACAATCTGAATATTCGTGTAGGGGTTGAAATAAAAATGCATATAATCCCCTGGACAAGACAGCAGCACAGTGCCACGTGTCTGTTATGTATGTGTGTACAACAGTGAGAGATAGAGTTCAGTGAGAAAGAGAAAATAAAAATAAAATTATAGGGGGATCGGTTGAAGGACCCGTACTCAAAATGCCAAATGATTTTAGCTGGGCAATAGATTAATTGTGCGGTATAGTTTATAAAAGAGAGGGTGAAAATATCATGTGTATAAATCGTCGCTGTACCGTGAAAATTCAATGATGGATAGAATTATTTGCCGTATGGTCAGTGATAGTTGGAATTAGATATAGAAAATAGTATCATCAAATTTTATGTCACATGGCAATAATGGTATTTTTGAAAATTTTCTCACGACGATAAAGTGAAAAATTTTGTGTAAAAGTCCACGGGATATTTAATAGTTATTTGTGTGCCAAGGCTGTGTAGTGGTTTAATATAGAATTTGAATTTCCCGCCATGAACGCCACAATCGCTGGGGAATCCCAGAAATTTTTTTTTTTTTCCATTTATTCGTGGATTTAATGAATTAATTATCGAAATGTAGTAATGTTTAATTAAATAACGGCGTAAATAATCCAATAATATATTTAATTATTTTTTAGGCGAGTGCCTCAAAAAACGACGTTTTAGGGACTAAATGGAGTCCTAAAATAATACTTTTCTGTACACTTTTTTACTTCACGGGCGCATGTTATTTATTTCAATTGATAATCATATTTATTATGAATTTATTCATGAAAAATAACGAAACTGAAACAGGAGTTTGAAATATTATTTCATAACATTACTCATATTATTAAATTTAATAACTAAAACATAAGTATTTATTTAACAGTGAACATGATGAAACATACTCGGCTACGCCTCGGCCACATATTTCAAATTTGGCCAAAAATGATCAACTTTCCGGCCTAGATACACAAATAACTATTTTACAAATTTATTCCTGAAAAATGACAACACTGCAAAAGTAGTTTCGAATCTTCATTCATCAGATTACTAATATCATTGAGTATATAATAATCAAGACATAATTGTTTAGAGTAACCATAATAAGATATACTATTGTTTTAAGGATAAATAAAGTAAATGCGGCAAAAAAGTGCCATTTCAGGGACTCACTAGAGTCTGTGATACATCATGTTTTGAGACACTCGCCTGAAAAATTTATTTATTGGGTCGTTTGAAAAGTTTGTTCGTTTTTTTCCAACAGAAAACTTGATTGTATTTTTTCACAACCAACTTCACGTACTCCAATCGTATAGTTATTGTTTATTTTAACAACTAATATAGCAAGGATTGCTTGTAAAAAAGTTAGATTGTTTCAATTCAAGAAAATCGTCTTTCATTTTCGTTAAAAAAAATGAACTAATTTCCCGTACGACTTAATAGTTTGTCAGACAAAAATTTAATGTTGTAAGCAGCTTGTGATATTTATAATATTACACAAAATAAATTTTCTACTCCATTAATTATTAATTATAAAGTCGAATAAAAATATTCAAAAACCAAAATAACAATTCTCCACAAACACAAAGCAATATTTTATCTCTTATATCACTCGTCCTTCATTTCAATACAGACATTTAAATATATAATTATGAAATAACTTGATTCTAATACTAGAATTCCGTGAGATTGATAATAAATATAATTAATTTATATGTATAAAGATACTAGTTTTTGTACGAGCAGGATGAAATTATTGTGGCTATTAAATTTAAAAGCAATAATCGTTACTCTACCAAATTGTGTAATGCGTATATGCGTTAGTTATACATATATATATATATATATATATATATGTAACTCTATCGCAACGACCCAATTATATTATCGACATTCCGATAGTCACAGTTGCCATACATAATTTATTGCGATAATCCCACATATATAGATATATTAAATATTATTGTGCATTCATGCACATTTAATATTCTGGAATGAACCAAATAACATCACAAACGTCATCTTTGATATGATATTCCTCGCAATTGTCATAATGAAAATATCTCACGCATTGATAATACGCTTATTAACGATAATTAACTGTATTATTCAATTATTTACGCTATTATTTAATTTAATTATACTGCATTTCAATAATTAATTTATTAAATCTACGAATAAATGGAAATAAAATTTCTGGGATTCCCCAGTGATTGTAGCGCCCATGGCGGGAAATTCAAATTCTATATTAAAGTGAAGATGACAAAAACGCGGTAAACTTCAAGTTTGATAAAATGAAATATATATCGGATTAATTTATTTTGAGTGAGTGTTTATGATAAGGAAATTGAATTTATTGGTTCAATTTAATGTTGGATCGCGCCAGAATTTCATTTGATTAAATCCAACGAGTTATAATTAATATTTCAATATTAATTCGATTCAAGGACATAATAATAATCGAATGATTAATAAAGATTGATGATTTAGCTACATGGATGATATCAAACATCGTCATACAAAAATTCATTTTTATCTTAATTATTAATCTCGAAATTAATTGTCAAGCTTAACCTAAAAACAAATATTATAAACTATATAACTGTCCCATTTACAGTCTCATTTTTAAAATTAAAAAAATACTCTGATTATGTTTATTAATGACATTAATCCACTACTAAACATTTCGATTGCAATATAACATTTATATTTCATAAAATAAAATTATAATCACCTAAAAATTTCGAGCTTATAATAAAATAAAATAGAATATTCAACACGTTTAATATGGACATAAATTAAATCCTAATTATGAAAAATAAATTATTTAATCGTCACAAAATTTTCCTAGATTTTCTATAATACATTTTAACTCCTTATTTGAGTTGATTGAAATGCATGAGTGTGATAAAAATTATACAATATATAAAGAACGAATATTGAAAGAGCAAATGAATAAAATAAAAGCGACATTAAATGATCGTGATAATATTGAGGGATGTAAAAGTGCCTTTGATAAAGCGAATATGTGAGAGAATATGTCCCGCGTATTAAGGGAATTGTTTGGGGTTGAGAGTTTGATATACAGATGAAAGTGGCGAACGTTGGAGAGACACGACAACGACAAGCAAACGTTTATACACATTGGAAAGAGAGTTAGTTTTCCCCCTGGGTGTTGCTTTACGTTTATATATACTAAAGCAACAGGTGTCCGTCAAACAGCTCGCGGCTACTACTACTATATATATATTATATACGCCACCAACACGCGATTCTTCCGTAATTGATTCGTCGTTTGTTGAGCCCCGTAGAGCAAATGTCGTGTGCTGTCACACTATATTATCCCGCGCCACATTTAGTAAACGACAAATCGAAAATGGTAAAAGGTAAATAATCAAGTGACTATTAAATATTAGAATATTATTTTGCATTATGTGTAATAATTAATGCGAAGGAAAGTTCAATTTTATAATTATTAATGTGGATAGGAAGAAATTTTGTGTAAAAGGAGACTGAACATTTGTGTTAAATCAACGCAATATTTAAATGTAATTTGATTTAATATTGATAATAATATGTTAAACATTTGGTAAGATTTAGAAAATGTGTTGACGCATAATTTATTTAGGTCGATAGACGAATATTTAGTGGTAGAATTAATACAAAATATTATTAATTCAATGCGAAATTATTTTTTTGCGCTAACAGAAATTCTTGTTTTAAAATTTGATACAAAATTTGGTTAAAAACAGCTAACACATTTTTTTTAGTTGACTTTTTCACAAATTTCTCACTTAGCACAATGAAAAATACAATATATAAACAAAATCGATACAATAATCAATAAATAAACTATCATACAACGCAAAATAATTTTTTTACTCCAACACGAATTCTTGTGTTAAAATTTGATACAAAATTCGCGTTAAAAACAGTCAAAACATTTTTTTTAATGGACTTTTTTACAAACTTTTTACTGTGCACAATGAAAAATACAATATATAAACAAAATCGATACAATAATCAATAAATAAACTATCATACAACGCAAAATAATTTTTTTACTCCAACACGAATTCTTGTGTTAAAATTTGATACAAAATTCGCGTTAAAAACAGTCAAAACATTTTTTTTAATGGACTTTTTTACAAACTTTTTACTGTGCACGATGAAAAATACAATATATAAACAAAATCGATACAATAATCAATAAATAAACTATCATACAACGCAAAATAATTTTTTTACTCCAACACGAATTTTTGTGTTAAAATTTGATAAAAAATTTGCGTTAAAAACAGTCAAAAAAAAATTTCTCATTGACTTGACTTATACACGAAATTTTTTACCGTGTAAAGAAAAAAAAAGTATGAAATAAATAAAAAAAATGAAAGAGTTCGTGTTGTTGAGACAGGCGTGAGGGAATGATTGTGGTGGATCTTGATGATGGGGAATTGCTTTGGAGAAGTTGATAGTGGGGCTATCCAATGTCGAAAAGGGCCGAGAAGAACTTCACAAACCATATGGTGTCGCGTGCTGTGGTCGCCAGACCATGCAACCATTCTATGCCTGACCGTGCGCCACATCGAAAAAACCTTTGGCTCGTTTCACACTAATTCGTGACCTAAAGGAATTTCTGGCAGTCATGTATACACACACATATACATTACCATACATAGAATTAGTCTCATTGAAATAGTGAAAGTCCATAGTTATATATGGAAAAATACAAATATATAATTTTTATGCATAAATAACCACAGTTGCAACAATATTATAAAATTATAGTGAACTACATCAATGTTTTAGTTCGATTACAATAACACTTGTAGTGACAGGTGATATAGAGTATATTTTGTGCTTGTATTTTGAGGAAAAAAAAGAAAAAAAAATAATTTTTACTCTCTTTGTGGTTAATATGACTTCCGGTTTAATTTTTCTTTCATATGTGGAAATAAATGAAATTTTTTTGTGCTCATGGAAAGAATGAAAAGTTTAAGTTTTGTAAAAAAAAAAATTACAAAGATGGCTCAGGGGAGAAAAAATCAAAATTGAATAGTTAATTAAAGCTAGAATGAAAGGGTGAAATTAGTTTATGCAATGTAGTATATACAAAAATTTTTAACAACGGTTCGGATTTTTTTTTCTTCTTCAATTTTTATCAAACACGAAATCTTGAGAATTACTATAATGGGATAGTAATTATTTAGGTTGTAACTGCGGGATAGTAATTTTATGTAATTGTTAATCGATGAAGTAAAGATTTTCTCACTAATCTACAAAAACATATTTTCATTTCATCTCGTTTTATTTATTTTGTTTTGGATTTTTTCACTCAAGCAAAAAATTTTATTGAAGCAAATGTGAATAATTGCATCTATTTAAAATATTTCTATGCTGCATAATTAAATAAAAATATACACAGTAAAAAATTTTGTGTAAAAAGTCCACTAAAATTCTTTGTCGACTGTTTTTAACGCAAACTTTGAATCAAATTTCAACACAAAAATTTTTGTTAAAGCAGAAAAATTATTTTACGTTGAATTATTAATATTTTGTATTTAATCTAACACTAAATTTCAGTTTGAACATTTTTTATGTACTCCATAAATTTTTTCTTGTATATATTCATCAGTTAATAATTCCAGATGCCTAAAACTATTTCACTCCAACACAATTATCGCCATGAATAATTTTTATATTCAAAAACAATTAATTAAATGACACAATATATAAAAATTTTCCTATCTCATGTCAATATTTCTTCATAAAATACAATCATACACATGCATACACGAATTTTATGAATCATCACCTAACAAACTCGACTCTTATTTGTCCAAAACAAAAAAAAAATATATCAAACATCGCGTTTGGTTGGAAAAAAAAATAATTGGTATCGAATTACAATGTTTCAAAACGTTAAAACATGGATATATAATTGAAGGAAAAAAAGGAACAAAAAACGTGGAGGGAGGTGAAAAAAAAAAAGAAAAACGGAAAAGAAGATGAAGAAGTGGGCGGAGCTGAAGGAGAATTATAACTCGAGTAAATGTTAGTCAGCGGGAGGAGGAAAAGAAAAAAAATATAGTCACGTTCTTCGACAGTGTAAAACAACGCGCGGGGAGAATGGAAGAAGAGGGTCTAAACGAAAAAAAAAAAGAAAAAAAAAAGGAAAAAAAAGTTTGAAAGAAAAAAAAAAATGGGAGAGAAATGTTGAGGCGGAAAAACACATTATTATTATCATTATTATATATATGTATGTATGGGTATGTGTGGGTATGGGGTGGTGGGATATATACGAGAGAATTACACAGAGTTAGTCAGTGTCACTGACTTTATATATTTCTCTGTGTATGGGAAATAATATTTAGTTCTTTCTGCCTCCCGGATAGAATTTGTGTGTTTGCGTAGGCGCGACCACCGCATTCATGGTAAAACGATTATAGCCATAGATTAATTTATGTATAGTATGGAATATGTTGTAGTTTTGAATATTATCGGAAAAAGTACCACCGGAATAATTTAAATACATATTTTATGTAGCGAGGTAAGAGCTTTAGTACTTGAAAATGTTTTTTATTACTCGATGTGTTATTGAATAGATTTTTATAATTTTTATGCGGATTCTATTGAGGCGTTCGAAAAGGCAGTTCGTTTTTTCTTTTATGGAAATAAAAGACGATTTTTCTGTATTGAAACAATCGAACTTTTTCACAAGGAATCCTTACTTTATTAGTTGTTAAAATAAATTATTTTTAAAGTAAAAAAAATTACTACTAACCCGAGTCGGAATTTTTGTGGTTTTTTAAGTCTTCTAGTAGTCGATTAAACATCCTATGGCACTCGTTGGCCTATCAATTCTACTTTGAATCTGGGGAACCTCTAAAAATTCAGGATTGAACGTAGTTTGATGCTTTTTACACAAAACACAACATTGTAATATTTTATTTCATAATAAACTTAGACGCAAGTTCCTCCTTTGCGCGAGGATTTGTATTTCCTATTAAAATATTTCCAAACAACCTTCCTTGCTCCTGAAGAGCCTCACTGAATGCCAATAATGAGGTTTAAACTATCATGAAAATTTCGACTTGGGAATAAAAAAATTATTTCCGAGTCGAAACAGACTTTATTATTTTTAATAAATATATTTTATAAACAATTATGAATGTTTGTTAGATCAAGTTTAGTTGACCCAATATTCTATAGCATGAATAATAATTATAAATGAAGAAAAATCAGACACTTGATAAATTAATTAATTTTAATGATAATTTGCTTTTAAAATAAAATTATTTATTTCAATAGATATATTTATTTATAAATTTTATAAACTCACCCAATGCTGTGTTGTGACAACGTCTCCATCTGCACTGTCTAAACTCTGAAAAAAATAAATTTAAAAAATGAAACTAAAATTAAAATAAATTCAATATAATTTTTTTTTATGTTTTTTTATATTATTTTATTTTTATTATGATCACACGTGTTTTGTTTAATCATACAAATATTATAACATAATACGTATTATAATATACGTGTTATATCACGTAAATAGAAATATGACGCTGTTTTAATCAAGTAATAGTATTCCCAGTCACCCACTTCTATAATTGTAAATATATCGATTTCTTTTTATATATCAATACGAAAATTATCCATTTGCATATTAAATAACGTGTGTGATTGACAAATCATGCAATACTACATTCAACTACCAGGTCAAAGCCCATAAATAAATAATTGCCAAACCAAAAATTAAAAGAATTAATAAAATAAAATTCATCAAGAAAAAAAAAATAAATAAATAATTCATCAAATATTATTTATATAAACTATTAAAAATATATCTCGAAATATATTATTTTTAGACCTACCCGGATATTTTTTTTATGATCTCGTGATAAAAGAAAAAAATATACCAATTTTTCCAGCTATAGTAAATGATCATTTTCAATTGACCTTTTCAGTAACCAATAAATTTATTTCTCCAAGTGTTTTTGATAAAAGAACTGTGTTTTCATCATACTTGACGCTATGACAATTACATTACACGACATTTAAAAAATTTTATTATACCGTTGATTAACAATTAATCAATATCAGATTAATATATAAAATAAAAACGAGTTTTCTCTTGCGTCACTGACAAATTAATTCTTTATTATCAATAAACCTCGCAATAAATATCTAATAAATACTCTTTTATCCATAACCATACATAATAAAACAATAAAAAAAAATGTTTCAATTTCAGTAAAAAAATTTCTTTATTAATTAATCATAAACTTCAAAATTATACTTACATCTTTCTTTCTCTTAACGGCAGCAGCGCCTGGGAAAACAGAAAAATCAAAATTAAATATTAATCATCATTATAAATATAGTGAAAAATAATTTTCTACATAAACAAATATATTTCTATACGCATTTAAATAATTATTGAATTAAATAAATGAATTTAAAAATAAATTTTACCGGCTGAGGGATTTGGTAATCGAGCAGTGTTGCCAGTAGGTGTTGCTGGATTCGATGCGGAGGTTGGGGTGGTGTTAACTGAGGGAGGTGGAACCCCGCGTGTACCGAAAGGAAAATATGGCGAGTCAGGCGGATATGTAGCACCCTCAACACTAGCATTATTATTACCACCTCCACCTCCCCCACCACCACCTCCTCCTCCTGGCCCCCCACCTGGGCCACCCGCTGTTGGACCGTACGCACTGCCACTGTACGTCTAAAACAGACGCAAAATAAAAATAAATTATGAACGAATGAATAAAAATCAATCACTACAATAAATGACAATCAATTATTTTATAAATAATTTTAATTAATTTTTATTCAAAAGTTATATGTTGAATACTTGCAAATATTTAAAAAATGTATTGACATAAAATTTATTTAGTTCAAAAGTCAAAAATTTAGTGTAAAATACAACATAAAATATTATTAATTTAACGTAAAATAATTTTTCTTTTTCACCATAAATTCTTGTGTTAAAATTTAATACAAAATTTGCGTTAAAAACAATTAATAAAAATTTTTACCGTCTACGTCAATAAAATCACTAATAATAATAATAATAATAATAATAATAATAATAATAATAATAATGTAATATTTGTAGATAGATATTCATGAAATAATTATACGATAAAAAAATATAACACTGAAATATACGAGCAAAATGTTCGATAATAAATTATCGATGGAATTTTTTATTTTCAATCGATTATATACCGTGTGTAATCATTACTATATATACTCGATAAGATACGAATTTGCCTGATAAAATAGACAATGAAAAAAAAAAAAAAATTTACAAAATAAATACAGATTGTACACTTCATTTTTATTCCAATGCCATATCACAAACACATTGAATAATATTATCGATAAACAGACGTATACATATACATATACACGCAACATATAGATATGTATACATAACGATCAAATATACATAAAAAAAAAAATTATATTCCATATTGTTAATTTAATTTCGAATTGGATCTGAATTAAAAAAAAACTATAAATTCATTTACAAAATACATTATTTTTTCCTCTCAACAAAAAAAAAATTTGGATTAAATTTTAAATACACAATTGAATGTGTAATTGAATAAAAATATTGTTATTCTGGAAAATAACCAATAATATCGATATTTAATTCCCTTGTAAATAATAATTAAGTATAAAAAATTGTTTGAATTTAATTTAAATATGACAAGAGAAAAGAAAAAAAATATAAAACAAAAAAAAAAAAGATGCGACCATTGGATAATAATAATTTTATGGAATTTGTGCGAAAGACGTTGATTATATAGTCATTGTGAAGGATATGATAGCAAGCCCAGAAGCGCGAAAGACTTTATATCCTTATCCTTATTCCAGGATAACTCTTCATCCGAGCCAGTTAACTTTCCTCCCTTAACCCTCATCGCTCCTTTTATTCCTTGCATATTACTCTAACGCTTTATCCATATATCTATCTATGTATAAATTCTCTTCAGCTTTGTTTTATACATGGGCCAACAGTGTACATATATATACATACATATATACATTTACATATATATTATATGTATATAGATATATTGTAAGAAGATGAACATGACGAGCAAGCTGGGAGGGCGTAAGTGATATTAAAGTTTGCGGTCAGTGGCTTTCAACTTCAACTGAATACTCATTAACTTATTCAACTCATCCATAACTTCTTCTTCTTTTTTTATTTTTTATATTTATTTTTTTTTTCCTTCCATTGGATTGTGAATAAATTAATTCAATCATTAGAATTAATTTCATTTTTTATTTGTGATTGATGAATAATTAGATACAATTTTTTTTTTTTTTACTGAGGTAATTTATTATTTATAAATGTAGATGTTTGTATATTAGAAAGTTTTTTTTTTTTTTGCTTTTTTCTTGGAGAAATGGGGGAGATTGTAATGAAAATTGAGAGCTGTTCGGTGGAAATATTGTTCGTGTTAAAGTTTTTGGATTATGCCGAGGGATTTTACTGCGATGTATATAAATATAAATATATATGCAAAATAATGAGACATAGAAAATATTGTGGTAGTTTAAAAAATTGTGACATTATTTGTAAATCATAATTTTTTTACTTTTTTTTTTATGAAGAAGATTTAGAAAAATTAATTGTTGATTTATCATGTATGAATTGTTGTTGACTTTATTATTTTATGTATGAGTAAATTGTATGAAAAATACATATATGTAGATATTTATAAATAATTACACGATTGTTTTTTCATCAGAAAAATAAGAAGAAAAAAAAAACGAAATCAATCGAGGTCGATTTTATTTATTACAAAAACGGATGCCAGGAATTTATTTAAATAAATCTTTGTAAGTTTCTCAATATATTATTACAAATCGACTAAAAAATTTGTCGAAAGATCCACTAAAAATTTGTGTCAATTATTTTTAACGTAAACTTTGAATCAAATTTCAGTCAAATTTGAATCAAAAGTCCTGTAAAGTCCTTCTTTGCGCCTTGATCATCTCCTCAAAAATTAAAAGTTCAAGCCTAGTTGTGTATTCTTTTCAAGCCTACTTTTGTTTACTTTTCAGAAGAGCGATCGATCGGCCGATTCCGTAAAATCATCGGCAACTTTCGACCATTGCACAAGAGCGACATAGCGACGAATGACTAAACTACTATAAGCTGTTCCGAAATGTCGTTGTTGTACATGTTTAATCTTGTATTGTCATTTATTCAGTTATGACAAAGTGATTTTACGCTTTGATCAATATAATATTATATTCACGTGATAATACAATACTCATAAAAACTATATTATTATGATACAAAGTGAAGCTGGACTTGAGTTTTATGTTGTGCAGTATATTTTAATCAGTGATTCTTACACATTCTCTAATGTCAGTAAAAATGCTTGATGATGTACTCTTTGACATATACGTGATGCGTAAGTGATGAGAGTTAATATATATGCAGTGTAAAGGTGGTTTTGATGTAAATAAATTGAAAAAAAAAACAATCTTATTAAAAGCTTTGAATTTCTTGATGTCTTAGAATCTTACCTTTCTTTGCGTAGTTTCCTAATATTGAACTTATATGTATAATGTATATTACACAGTTTTCTAACCTAAAATTCTCTTGTAAGATTCATTATTTGTGATGTTTTTCAATAATAATAAGAAAAAAATACTACAAAGGATTAAAAAGTAGGGAACGAAGCGTTGCTTCGTACTGGAGGAGTTACAAGCTGAAAGTAGAAGTTAAATTTCGACTCGAGAAATCAGAAAAATAATTTTTCCAACACTAAATTTGTGTTAATCAAACTAAATAAATCTTCTGTCAACACATTATTCATTTTTCTTTGCTTATTTTCAGCATAAGATTCATTTTAAATCGAAATATTCTACGCGAAATTCTTCACCAAGAGTCTAAATAATCGCTAAAAAAAAAAAACACTCAACAAAAAAAAACAAATGAAATTAAAAACACAAACTTACCATTCCATTGTCCATGGTCGATCCATAAGGTGATTGGAAGCCCGGTTTCTCTGCAAAAAATCAAAACAAAAAAAAACATTAAATCCCCAAACAAATTCCAACATAAATAAAAAAATAAAATACACAAACACAACTTATTCTCAAACTGAAAAATTAATGTCAGCATAAACCAGCAATACATCACGATAAATCAAATAATACATTTCCAGTTGATACCTATACACATAAATATATATTTTTGTATTTTTGTTTTGCTTGTTCGAACGCAAACGACGAATGCTTAGAATACACAATAAGTATCCGCATTTCTCCAGTTCATATAAAATAAAATAGCACAAAAACCATCTCTGCGTCTATCTATCTCACGTTAAATTTAACGCTATCAAAAACCGAAAGACTTCATTCAATATTAATACATATTACCATATATCCAACACGTATTTACACACATAAACCTTAAAATATATTCTTCAAGTGTGTGTATGTAAATATTATATACATATAATGTATGTATATAAACATATAAGCATACATATGTCGAAGATTTATTGCGAGTATGCGATAACAAAAAAAATGAACATAAAAAATTTCCATACATGTCAAATTCTCTTGCTTCACAAATTATATGACTAAGGTATATCAAAGGGTTTATATACTATTATATCTACATATTATATGTGTGTGTACATACATATGTATATATATATATGAATATATTAAACTTAAATTATATGCGTATGTAATAATAATATATACAATGGTAGATGAGATAGAGAGCGAGTTAGGACTGATGATGTCCAGTTCTGGGCCCCGTCCATGGCAGAGAACGACAATTTGCTCAGATAACTATGAATCCTAACAGTTTCAGCTTGTCTGTGACATATTCGCCGAAGCGTGGATGGACTCGCGGCAATATCATGCATCAAAGGACAAGCCGAGGTACTGCAAGCATGTCATTCTCAGGACATAGTATGGTAAGCCCCACCGTTATGACGTACTGTCTCTCATAATTTATACATGTATATAGTACTGATGTGTATTGTCGGTGAATGATTAATACAAAATTTCAAGTTTTATCCAGTGATGCATGAATTATCGGTGATTGTTTTTTTATTTTGATAGGGATTATGTTAAGGGATAATATAATTACTCAGGCTCGCTTAGAAATGAGCTTTTTTCGTAATTTTTTGTGTAGGAATGACTAGGCTGGAAGGAAAACTGTTAAGAAGGGGTTAGAAATACACAAAATAGTGGCTGTACTTATAATAATCCAAAAAAAACTTTTTTTTTTGAGGAAGTTCCACCTTAGGAAACGTAACTGGAACGATTTTTAACCTGGAAACAAAAACGGAAGTTTTTTTTTGAGCTTTAAGATCAAAATACATAAGATGACGTAGGATTTTTCCGAAATATTAATTTTTAACAAAATGGTGATGTTTTCAAAAAAAAATTTTTTTTGTGACCAAAAATTCATCGATAAATTATTTATAAAAAAAAACTAATCAATATTTCAAAAATCCCCTACGTCAGCTTATGTATTTTGATCTTAAGATTAAAAAAAAAACTTCAGTTTTTGTTTCTAGGTCAAAAATTAATGATAGGATTATTTATTTGTAGTAACTATAATTTATTTGTATCCTCATTTCTTGATAATTCATGGTAAAATTCAGCTACCAATGCATTGAAATGATGATGTTTATAAATTTTTATACGATATATATTATATGTGGTGATTTTATTTAAATAGCTTGATTAATTGAGAATTATTTAGAATGTTTTGTTAATAATAAACTGAACAAGTTTTTCAATTTTCTTCTCAAACTATAAGTATTTGATTATTATTTCTTCATAGAATATACATTTGAAAATTATACAGTCCCTTTTATGTGTAGCATATGGGATGTGTTCCATTATCTCAGAAGTTCGTTGAAACTTAAGGCATAGTAAGGTTTAGGATTACCCCTTTTCGGAGATAAATTCCAAATTTTTCTTTTTCCAACTTCAATGAAATATTAATTCAAATAAACTTCCATGCAATATCAAACCAATTTATGTGTATGATTTTTTCAGTATAAAACAAGTTGTCAAATGATAATTATTATTTTTCGGTATTTAAAGTTGAAGAATAAATTAAAATTTATGGTAGTCCCTAAATTTAGAGTATGAAAAAATCTAAAAATTAATTTATCTCAAAATAATTAACACAGAAAAATAATCTGTTGAAGAGTTTTTAGTACAATAAAACTAATCATGTACATAACATAATTAACAACTCACGCGTGAATTATTTTATTTATAAATCGTGATCTCAATTTAAATGTATTAATATTTTAATAAAATCTGCAACACTTTTGAATCAATGAAATAAAATATCCTCAAATTGAACCCAAAATTATTCTGTCACTCTCAATTCTTCCCCTTTAACATCATATGCATGAAATTAAAATATCAAATGCCTGTAATCGACTTGACTTTAATATAAAAAAAAAAAAAAAAATGTAATAAAAAAATTTTTTTAAATTTTCCACTGCATTAACGTTATCGCATCATGTGACTTGCCACACACGGTCTAAGAGTGTCTGAGAATTTAAAAAATTTTGCAGTAACTCAATACAGCCCTCGAGATGAGAAAAGAATGATTTTTTTTTTTTCATCATTTTTTTAATATTCATCAGACAATGCTCATTGTACTGTTCATTAATCTCCAAGTATTAAATAGCGTCTGGTCCTCGACCTTCAGGCACATATGTACATACACTAACACCACCCACACAATGCACAAACAAATATATATGCATAACGCGTAAAATAAAAAAAATGAGATTTTTTTTTTAAATAAAAATTTCATTCCCTCAAGTTTCAACAGTGAAATACAGGTGAAGTTGCATCCAGTTAACCTTCAAACCAAAGACTCTTCACCTGCCACATGCTCCCATGCAATACACTTTCCAATATACAACTACATGTATATGTATAAAATAAAACTGTACATACAGTAAAAAATTTTGTGTAAAAGTCCACTCAAAATTTGTGTTAAAATTTTTTTCACATAAATTCAACATTAAAATAATGTTGAATCAATACATTATTTATCTCGACATAACCGTTAAATAATATATTAGATCAATCGGAAAGTAATATCGTCAAATTAAAACAAAAGAAAATTTTTACAAATTTCTATTTTCAATTAATGATGTAATGTCCCTCACTATTTACAATCTTTTGCAATCTAGTTTGTAAAATTCCAATGCAGGATCGGAAAAATTTATTGCTTTTTGATCAAAATAAATATCAATATGCGCAGAAACGACATTACTTTCCGATTGACCTAATATATGTATATCTTATACACATTCAAACACCTCAACGAGTCTGTGCATATATTATATACATATCTACCTCGTGTGGTTGTGCCACGCGACGATAAAAGGGTTCGCAGGTAAAATGAAAATCGAGAAGGGGTCTATGAAAGAGACGAAAAAAAAAAAAAAAAATATACATGTATATATAAAAACTGCCCCAAAATTCACGCAAGAAATAACACGTTGTCAATAGTGAAAATCTTGCGAGAATTATGGGACACTTTTTAAACGCGGCAGAAAACAGAACGAAGAGGGAACAAACGTAGTATTTCGCTTAAAGGTGCCTTTGCCCTGTCACGGGACCCCACCAACCCCAATAGATTCGAGACGCAAAGAGGGTTGAAGGGTAAAGGGAAATGTCGGCTTCGACGTTGAGAGTGAACCCAGATACAGAATTACTGTGCGCGCACCAAACGAAAAAAATAAATTGAGAAGGGCTCAGGTAGCCATTGGTTCTCAACTACTACTGTATATATAATATATAAACGATAAATGTTATACATATAGATATATATGTATGAAAAAAAAAAAATTTTTTTTTTCCACTAGACTATATATATTGCAGGAATAAATATAATAAGAAGTGTAGAGAAGAATATAGGCAACGAGGGGTGATTCAAAAAGGGGCCTCAGCATGGACCCTTTTATAATCGAGGATGAACGACCGCGGTCAAAAAATTTGTAAGGCTTGCAGCTTGCATTTTTATAGATATCTATATATATATGTATTTTCTTTTGTAGAAAGCAAATAAAAAAAAATTATACATGAGTATATATGTACAATATATACATATATATTGAATAAAGGGCGAGAGAGGGAGTTTTATATATCCGGCCATTTCGATTGATCGCGATAAACTGCGAGGGAGGAATAAAAATTGAGGGCGGAAGAGGGAGGATTATAAAAGGCCGCACGGATTGTCAGACTCATCTCGTGTGGTTAATTTTAAATTTTGACAAAAGACCAAAAAGAAAAAAATTAAATTATAGTAAAAAAATTTTATGTATATTGTAATAAAAATTCACCATGTATATCTATTATATTTTATCTACTCTCTCAGTCTTATTCAATCCATTATCAAAATCATTATTTTCGAAAATATATGCATGTATCGTTATAAAATAAATTTTGTAAAGGCACTTCCGAGTGCATGGATAATTTCTTTCCTTTCCTCTATCAAATTAATAAAATTAATTACACGAGTGTATTTAAAAATATACTTAATTATTCATTTTCTCTTTAAATGCATTGCAAAAATGAGAGAGTGATCTCGATTTATATATGTAAAAACTTTCGTTTCGATTTTAACATGGTCATTTTTTTTTCAGGAGAAAGGGAGACCAATATACACTTTTATGTATTAAAGTTCCCATACATGGTGACTGTATACATATAGATGGATCAAAGACACTCTGGTGGTGGCGATGCACTCTTTTGAGAACAGAGGAAGAGAGAAATAGGAAGACAAAAGAAAAAAAAACGGGATCCGGATACACCGTTCGGTAGTGAGTCCAATGCAAAAGCCATTATAGATATACATATTATGGTGAGGTGAGGAGAGAGAGGAAGAGGGACACCGACTGCCACGCGACCAGGTAACTGATGGTGGGGCGCGAGAGTCGAAGGCCCTAAAAAAAAACCAGAGCACAATAGCTGAAGCCTTGCCAATATATTTTTACTCCCCTCGTCGTCTTTTGCAAAATTCGCAAAAAAAAAAAAAAAAAAATGACCAAGTAAATTCTAATAAAACAATAAAATTAAGAAACACTAAATCATTTATCAAATTTCATTATTTCCATTAATCCGAAAATAATTCCAAAATAATAACGCAATTGATGATAAAAAAATTATTGTCCGTGTAGAAAAAAATATTGTATATACATTCATGTGCATGTGAGCACCACGGAGAAAGGAGAAGAAAAAAAAACAACGAAATAAAATAAAAAACACGAGAAGCAAAACGAGTCGAAGAGAATAGCGCGGCAGAAAAGTGGACGACGACGAACAGTGAAAGAACGTGAAGCAATAGAAAAAAAAAAATATTTGTATGTATATAAATAAAAAAAAAATAAAAGAAAGATCGTCCGTTGCACCGTTCAGAAGTAAACGGAACGCGCGTACGTGTATTTTCGCTGCTATAGTGCTGCTGGCACTGCCACGCGACCAAGGGCCTTTTGGTGGGGAGAAAGGACCCCGGCATGTCGGACGACAAGAAGCTTAAAAGTGGGAGTAGTGGCAGCAAAACGCGACGGAAAGACGAGGTAAAAAGCGGTAGATGGCGAGTGTGGCGCGGCCAAGTGAGGGAACAAAATACAAACGCGCTCTCGAGGGAGAAAAAGAATGACCGTAAGAGAGGGAGAGGACGACGACGACAACAACGGCGGCGGAGCCGTAGCAGCTGTCGTTGCCGGTGCCCCCCCTTCGCGTTACACTAGAAGGGGCCCAACGGAGAACACTGGCGTAGGGCATCAGGGCCCAAAGACCCAAACAGTGGTTCTCTAATAAAAAATAATAATTCAAAAAAAAATATTTTAATATCAAAAAACATCACTTTTTATTCATATTTTTTAATTTTCGCCTTTATGTAAACTCGTCTATATTAATAATATAATTTTAAACTGCATTTACATAATAATTGAATGAAAAATAGCTTTCATGATGAACGATATAAATTTTATTCAAATTGAAATGTAAAAAAAAAAAAATATTAACGCGTTTACGGTGTTGTTATATCACTTTACTTTATTTAACTGCAAGGTTTAACGAACAAATAACGTTAATATGTATGTACATACACATTTATAAATACTGGAAGGCGGTAAACGACGTTATGTATAAACGTAAAACGCAAACGCGTGCCTCGGCACGTGACTCGCACGTGCGTCTTCAACGTCCACCCCCACTTATTTTATTTTATTTATTTTTTTCCATTATCCTCGCGACTCTCTCCATAATACGTATCTCAGTACATGAATCATACATTCGAAATAAAGAGAGATGGTGTAAGATGCTCTACGCGTCTTACAACCAATGAGACTTTTCATATACCACTTCATCGCACAGCATATTGTATGCAAACTCCTTTTATCTATCTGGAGTATACTTATGACATTCTCTGCCATCTGAGATAACTATAGATCAATATCTCTGGTTTATAAAGTGTTTTTATAACCATCAAATTGATTTCTTAGCTATCAAATTTTAATTAAGTATGTGCTATTAATTATTTTGTAAATTTAGTTTATAAAATACTTCATAACTGTAAATTTAAAATTACTTACCGTTTCAAAACTTAAATCTATTTCTTTATTTAATTTTGTATCACAATTATGTATTCTTCACTTTGTAATTTTTTTATCTCATAGACTATTTTAGGGCATAACAAAAAACTTTAATCAATCAATCAATCAATCAAACATCTCTCAATGTCCTCTCTCTTTCACCTTTAAAATTCTCCCTTATCTTCATGCATTTTCACTCACGTCACTCATGCCAAACTCACTGATTTAAAGATATTAAAAACTTATTTATATAAAAAAAAAACAATACCTTACACACATTCTTATACATCCGTACGTGCTTTTTATTTACAGGTATGTACATGCCATGACATCTATACAGATGGATGAATGATTATATATGTATGTTCTTTATTTCACCCTTTTATTATTTTATTTTTTTTCTCCTTTCATTTGTATTATTTCTCTATTTCCTATACGTCGACCAGCGCCCTTTTAAGCAAAAACCCGAACACGTTCAACAGGTGACTCGCCCACTCACTCCTCTCTCTTTCCTTCGCCAATTTACTTCGCTTTATCCATCGTCGTCGCATTCACTTCAAAAGCATATCATTATTAATTCATAAAATAATTATTATTTCCAATAAATACCCAACGGGACCTAATTGTTTATTTACTTTTATCCCCTCTAATTCTACAATATATTTTCTGTATAATTTATAATTTCACAGAAGATATAATTTTTTGTAAAAATCCACGAAAAATTTGTGTTAAAATTTGATAAACAAAATTTGCATTAAAAACAGTCATCTTTCAGCTCATATTTTTAATTCATAAGTCCCACCAGTTCCAATGATAAAATAGCAATTAGTTAGAGAATAAAAAAAAATAAAAAAGATAGAAGAAAAAAAAAAGTTCAATGTGAGAAAGCAATGGATGACGTCAAAACAGTGACACCTGCCAAAAAATGAACGGCGCCAGGCCAATGGCACGAGTAAACTCACTCTATATACATACACAAGTGTGGAGAGACTAAAAAACCAAGGGGATATTGGTGCATTTTAGACTGCACACGGTGTATAAAGAGTATATGTTGGCATGCGGGGCCAAACTCGAAATCTCGCCAGATGTCTATTTCCAAAAAGGCAGGTCGTGCCAGGGTGTATTGGCCCGTTTGTGTCCACGACCTGGTGGCACATCAACACAGGTGCTAAAATCATATTCCTCTATGTACACCCATATGTCTGTTTTTTTTCCCCCTTTTAATTCTTTTATTAATGGAATTCGAATCACTGTTGAATTATTATATCAAATTCGGAAATTAATTACATATTTTGTGAATAGTAATTTATTTAATATAAATACTAATTTTTTTCTTCATTTATTTTTCAGGTATTTGTTTGCGATATACCTACTGGGGGTAAAATGAAATAAATTATACTTATGTGTATGTTTGAATGAATAGTTGAGAACTGAGGCGAATGCTACGCCAATGCATGAGGGAATATCAGTGAGAAAGAAGAGAGAATTGAGAGCGACGAGAAACGAATTATTCAGAGGATCCTTTTCAGCAGGGTGGTAGAATGGAAGTCGAAACTAAAAGACACAACTTGCTGTCTTTCGATGTGTAGATTTATCGGAATGACAGTGACCCAGCATGAGATTAACACGAGTCAAATATTTTATATCACTGGAATAAATGATTTTTAATATTTCAATCGCATTCATTATAATTACTTTCGTTTTTTCTAAATTAATTCACGATTTATATTGGTTTATTGATTTTTAATAAAGAATTCCAAAACGGGATTTCGCGTAGTTTATGTAGAAAAAAAAAATCCGAATAAAAATGAAATTCAATTTGAAAATATAAACGAGTTTGGATTTTGCAAAAATGGAGATGAATGTGGGATATTTAATCGTCGACCAAGAGAAAGTCGAAGGCTTTTTTTTTTTTAAGCCAGGCAGATGTGCTAAAAGACAATTTCATGGCATTATCATTGAGATTATAAATAACACCCGAAAAAAATAACTTCCAAACACGAAAATTCAACAAACCAAAAAAACCATAAAAAAAGAAAAAAAATATCGGAAAATAAATTTTAGAATTAACAAAGAAAAAAAATTAAATATACTCATATAAATATTATACATACACCAATAAATAAATTCCGTTATATTGGAGAGTGATAAATATATATGCCGATTTTTTTTTTTTAACCAACAGCGAGTCATTATAATTCCATGGACGTGTGCGAGGCGCGTGTGAGGAGGAAGCGAGAGGAGTTGAAAGAGAAGTAAGACGAGAAATACACGAAGGAGCAGAAGAAGAAAAGAAAACCAATGGAGATGAAAAAAAAAAAAAAAAAAAAAAAAAAAAAAAAAAAAAAAAAAAACCAAAGAAGAAAGAGAGGGCAAGAGGCAGGTGCATCACGGTGACACTCCCTCGGTTATATTTCTTATGGGTACAAGAGGGAAAAAGTCACGAGTGTGTTGTGTCTGGACCTCATTTATGTACCCAACAACTTCACAGTAACTGTTAAAAATTTATAATAACGAATAATAAAATTTATTCAATCACCAATTTCAATTCCAATAAAAATAACATTTCTAATACGTTCAAATAGTTTGAATATAAATTAAATAATGTGTTTCAAATGTTGGTTAGAATTTACATTGGAATATTTTTTGGATAAAGTATCTACATATACATTTATATATACATATGTATTTATGTATTATATATGTACATGGTTGATACTCGTTGCTGCAACACACCTGTCGAGACGAAGATCGGCCAACCAAGATTTCTCCTTTTATATTTCAGATTGCCCTAACATACAACCCTCAACTCCCCATCATTCTCATGTATATATACATAGAATTATAAATATGTAAAAAATAAAAACATGTAGGAAAAAAAAAGGAACTATTGAAATACAATCATGGATATAAATGGATATTTTTAGAAAATTCTCATCAGGATAAAATCCCTATCTATTCTTAGATATATTTTTAATCATTAATATTATAATTACACCAACAATAAATAATTTCAAAGAATTATATCAATAATTTAATCATACTCAGTCTCAGCAACGTATTCACTTCATAGCACAATTAAAAAAATGAAAAGTAATCGTTATGTGATAAAAAATAACAAAAAGAATCAGTAAAAGTGTAAAATAATTAAACTAAGTAAAATATTTTCAACCAAATCATGTAAGATAATTTTCAATAAAATTATTTTTGACAATTTTGGAAAGCATTTAAATTAAAAAAAATAAAATTATCGAAAATTTGATGAAAAAAAAAATTCAAAATTTGATCAAAAATAGAAATAATTGCGATAACATTCTGGTTGGTGACTTAAAAATTCTGTAATTTGGAGTAGAATTTTGGGAAAATTTTAAAAAAAAATTGAAGGTGTCCAACTTTTTGAAAATCTCGATTTCAATATTCAAACGTGAATAACTAAGTGATAATGACTTCGAATAATTTTTTTGTATTTTTTTCCTGAAACTACATACGAAAACAAAAAAAATGACCACCAATATTTTTTGGATATCGATACTTATCACAAATCTATAACCAATTGAAAATTTTTTACCCTAAAATTTCAAAAATTAATAACTCAATAAGGGTTTGGAATAAAAAAAACTAAAAATTAGCATGTGAATTGCTTTCAATACGTACTAAAACATATAAAAAAATCGGTGATTTGACATGGAATGCCCCATAAATAAATAATATTAATCAAATAAAATATATAAATGATGTCAAATTAAATATTTTAATTCTGTATTTTTATAATATAAAATGAAAGATTTTTTTTTTTAAGATTAATTATTAACTTAATCATGCAATTTAAATTGCTCTCAACTATTTTCAACAGTATTAAGTGTTTAAATGTATATTTACGTATATAGATGAATTATTTAAGAAATTTTCTATGCATAAAGTCACATTGGTTCAAGTGCTTCAAGTCATTAAAGAATTTACGAGGGCAATCGACTTCAATGTAAAATTAAACAAACTCCAATATGCAAAATGGAAAGAATAAAAAAAAATTATATGTATATTAATAAATAAAGTTTGATTGTAATATTTACTTTGATGAAATTGAAGAAAAAAAAATATTAAAAAAACATACGAGATAAAGTTGAGTGAAAAAAAAAAGAAAAAAAAAACAAATAAATTGGTAACCACTGACTGAAATTATTTACCAATGTGATGGACAAATTTTGACAGGTGTTTTTATAAAATCGTGATGCAAAGTGAGAATTAAAATTAAATAATGAAGAAAAATATAAAAATTAATCAAATTGCGTCCTCGATTAAATTTACGAAGTCAAAAAAAAAAAGAGAGTAATAAAATATTCAACACGTGGCTGGCACATTAATTATAATCCTTGTTAATTAATACTTATTAACAAATATATAGATAATTTATTTGTATACATTTATATAAAATATAAATGAATATAAATAAAAATTGAGAGACACTGCCAGTGCAATGTGTGTGCACATTCGTCCATATACCACACATAAAATTCTCATCTTATAAAAGAATGTCTCAAAATTCACGCAAGATTTCAAATGTTTCCACCGTGTTACTTCTCGCGTTCATTTTGGGACACTCACCAAATTCAAAGGCAGGTGTAAGCAGTCGGATGAGAGAAATATTAAATAAACCTACAAGAAAATAATTCCCCAACGATTCAAACATAACCAAAAAAAAAATCATCCAATAAATAAATAACTCCACAAAAAAAAAAAAAAATCATTTATAACAAAATTCCAATAATTAATAATTAATTATATCATCTTCATTCATTTCTTATCATTAAAATTCTTCATATCCTACGATTTAGTTGATTATAAATCAATAAATCATCTTCAATTAACTCTAGCATAAGAATTAAAGAACTCGAATATATAAATATGAATTTGAGGTTAGGATTTATTTTAAAAGTAACTTTTTTCGACATTATTGTAATTTACAGAAAGATAATATTACAAAATGAAGAAAAATATTCATCCTTGAGATGCGCAGGGGTAGTAACTACCCACTGCAGATGAAAAATAATAAAATATTCGCCCCAAAAAGAATAATGATGGCAGCACCGTCCAGCACATTGACAAGCAAGAACCAAAACACAGGACGTGCTGAGTAGTGGCGAAGAAAAAACATCTTTCACCAAAGATTATATTCAATTAAATGTATAAATAATCATTATCACAATTATATTATGAAATAAATCACCATAATAATATAAACACAATATAATAATAATTGATCATACATTACAATTGTTAATTATAAATGAATATTGTGTATATGATGTTGAAATTTAATAGACAATTCGCGAAACACACACGGGTGCACGCTCCGACAAATTCGCGTTTATTTAATACACATCAATACGATTTAACATAATAACACCACGTTATAATTATTGTTTAATCACTCTTATATACTTTAATAACACTCACCAGGTTGTTTGTTGGCGATTTTATTGAAGCAGTTTTGAAAAACTTCGTAGAGATGCATCGGCTCATCGTCGCTGGCCGCCATGTTTCCGAACTGTCGGTTTCCCGGTGCGGCCACACGCGGAGCCACCCCGCACCCGAGAACGTCACGCACACAACTGAACCCTACGAATCACATATTAACCCCATATAAAGCTGAGAGAGAAAGAGAGATGGAGATTGTGCGAAAATTTTTTTTTAAATATCGTTTATTTCAATCGCAGCGCCCTCTGTGATGGGTGCTCGATATTATTATTTGTTTTTTTGTGATTTCATTCGCTGTGTTGAGAAGCTGAAAAATGCGCGCGATAATTTGAATTGTGCGAATATTTAGTGTTTTTTTATTTTATTTGACGGATCAGTTGGTAATTAATTGTTGTTTGATTGTGTGAAATGTTTAGGATTTGGAGGGAATTTTGAAATTTTTTTTAGGGAGAGTTAAAATTGGTTTAATGAAATTGAAAGTTTGAATCATTTTGATATTATATTGCGAAATTATTATGTACATTGTTTTATTTAATATTTGTAGAATAAAAATATGTGGTTAATTAATAAATAATTTATATTTTTGTAACATTTGTTCTTTTGTTCAGTAAAATTTATAAATGAAAAATAAATTAATGATTATTTTCAAATGAACAATTGAAAATGAAAAAAATTGCATTAGAATTTTTTTAATGTATTCAATTGTTAATATTTAACTATTTGTAATTTTATCAAAATATTCAACAATTAATTTAGCAATAATTCACTTCGAAATATAACATTAAAGATATTGCATTAAAATATCTATTGTTATTTTAAATATTAGATAATTTTATTCATTAAAATTTTAAAAGGTTACAAATCACATTTGTAGGTTAGTTTTCAACTTTAGATTTTTTTTCGTTATATTCGACTTTTCTTTTATCACAAATTTCACTGAATAGCAAAATGAAATTATATAAATCATGTCATGGCATTTATTCAACAATTCGTGCTGAGTATTAGTATAATAATCATAATTAATAAATATTTTTTATTTAACGTTTTTTTTTTTTTGGATTTATTTCAATATTCCTTTGACAATTTCTAATCAACTATTGATTGTTGAAATTACACAAATATATCAAATCATGATGAAATATGAGATATATTATAAAAAAATATTTAATATAGTCTTCCTCTCTAGTTAACGAATAAAATTATTGCAGAGATTTTTTTATATTATTTGTCTTATTTACCTTTTCGTTCATTAATTAATTTTAAATACACACTAAGTGAGATTATTTGATGCTTTATTAAGAATATTCAAAGAATTTAGAAATAAGAAATATATTTCGTTATTAAAAATCGCTAATAAACGAAAAAAGATTTTTGATATTGAAAATTAGTGCGATCTAATCTATATTTTTTTTGTCTATTATAAGTATCACGCCTAATTGCAATGAAACTAATAAACCAATAAATTTTTATGACTGACTTAATTTTTTTTTTGTATAAATAATTATACATGTACCTTAGACGTCTTTAAATTCCAGAAAAATCATCATTTTGAGGTACTGAATGCGATATATCTTCATAGTGTTGTCTTTCAAAATCTTAAAATTGAAAATATAAATTATTGAAAGTAAAATATAAAAATTAATCAATTCAATTCTAAATTGTAATTTCGAAAGTTGCAAAATTATAATAATGAACGTGAGGTTTTTTAATAAAATTCTGAAACATAAATTAATTTTCAAATGATCGAGATTGAAAATATTGAATCAATTTTTAGCTTTATTAAATTTCAATAAAAAATCATACTGATCAATTAATCCGGATTTTTTATTAATGAATCAATTTAATTTGAAATTTAAAAAATTAAATATCAACTCAGTCTAATATTAAATAAATAAAATATTATTAATTATTTAATTTGATTCGAAATTATAAAATACTGAATCAATAATTTTCAAAGACACAATTTTTTCTCAATGATTATTAAATAATTCTACTGAATTAATATAAAACAAACTCACCAGGACCAGGTGGAAATAATGTTGCCAATGATCCATTTCTCGCTTGGCCAATTTTCAATAGATACTTGCATGATATTAATCGTACAGGCAAGTTTATAATCATGATTGCGCCACTGAATCTCTCAGATGCATCTACAAGTTGGTGGGGATCAGACAGATACATCTTCTGCAGCATGTTTTAGGAGGTAATAAAAAAATGATAATATTTTTTTTTTTCAATGCCCCGAAGCATTTTTAAATATTTCTTTTTTCCGATTTCATTATTTTTTTCTCTTTACTTCTGATATATATTTATAAACGACAATTTATTATCATTGAGTAAATATTCATTTGATCATAATTAACGATGACTTACAGTGATCTTGGAAGTAGATTGCCAGGGTAATAACGTCAAAAAATATTGACAATACATTTATAATCAACGCCTGGAAAAAAAATGAAAGAATAAATTACAATTATTTTCAATATGACTTTGATTTTTTTTTATAATTTAATTTAAACTCACAAATTGCAGTGGCTCATCTGATTCTATATTGTTTATTGCCCATAGTAAGCAGCCGAAGAATAAAAGATTGTAAAACATTGCTGATTGAGGACACCAATGTCCTTGAAGTCCCCTGAATTAAAAAAAAAATGTTTTTTAATTTTTTTTTCTTCATTATTTTCAATATAATTTTATAATTAATTTGAACTGATGAACAATTGTAATAGATAGGTGAATAAATATATGAGAGTACAAATATCAATATTACCATGTTGTTAGAATCAAATGTACAGCAAAAATAATCTGCAATGTGAAAAGAGAATAAAAAAACAAGCAGAAAATTATTTTTAATTTATAAAATTGTAATATAATATACAAGAATATAAATGAGTCATCAGGAATAATTATCATTAATATATCTTTGTCTTGATATACGCCCACATTTGGATTTGAATATAAATTACCAACAATTTTATATGAATATAAAAATTAAATATGGCTTAGGAATAATCACGAAATAGATACAAAGACTTGAAAAATTACTTTGTTAATATATATTTTATATAAAAAATATATTAATGTACAAGGGGGGGAATTGATTTTTTTTTATTCATGAAACCTGTATTGTGTTTGCCATATCATGTTTCACCCCCCAAGTTTGCCCTCATATTCATTACGCAATTAAAAATAAATCAAATAAATAAATAAATAAATAACCAACATGAGAATGTAGATAACAAAATTATTGGTAATAAATATATTCACTGTAAATATATATTCAATTATTCATTTATGAATTAACTGTGGATGAATTGAGGTTAAAAAAAATTGTAACAATAGAAATCATTCATCAGGTTTTTTTTTTTAGAAAATAAATATCGCGATATAGACTTGATTTAAATGCGCAAATATTATTATTCAATAATATCTATAAATATATTTGTATTATTATTATGAAATACATACCTTAAGGGGATAATGAGTTATGCTGGATATATCCGGCATATTTGTTTATTGTCAATATTGATTGAGTGCTGTGTGATAATAATATATAATCAGTAGCAAATAGCAGGTGATAAAAATGTTCAAACTTGTCACGGCTCTAATTGGACAAATATCAAATAGATATCAAATATTTTCTGAGCTGTGTTTTATCGTTCTCTTGCTTCTTACTTGACAGCAGTTTGTGTATATATATTGCGTATTTTGCATGTACATTCAGTAAGCTATAGATACATATATGGATATGTAATAAATGTACACATGAAGTGCGATTGTATTGGTAAATGTGCAAAAAATAATTTTTTTTTCTCTCTAGAGATGGCCGCCATGACACATATCCACTTGCGCGCCATCTGCGATTTGAATAATTTCATATTTTATGTACGTATCTGAAAATAAGTAAAATATTATTTATATAAGCATAAATAAACATAGAATACATGAATTATTGTTGAAAATTAGTTGAATATTAAGTTGAGTAGAACGATGATAAGAAATAAAATATTCAACATTGTAAAAATAATTATTAATTTTTATAATTAGTAACGCAAAAATAACACGAAATGTGCATGAAATTATTTAAATATTATTAAATATTGTTAATTTAAGTTCAGTTGAATTATGTACCTATTTTTTATTATTTATATAAAAATTTATTAAAAAACATTGAATATAACCTCAAAATAATTCTTGGGTTTAAAGTTATATTAACAAAACCCTGATATTTTTTGATAATGCAATAATATAATGTCGATATTGAATAAAATATCGACAATTTTATGCAAGCAATAAATATAATATAGATCTTTGAATAAATATTTGCCGGTAAATTAATTGACAAAATTATTAAATAATTCTATCAGACAAGAAAAAATTGGAACTTTCACAACCGTTGAATTTTCAAATAAATTACATAAAAAAACGACGTGTATCAAATGGCGCCACAATCGCCGTCGAATATCCAATTGAGAACCTACCTTCATATAAAAATCATCATTTCCAAACCAATAATTTTCATGCTCTGCATGACCGACAAGTCAAGTTGACTAAAATGGCGGTGCTTGCGGCAATTTTCTCTCTCATCTGTATATGAGAAAAAGTTCACTCCCATACATCGAATTGATTCTTAACACGAAATCAAATAAAATTGTACCACAATTCAATAAAAGTGCTAGTGTTATTTTAGGTTATAAATCATAAAGGTGATTATTTAATTTAATAAATGACATAAACATTATTACTCACACATTACTAATCATACAACAATTTTTTTTTCTCCTTTTATGCCAATAATAACACCCTCCATCCCTTTCCACCGCAGTTTTACCACCATTTACTTTTTCACACTCTTTCAAAGTGCCACTTAACAATTATTATCATCAAAAACATTTAATTAATTAACAATTAAAAGATTTGGTGTGTGAAACTTGGTGTTATTAAATTTATTTTGTAATTATTTTCACTGTGTAAACTAAATTATTCTCATTCATTTATATTTTTCAGTGTCCTTTTAAATTCTGTGACCTTTTAACCTCATTTTTAAAACAAATATTTTACTATACATTTTTGACAACATTCACAACATATTCATCATCATAAAATGATGACCCAAATAATGACAATATTATCATGCAATTAAACAATCCAAAAGATTGATTGTGAAACACACAAACTATAGACAAATCTTTTTCAATTTGGAAATCATTTGACCATAAATAAAACCAATACACATAATAAAATCATAAAATTCAATTAATTCATCATTATCATTGATGAGTTTTTAATAATGAGGACAAAAACTCATCAAGTTTATTGAAGTATTGCAAGAAGGAAGATAAAGAATTAGAGAAAGTCAAATATTATTCAAGGAAATTATTCTGTGATAATTAAATAAACGAAAGAATAAAAAAAAATATTCCATTTGGAATCTGATTTATTTTTTTTTCTTTTAGTCCTCGGGTTGCGCCATGGCGTTAAACCCCAGGGACATGGATGGCTTTATGCCACTTCTATCCAGCACAGACATCAAAACTAAAATGACAGTTGGTAATAATTTATTGACGTATCTTGGCGATTCATCAAATACAATTGAGTGCCAGGACATTGGATTGTTCATCGACAATGTTATTCCATGGCTGGGAAATGGCAATGCCAAGGTGAGTGTAAACAAAATTAATTTTATTTATTTTATATTAATTTTATCATCCAAAATCCTTTAGAAACAAAATTTATAACTGGCAAATTATTTATAATCTCTGGCTAAATTGTATTATGTAATTGAATTAATTATGTCTATGGAATGGTTGGAGAAATGTAAAAGGGATTTTGTTTTTTCTTTTTTATTCCTTAAGAGCAAAAGTTGCCTTCAATCATTGACTAATATGGATGAGAAACTTTCACACCATTTTAGATTGGTAAAACTCGTTCATAATGTGAATTAAATTCAACACAAAACAAAGTATACTTGGTTTTCAATTTTATTTCAATATTATTTTATATACATATATTTAATACGTTTAATAAATTATTTGTTTTGCTATAGCGCGATGGAAATTTGTAATAAAAAAAAAAATTAGTATTTGATACAGTGAAATATATTTATTAATTTATTTTCTTGATCTTATGAACGCCCACATGAACATTCGCATATAAAGAAAGTGAAGTCCATATGTGTTGTCTGCGAGTTCAATCGTTCATTGCTATATTTATCCTGGCTTTTTATGACACCAACACCAATACGTCGCCATAGAGATATTATTTATTTCATTTCCTCATAAATATACACATAATAATTAATATATAAATCATCCAAGTATGAATGATAAATGTTATATTATAATCGAATGTTGAATATTATAAAATTTTATTTTCAATTTATAAACAAATATTTTGTTTTGTTTTTTATAAAACACATTCGATCGGTGTCAAGGTCGTATATTCACTCTCTGCATTGTCCTTGGACGATCCATTCCTTCTTTATTATTTTTATTTTACATTTATTTATTTATTTATTTATTTATTTATTTATTTTTCATTTTCTTTTTGCACTACACTCTTGCATTTCCTTGTTTGGTTTTCGACAGTGACGTCAACTAAGGACTCGTTTCCAGTTCCAGGACACAATTGTTGCTTTCATGTATTTGAAATATAAGAAAAAATAATTTTCGAAAATTTAAATTTATAAATGAAATTCAAATCATTTTTTTATCTTTGTTAATGTGTTTTTTTATTAGATTCACTGACGGAAAAATAATTGTTGACTTGAAAATATATACAACTTCAATATTTGATACGAATAATTTCTAATTGAGTTTGAATTATATTTAATTAAGTTTATTATCATTAATTATATTTTAGATTTTTTGTACTTGACACAGTTTTATATGAACTTGATGTAATTTTTTGAATGTTATTTGAAAATATTCTGGATTTTGATTTATAATATTTAATTTAATTATAATATTCAATTAGGATACATCATAACCTCCAAATAAGGGAGTTTATTTAGTTAATATAATAATTCATAGTAAAGTTATTAAAATTAATTGAGGAGTTAAATTTTTTTATTTTTTCGTTCAGTTATTTTATTTTATATTTCGTAATGTTTTTATTTCTTTATATCCTTCTTAGTATAATAAAATCAATTACAGTAATTTATTTTACAAATCGTTATTAGTAAAGATGTTAAAGTTAGAATAATTATAATTTTCTCTTTGTGAATGAGTGTGTAAAAATTTGCTTTGCCTATGTGTGAATTTGTCTCTATTTAATCTTCTCAGAGACAAACCTATTTAAGGTCCAGTAAAACTAAAAGGAACAAAATGGATAAATATCACGATTCGCATGCCAGTACATTTACCCCGACGACAAGAGTAAACTAAAATAGGCATGCTCATAAGATTCTCTCTCGTAACTATAATGTAAGCTCACTCCAGCTGCTTTACTCCCGCTCAACAAATAATTTACTTATTTATATATATTCATTTATTCATTTATTTATTTATTTATTCCCTTTCCTAGACACAACATTTAATATTTTGTAATTTACATAATGTCCTTCACGAGTTTCTATATATTAACTTGTTTCAACGATTATTTCATCATCAGTTTTGACATTAAAATCACAAAATATTAATTAACATCAAGTTAATTATTTTAAGTGTTTATTACTATTTTATGTATATATTATTGGTTGGTTGTCTAAAACAAAATTCCGGATTATGTTCTTTGACCTCTTGACATGTCTTAACATGTCGTCATTGTAATTTTGCA
This sequence comes from Microctonus aethiopoides, assembly GCA_030347275.1. Lineage (NCBI taxonomy): Eukaryota > Metazoa > Arthropoda > Insecta > Hymenoptera > Braconidae > Microctonus > Microctonus aethiopoides. Next base: position 20,374,214 of record JAQQBS010001422.1, read on the forward strand.
GCATGTATAAAATGACTGTCAAGTGTGTTAAACGGATTTCAGAAGCTTTCAATGTCATTTAATTTAATTGCATCAACGTCGCAGAGACGATCAAAGAGAAAAATAAAACAATGATGATAGGAAATTAAATATGAACTAGTTTATATGTTTATTTCATGGTTGTATATGTGAATATTTATAGATAATTTTTTTGTTTTTAGATTGTTCAAAATGGTTTGGAGATATTAACACATATTGCGGATCGAATGGGACACGATTTTCGGCCTTATATTTCGACGATTATTCAACCAACGATTGATCGATTAGGTATGGTTTCATTATTCAAGTTTAGCATTAAGTGCTTCGTTTGAGGGGACTATTTTTTTTCGCAGGATTGACGAAATATTACTCTAAATATTCAAAAAAAAATTCCCACTAAAGATGAGGAGCTGGTCTTTTCGATTCTTCTCGAAAACTATCAACTTTACAGCAAAAGTGTAAGGGAGCTTTTTTGTAGGAAATTAAATTTTCTACAAAATAGTTTTCTTAACAAAAATCGTAGAATTGATAGTTTTCGAGAAAAATCCAATTAAACATATGGAAATTTGCACTATTTATACCTTGAAATGGATTTTCTATGAATTTTATGATATTATTTTAATTGGATTTTTCTCGAAAACTATCAACTTTACAGGAAAATTATATAGGAGCTTTTTTGTAGGAAATTAAATTTTCTACAAAATAGTCCTCTTGACAAAAACCATAGAATTGATAGTTTTTGAGAAAAATCCAATTAAACATGTGGAAATTTGAACTATTTATACCTTAAATTAGTCCTCTATAAATTGCATGATATTTTAATTGAATTTTTCTCGAAAACTTTTAGCTCTACGGTTTTTAGTCAAGAATACTATTCTGTAGAAAATTTAATTTCCTACAAAAAAGGTTTCATTAACTTCTGCTGTAAAGTTGATAGTTTTCGAGAAAAATCGAAAAAAACCATGAAATTCGAGCAAAAATCGGCTTTAACATTTTTTATCGGTAGGGAAGAAGTTTACAGAAAATAATTTAGTGATTAACACTTTTGAAGATTATATATTTCTCTACCATTTCTGATGAGAATCAATTAAATAGTATAAAATGCCGCGAAGCTATGCATAAATGAAAAAAAAAAAATCGACATTTACATGTTAATTAAATCGGAAAATTTCAAATTGATGGCGGCAGTATTTATTATTAAAATTACGAGCTTATCTTTGGTGGAAATTTTTTCTCGGATGTTTAAAGTAATATTTCGTCAAGCCCCTTTAAAAAAATCACATAAATATTGCATTGATTGAACTTTTGAATGAAAATTCTCTAAATATATTTAATAAATATGATTAATTAATTTATTTATAATTAAATTTCAGGTGACAGTAAAGACACAACTCGTGAAAAAGCTCGTCTTGTATTGTTAAAAATAATGGAGAAAGGCAGTATGACACCACAACAACTTTTGGATCGTCTTCATCCAGCATTCAGTCATAAAAATACAAAATTACGCGAAGAATCATTGATTTTACTCACGACAATGCTTGCAGAGTAAGTGAAATACAATTTAAATATAAACTATCAATAAACAAATATAAATATATGTATGTAAATTAGTTTTGTTTATATAATTGAATATTTATTGCAGACACGGCGCGGATGAGATGGCATTGTCAGTTGTTATTCCAAGCATTGTCAAACTTTTATCGGATCCGAATGAAAAAGTTCGTGAAACAGCGCTGAATACTGTTGTAAACATTTATAGACATGTTGGTGATCGATTTCGTAATGATCTTCAACGTAAACACAATGTGCCACAAGCCAAGTGAGTATAAATATAAATTAATCAATTTAATAACTCGACAAATTTATTTTTATCAATTTTATTCAAGTTCACGATAATTTATTTCATTTTTTTTTTTGCTTTTAGATGGCAACTTCTTGTTGAAAGATTTGATCAAGTGAAAAATGAAGGCGAACTTTTACCTCTTGCAATGTCATCAGACAGTGAGTACAATATTTATTTATTTATTTAAGATGAAAAATTTTAATCAGAATTAAAAATAAATTATGGTTTGTTTTATCGTTATTTTCTGCGTTTAATAACGTGCTGCCATCTCGATTATTATTCAAAACGCTTTATTATACTTTAAAATGTTGTGTTTAAAAATAATTCGATGGCACAAAAGCGAAGAAAAAAAATAATAGAATATTTAAATTTAATTGAGATGAATAAATTTTTTCATTTTTGTAAATATTCAACCTTGATTGGTAAAAGTTACGACGAGATTAAATTTCCTTTTGCTGTATCGCGTTTCGTGAATGTGTATAAAATAACTATGCAACAGAATAATACCAGGAAATAATTTCCATCTGTGTCATTAATACAATTGCAAGTCTCAAATAATTTTCTTGAAACGAATTTTTTTTTCTCATCAAAAGCCAATAAACATTTAGATATTCACTTAATTTTTTTTCTTGTTTTTTTTTCAACGCAGTGTTAACACAATTGAAAAGTAGAATAATGTCCTTGTCACCGTTGGAATTTTCAATTGATATAAACGAAAAAAAAAAAAGAAAAAAATTAATTGACAAGAGTACAAAGTTTTTTTTTTCTTTATTATAATTTTTTTTTTTTGTAGACTTCTCTCGATGAATAGCAATGACTTGATTACGTCCACATGATTATGTCATCGGTTATAGCTATCTATAAGTATACTTCGTCACAATTTGTCTTCATGTGTGAATGATAAAAAAAAATATTACAAAAGTCGTGTATGTTTGACTTTAATATTCTTGTTTTTCTCCATAAATTCTTTTCATATATGATAAAAAAAAAACTCTTCATAACCTCCAAATATTTCGTCAACTTCCGTATTTAAATTAAGTTGCTCTGTGATACTCCAATGAATCTATCAATAATTTATATTCATATATAGAAAATAATTTTCTACTTATGTCATTGACAACAGAAAGTTCTTAGTCGTTTATTCATTTTATATATACAATTTATGCAAATAATAAGTCATGAGTTTCACCGATAATTCAGCTCTTATTCTGCACGTGCGTTCCCTATAAATTTATTTTCTTGTTGAATACATAAACATTTATGTATTTAATTGTGTTACAATACTATTCTGCTGTAGAAAATTTTTTTAACATCATTTTTACTCAAAAGTCGACTGAAAGATTTGAAAAATTTGTAGGTTAGATTGGACATAAAATATAATAAATTAAATACAAATTAATTTTTCTTTTATTTAATACAAATTTTTTTGCTGTGTACCTATAATATTTTCTGAGTATGTACATGATTAGTTTGTATTTAATAGTCAAGCCTCAACTCAGAGGCTTGGCAAAATAAAAACAAAATAAAGCATATAATAAATTATAATATGTAATAAAAAAAGTCACTTAAAGATATGATGACTCGGTTGATTTAATGGATATTTTTAGAGCTCCAAGTACCCGTGAAGAGTGATGATGACAAATAATAGACAATTTCCACCGGTAATTTAACCGTCTTTAAGTCCTTCACTGTTCAATAATATTTTTAATTAGATCATTGTACATTTTTTTCTCTCATAATATTATTAACATTAAATTCATTTCGTAATTAAATTTACGGTATTTATTAGGTTAGAATCACCTTGAAATACCGATGAATAATTCTGAATTAGCAAAAACTATTTCACATGTATCTTTTGAATAGAGTATAAAAATAGTTAAAGACTACTAAAATAAAAATAATTCTCTTCGTGATTTCAAGCAATTTACATTTATTTTACCTGATAATAAATGCGTAAATTGTCTCGTTAAAAAAAGAAAAAAAAACGCTACAGTATTAATAATAAATCAGCTATTATTTATTTATATCAACTTAAATTATTTTATATAAATATATTATTTTTTTATTATTCTTTAATTTTAATTGGGAATATAAAAATATAGATTAATTTATCAATATGTTTATTTTTTATATGATTTGAAATAGTATTTAAATAATTATCAGGCAAATAATAATTTTGTATTATTCTTTGTAATTGAATTATTTATTTTTTTATTTTTATTTTCCTCTATAATTTTCTTTCTTTTACGCTCTCTAAAGAGCTTAGACACACGCGAATATCTTTATATACACTGTGTATATATACTTGCACATGTGCGAAAAGTGAAAGGTCTCTTGAACAATTTCTTAACAATTTTTAACACAATTCACAATAACATTTTTATAATTTTATTTTATAAAATTATCTTATCAATATATTCTTTATCATTTTATAATATAATATCCCCTAGATTTCCCATAGGTATTTTAAAATTCAAAATACTCCATTCCAAAGTTCATTCTTGAAATATATTCACATGAAGAAATGTCCCATAATTTTCTTTTTCTTCCCATGTTCATTCCATTGCCTCTCATGTGTAGGCGTGTTTATACATGCCAATTTCTCAGGTATATCCGCGACATACATTTGCACCAATCGGTGAAACAATAATATTTATTGCTGAAGAAAAAAAAAATATTTTTCAATTTTTTTTTTTCAGATTTTCCTATCTTAAATAATTTATCATCTGCTTTCCGGTTAATAATTATTAACGTTTATATAACTGGCATTTAATTCTTATGCCAGACAATTCACCTTGACAACACACAGTCTCATCCTCACCTTTCAATGAATTTATAATTTGCCAATAATTCTTCAATATATTTATTTAAACATAAAATAAATAAAATATATTAAAATTTTTATTACATGCTCTTCTTTAGGCTTTTGCAATTCTCTTAACCTTTTTATATATATTACTATATTTATTCATGATACATGAATAGATAAATAAATAAGTAAATAAATAAATAAAATATATAAATATAAATTGAAAATTGGAGTGAAAAATAATTTATAAATCACAAAGATTTTTTTCTTTTTTTTCTTTTTGTACCCCACCAATTTTTTATTTTATAGGGGAAGGTCGGCCCTTCTCCTCTTCTTTTTTCCTTCTTCCCCTTCTAAAATAAATCCTGTATGAATGTGTGTTGAATACAAGCAAGAAACATTCATGATTCACAAGTATTATGCGAGAGTTTCGACGCTGGTTGTGCTCACGAGTACAGTACAACGATCAACGCGTTACGTGTTGCTACTTACAAGCCATTGTATCATTAATATTTAATAAATAATTACTAAATAATATCAATAATTTAAAATAGTTACCAAAATTGTTTGAATATCATTCGATAAATATTAATAATTTAAATCAATGAAATAAGAATTTGATATTTATTATAATTGTGATTACAAAAGTATTTATTTATTTTCATTGGCGTTACCAATTTGTAAAGTGATTAATTAAGGTCAGATTAATTTTCGGGAAGAGACGAATTAGAAATGATTGTAAATGTATGAATGAGTGAAAGACAAAAGTTTTATTGTGATTATTTTGTTGTGGTAGAATACATGTGAATTAGCATTCATTTTGTCGTGGGATTTTCACACTTTCTTCTATTCTCCAACGGTTTTCTCTGTAATCACTTCATTTATTTATTGGTCAAGTGGTTATTAAAATTTTTATTTTTAATTCAATGTGAATTTATGAAGTAATGAATTAAAGTTGATGATAAATTTCGTTTTGATTTCATTTTGTTATTTTTGATTGAGTGATTAATAAATATGTATAATAGCAATAGTGTTTTGATAGATAGAAATGATTATTCGAGTTTATACAGACATCGTTGTGCCCATCGTGGCCTCATTAAATATCCGAGTGTAGATAAAAAAATCTGGGATCCAAGCAGCTCTTGGATATTGCAATGGGATAATATTATTAAGCATCCAGGTGCTAGAGCACGTGGATGTCATTGTGATATTCACAAACCACCATGGTTATATGGAGATTTAGGTATATTATAATAGAAAATAAATTGTGTGCAATTGAATTTTTATTTTATTTTTAAATTATTAAAGTTTTATTTGATATTCTGATTTATTTTTCTTTATTGTAATTTATTTGGCGCTTTTTTTTTATATAGTGGAATTAATTTATATTTTTATTTTACAGTTGGAAAAGATCCTGATGAACCTGATCGAGCAGTAAGATATTTATTTTTTATAATTATTATATTTTATTTTGTGTTAATTTTAGGATAATTTTTTAAGTATTTTAATTTATTGTAATTTTGTTTTGAAATAGTTGCAAATTAAATCGGCTCCGATACGACGAGTTAAAACTGTTCTTCAGAAAAAAAGTCAATTTGGACCGAGTGCCAAAGTCCTACCATCGCCATTAGGTATTTATAATTTATTTAATAATGCAGAAAAAAGAGTTATTTTTTTTTTTTTCGAATTTTTTTATACGGATTTGTGATTTAATGAACGATTTATTTTAGGTGGAGCTGGCGCTATTGATGAAGACACATTCCACAATGCATTTGAAGATGTTCCAGCTGTACATTTATTTTCTACGAAAGATTTAGAGGATCAAATGAAATCCATTCGCGAAATAATTGGAGATGATAAAAAAGACTGGAACCAAAGAATTGAGAGCGTAAATATTTATTAATTAATAATATACTGTGCAATAATTAAGGGAATGAAATTCACGTATTGAAAAAAAATTATACATATTTGATATTTAATATAAACATTAGGATGTGTAATATTTAGAGGTTGCTTTTTGTAATTTTTGTTTTTCCATTTAAATAACATGGGAAAAAAATTTTTTTTCTTTGGATTTTTGTAGCTCGGCATTTGCGCGTTGTAGAGATAAGCTCATAGCATATTCTTGTAGGGAATCTAACGCTCTACAAAAAGGATCTCTTGCACTTTTTTCATAGAGGCAGCCATTTTAAAGATATTCAAACCCAAAATTTCAAATATATAAAACTTTGACTTTTTTGTTATTAAATCAATTCTAATCACTTTATTATTGTCTTAAAAATTATTTTTAATCAGAAAACTGGTTCTAGTGTGCTAATATTTTCGTAAAGTTGTCAAAAAAAATACTCACGTGTCAAATATTATTTTTTTCTCTATTTTATTTACTATAAAAAAATTATTTATAACTTATGTTAAATGAATTTTATTATTATTTCAAAACAATAGAAATTATGCTGTCTAAACAAAATCAAGTAATGTAACTACAATTATTGAAATGTTTTTTTATTACAATAATAAAGTGATTAGTATCGATTTAATAACAAAAAAGTCAAAATTTCATACATTTGGAACTTTGAGTTTGAATATCTTTAGAATGGCTGTCTCTATGAAAAAAGTGTAAGAGATCTTTATTGTAGAGCGTTCGATTCTCTATAAGAATATGCTTTGAGCTTATTTTTATAATGCACAAATGCCGAGCTACAAAAATCCAGAGAAATAAATTTTTTTTTCCCATGTTATTTAAATGGAAAAACGAAAATTACGATGAGGAACCTCTAAATATCAAAATTAAGAGCTTCGCTTTATACACACTTCTTTTTTCACCTTCAAGTAATTTTTCAGCCTAGTTTTTTGATGAAAAAAAAAATTGCCCAAAAATAGCACACCCTAATAAATTTATTTGTTTTTTTTTTTATTTATTTAATTTATAATTTTTAATTACAGTTGAAAAAATTGCGTGGAATTGTAATCGCTGGCGGTGCAAATCATGAAAATTTTATAGAATTAATAAAAAGTATTCAAAATTCATTCGAAGGAGCAATCACAGATTTACGTTCGCAAGTTGTTAAAGAAGCTTGTATATCACTTGCATTTCTCAGTCGACAATTAAAAAATAAAATCGCCATTTTTATCGAGCCAATGTTGGGTCCACTGATGAATCTAATACAAAACAGTGCCAAGGTAAATATAAAATAAATTAATATCAATAAAAATTACCAATATAATTTTTAAATCAACAAATTTATCCCTATTTTCATCATGTATTTTTTTTTCTCCTTTCCAATATCAATCAGGTCGTATCGACATCAGGCGCAGTGGCATTACGTTTCATCTTACAACACACACACAGTCCTCGTTTCATCCCAATAATCACCGCATTTTTAAATAGCAAAAGCAAAGACATCCGTCGCGCTGGTTGTGAATATTTAAATCTTATTTTGCAAACATGGTCAACGCAATTATTACAGAGGCATGTTAAATTACTTCAAGAAACGATTGGCAAAGGTGTTGCGGACTCGGATAATGATGCCAGAGCATTCGCTCGAAAGTAATACAAAACATTTTCCATATTTTTCATAATATATTAAATATTTATAAATTAATAATATTTTATTTTTATTTGTATTTTTTCTTTCGATTATTCCAGAGCATATTGGGCCTTTCGCGATCACTTTCCCGAGCAAGCAGAGTCGCTTTTAAATACCATGGACGCTTCGTGCAAGCGTGCATTAATGTCACAGAGTAATAGTGGCAGTGTAAATAGTTTGAATGCAGTACCAAGAACGTCTAGCATTCCACCGAGACCAACGCGGCCGACCATGAGCGCAGCAGGTGTGTATTTTTATTCATTTACCTTTTTTTAAATTTTTTTTTTTATTTATTTTTTTTTTTCCTATTCAATCTGTATATTATTATTCATATTCAATTCTGATATTTGATAGCATTGCTCTCATTATTCTCATGTTCGTAGTCAATTTTTTATTTCATTTCTGTTCGATAATTTATTTTATTTTTTTTTTGTTGCTATATTCTTAAATACTCTCTATTTAATTCTTATTCATGCTGCTCTCTGCTAATGGCGCGTCTGCCGTGCATTACAACATGTTGTCAATGATGATTATTACGCAAAAAGGCAGCACGGAAAATTTACATCAGACCCAAAGTCCGCCCCATGTGCCACTAAAACGGACACCATCTCTGCCACGATCTTATCGTCAATCTGGAATTCCTGTTCTACAAAGACCAACTGATAGTTATTGTAATTTAAAATACATACTGTTTGTTTCATCTATTCATTGATGATAAAAAAAAAAACAAATTTTATATTTGTTTAATTTATTTTTCATTATATTTAATACACAGATTTATAATTTTTATTTTTTATTTACTAATTGTTCATTGTAAGGTATAAGAATTTTTTTAATTTTTCGTTTAGGTGTTGGGATTTAATATTAATTAATTTTTTTATTTGTCAGTTTTATTAGATGTATTATTGTTGATGATTTGAGTTTATAATTTCACAGTAGTAGAATTTTTTATGTAACATTTGGCAGATGGAAAATTTTGTAAAGGAATTGATATTTTTATGTTTGTGATTGTTTGGGGAATTAATTTTTTCTTTTGATTCCATTTTTCAAGGTCGAGTGTCACCGGGTCCCAGGTCAAATAGTGCAATTGATCTTCAAGCAGCAAGAAGAGCACAATCAAGAATGATGTATGCCAATATGCATCGTAGCAAAGCCACAACTCGTAAGAAATAATTAATAATTCATGTTTAAAAACAGATTTTTTTTTTACTAAAGTAATTTTTCCTCTTTGGAAAAGTGAAAATATAAAAATATTTCGAACCTATTGGCTGATATTTTGAGGTTATATTGCTCAATAAACTGATTTTTTATTATTAAAAATGTCTAAAGGACATGAAATAATATAAATATAATGAAATATAAAATAAAACGACTGAAAAAAGAAATAAAATCAATTTCTATGGCTAATATTTTGAGGTTATATTGCTCAATAAACTGATTTTATAATATTAAAAATGTCTAAAGGACATGAAATAATATAAACATAATGAAATATAAAATAAAACGACTGAAAAAAGAAATAAAATTAATTTCTATGGTTAATATTTTGAGGTTATATTGCTCAATAAACTGATTTTATAATATTAAAAATGCCTAAATAACATGAAATAAAATAAACATAATGAAATATAAAATGAAACGACTAAAAAACGAAATAAAACAATTGTAAAAATTAAAAATTCAACTTCTCAATCAAATTTAATAACTTTTATATATTATTATCTCAAATGAATGATAAATATTGAATAAAACTAATTTATTTCTTTATTTCTTAAGCTCGAACGACAAAACCTGTTGATCCTGGATTAATGGCGAGTCCAGAGCGATCAGCCAGGACTAAAACCCGAGTATCTGGTGTCTCACAGTCACAACGTAAGTCTAAAATAATATTAAAAAGACTAAAAAGAAACCAAAGAAAATTCACCAATAATTAAAATATTTTTTTTTCTCTATTAAAAAAAAAATATAGCCAGCAGTCGATCGTGTTCACCGGCATCAAGAATGAATTACGCCACGTATAATCGTGACAATGAATCGACAAGAGTTCGACGATTTTCTGGCCAAGGAATGCGAAGCACAGAAACAAGTCGTGATCCAAGTCCACAACGTTATGGATTAGAGCGTAATATAAGTTCAAAATTACGTGGTAAAAGTGTTTACATGTCACCACGACCACCAGTAATGGCACAAAGAATGTTACAACAATCAAGAGAAGCAGAATCAGCATTGGCTGACGCACTAACATTTGACAGTATCGATCATCAGCCACGTACATCAAGATCTAAAGGTGATCACAGTGATGACAGTGAAACAAGCAGCATTTGTTCCGAACGCAGCATGGACAATCTTCGTCGACCAAGTGATGTAAGTTTTCTATTAAAAAACTAATCGATAATCACAAAACATTTGACATAAAAATTATTTATCTATTAATTTATTCATATAAATTGTGTCCCAAAATTTACGCAAGATTTCAAATGTTACTAACGTGTTATTTCTTGCGTTAATTTTGGGACACTGTATATTTTTTTTTAATTATTTTTTTTTTTTATTTAAATCATAAATTGAATTAATTTAAATTAAATAATTGCAATATTCTATTAATTTCTGTATTTATACTTAAAAAAAAATGTGTGTTATTTTGTATTTTTTTTTTATTTTCACGTTTAATAATTATTTAACGCATGATTTGTATTTATTGTTTTATTTGTTTTGTTTATTTATTATCGTCGTCGTCTTCGTCGTCTTCGTCATCATCCTCGTCCTCCGTCTTTGGGTATTATTTGGGTTGTTTTTCTTTATTTTGGACTAACACGTGAATTGCAATTTATTATATTATTCATCATCGATTATAATTGTCCAATGGAAAAATTTAGTCTTTCTCGTGGAGTGGCTCACAACAGAGACTGTACCGCGACCTGTGGGATCAATCAATTCCCAAGGTTTGTTACAAATTTTTTTCATTTATTTCTTCGTTATTATTTTTTGCTTCATTTATTTTTAATTTATTAACCACATTTTCAACGTCAATAACAACACAAAAATTATTGTCACATATTTTTCGATTGATTAATTAATCAAATTAATCAATTCAATTCACAGATTATTTGTAAATGTAATAAATCAGAATAATCTTTAACACATTTAATAATATTAAATTTCTTCTTTTTTTTTTTTCACGTTTAAACATTTATTTATATTATTACGATATTTATTATTTCCAGGATATTAAAGAAATAATTGACTGTTGCGGTCGTAAACATTGGAGTGATCGTAAAGAAGGACTTATTGATCTTCAACAATTTTTAATCAATGGAAATACTTTAACTGCCACTGAATTACGTAAAGTAACTGATATTTTTACAAAAATGTTTATGGACTCGCATACAAAAGTATTCAGTTTATTCCTGGACACACTTAATGAACTTATCGTCACACATAATGAGGATTTAAATGATTGGTTATATGTATTGTGCACACGATTACTAAATAAACTTGGCACTGATTTACTCGGATCAATTCAAAATAAAATAAATAAAACCCTCGAGGTTGTAAGGTAAGAAAAAAAATACAGAAAAAATTTCTTATAATTTTTATTTATCAATTTATTCAATTTATTCAATAATCAATAATAATTTTTTACTTCTAGAGAATATTTTCCTGGTGAACAATTATTGCCAGTGGTAATGCGATTTTTAACTGATCCAGCGCACACACCAAATTCACGAGTTAAAGTTGCAACTTTAATATTTTTAACTCATATAACAGAACATTCTGTTCCTTCAGCATTAAATCCCAGTTGTAAATCGGCTCTAGTGCGTTTATTAGACTGGACAAGTGACATTAAAAGCCAGGATGTTCGTCGTCATGCTCAAGAAGCCGTGGTTGCTTTATATAATTTAAATCCACCGCAATTCCCGATGATTTTAAATGAATTACCAAAGACATATCAGGATATTGCAATGCAAATGATACAAAATCATTTACGAAGACCATCAGCAACGAGTAATCCCGCATCGCCAAGTGGTCTTCCACGTGTCCTGCATTCACCAGCACGCACAGTGTTAAAACACGATGTGGAATCCACTGATGAACATTTGAATGCCGAAGAAGTTTATAAATCATTGCGTCGTACAACAGCGGAAATACAAAATTATGGATTTGAACGAATGGAGGGCGCGACATCGAGTAAAGACAGTGGAATAAGTAATATGGCAGATGTAGAAGAGAGAATAGAAAATTTAGCATTGTCTAATTCTGGTAGATCATCGTCAGTATCATCGCCAACGCAACGTGGACGAATTGTTGGTAATATTACGGTAAATGGTTCAAGCGATACAATTGCTGGTGATTTAATTCTTCCTGATCGTCGTAATAATGGCTATGATGGACACAATGCATCAGCATCATCGCCAGAATTACCTCGTGGTCCAGAAGTATTTGATCGTACATTAAAATTACTTCAAAATGGAACAATTGATAATACAGAAAAAGCTCATGCATTACGTGAATTTCAATTATATATGCGAGAAGGCGATGGCGCTAAACATATTATGGGACAATTTCGTAAATTACTTAAGACAATGTTAGATTGCCTTGCGACAGATGATAAAGCATTAGAAATTGAAGTGTTAAAAACATTAATTGAAATGCTAAAGTGTCGTGAATTAATTGAATCATTTTCAAATTATGCTGAATTATTAATTTTAAAAGTATTAAATGAACATAAAGCTGATGCTTATGATCCATCGAGTGGTAGTCCAAGAAGAGGCACAAATCATAGTGGAACACCAAATTCAACAAAACCATTACAATTATTAAAAGCTGCTGAAGATTGTGCGGCAATGATTGCAACTGTTTTACCACCAGAGCAAACAATTCATCTTGCATTAACGACTATTAGAACTGAGCCATTTCCAAAAAATGTTGCGGCTATTAAAATGATACAAAATGTTATTGAGCATCGGGGTCGTAAGGGAATTGAAGAATTTCTTGATGCAATAATGGCAACGTTAATGGTTGCATATGACAATAATGAAAGTGTTGTTCGTAAAGCTGCGGTATTTTGTATGGTGGCAATACACGCGGCCATTGGCGAAGAGGCATTTGAACCGTATCGTAGTAAGTTTTATGGTGGTAAATTAAAATTGCTTAATATTTATATACAAAAAGCGCAAGAGGCAACAAGCCAATCGTCAAGTCCACGAAGTAATCACAGTAGGAACTAACTAAGAAGTAGCGCCGCGACTTTGAGGGTCGCAATACTCAAACGATTTTCCCGGCTCGAAGCAAGACAAGAATTGTTGCTGTTGAAATTTCTCGGCAAGAGCAACAGCAGCCCATAATTATTTAATTCGTGCGCAGAATTTTATTGTTTCTCCTTTATTTACTTTCTTTCCTTTTTTATTATTGTTTTTCTTTTTTTTTTTTTCGAATACGTATTATTGAATGAAGAAAAGAAATCAATAATTATAATTATGGATGAATGAATAAATTGCAATTGATGCATATTAGGTGCTGAAATGCGCGCAAATATATGAAATTGAGAAAGAAAATAACAGGATGAAGGAGAAGTAAAGATTAATTGGTGAATTCAGTTTTTTTTGATAGTGCATTAATTGAAGAAGAACATGAGAAAATAATTAAAGATAATGAGCCTATGTAAATAGCCGAGTTTTTAATATCCTCCTTTCCTCCCCTTGAGTATGTGGCGCTTTTCCCGGTGAATATGCGCTGAACTATTTGTTACTAAAATTTATTTATTAATTTCTCACTATTTTTTTTTTTGATTTTTATTTTTTAAAATGGTTTAATAATTTTGTTTTGTTAGTGCAGTAGTAATTTCTTTTTTATTTCTGCTTTTCTTTTTTCATCTGTCTTTCTCCATTGAGCGGAATCAAAGTCACACGAGAGAACAATTGTGAGAAAATTGTTCGAGTTGAAATATTTCTTGTGTATCATTTTGTGCCATTGACACGTAAATAATCTCCTCCATTTTTTTTTTTTTTTCAATTTTCTGATTAATACATAATAAATTTTATGTCAATTCATGGAGAATACAGAATTTAAGGTTAAACATGTAATATATCATAAATGTATATTTTTACTTTCTTTTTGCTGTTGCTATTGTTCTAATTTTATTCTCATAATTATTTTTCTTATAACATTAAAGATTATAATAATTTCCTTTCATTTTCTTTTTTCTTTTTTT
>JAQQBS010001422.1:20388691-20413277 GCA_030347275.1 Microctonus aethiopoides
TTTTTTTTTTTTTTTTTTAGATATTGGAAAATTTCAGTTGGTAATTTAATTCAGTATTATTTACCGTTTCTTTTGTGTTGTCATTTTATATTCTTATGTTTTTTCCTCTCATTTCTCTTCAGTGTCTTCTTGATTGATTGATTAAAAAATTACTAAATAATTTTTTTTGTTTTTGTAAAGCATAATTTCCCTCGCTCGATCAATTGTTTAATGCAAACGATGAATGATTGCGATTAGTGAGGATGTGACAGAGCGATAAAAGCATGAAATATAATAAAAGAGAAGAAAATGAATATTAATGAATGAATAAATAATTAAATAAATTAATAAAAATACGAAAACTAAATGATGACGTGATCATGTGTATATTAATATGATTTTTGCGCTGCGGATTTAATCCACAATTTCATATTATCTAATCTTGATGAATGAAAATATTAAATAATAAAGAAATAAAAATAAAACAAAGAGATCGATATTAATTATGATTGATAAACAAACAAAAACTCTCTCATTGGTGTTTATTTATTGATTGAGCAATCGATTTTTTTTTTTTCATGCCATGATATAAACACCAGATAATATTGACAACGTATAATTTTATCTGATGGCGAATAAAAAGAAAAAATAAAGAGAGTTTTAATATAAAAAAAAAAGAAAAAAAAATATTGTAATGATTAAATATTCTGCTGAATTTTATTCTTTTTTTTCATGCTAATTATTTAATAATGTCATACCATTAACTATATTAATAATTGTATTGTTATTGTAATTGCCAATTTGAGATAATAAATAAAACGAAAAAAGAAAAAAAAAAGTTGAATAAATAAAACAAACTTAGTAAGATGATTAATGCAATATAAAAATAATAATTATAACCATTTCTTTATAATATAAATTACAATAAAATAATTTTTGCGAAACAAAATAATATTATATTTATTATCAAAGTCACATTTGGTGTCCGGATTTGTTGCAATAATTTTTCACAAATGGTTTTAACAATTAATATACAATAAAAACAAGCGAATAAAATAATTGCAATACAAAAGATGTCATGTATAATAATAAAAAATATAGTAGCAATTATTTAGATATTACTCTTGTATACAGATAAATTATTAATTAAAAATGTAACAATGTACAATATTGTCAAGAACAATTCGTCGCGTATATTTAAATTATGACATCCCAATTAATTATCACACAATTAAAGACATTTTCATTCATAATATAAACATCTTTTTTTATCCTTCAGTAATACAGATATTTATAATTACGGTTATATTACAGCAAAATCGTTCTATTATTTGCTATTTTTCAAAACGGTCATTTTCCAAATGCTCAGAATATTTTTTTCATTTATTCTTCACTTTCTTTTAGTCGGAATTTTGTAATTATACTATATTATTTTTGTTTCCAACAGCGAAATCCAATTCAATCTAACCTAAAAATTTCAGTTAACCTTAAATAAATAAAAAATTGCTGCATTAAACTTTTACGCAAATTCACTACACATTGTGCAGTGCACAAGATTAAATTGTTTAATATATTTTAAGTATCTCACATTAAGTATTATTTTGTTCTTTTCTTTTTTTTTTTATTGTTTTTATCTTTTTACTTTTTTTTATTTTCAATTATTATAAAAGGCCACTTGCACAATTATGTAAATATAAAATATTTGAAATACTTTTGCAAGATTCACAGGTTGGAATTGATAAAATCAATTCAATTCCATCAGAAAAAAAAATTAATTTCATTAAACTATTTTTTTTTTTTAAATTAACCTTTTTACTTATTCATCAACAAACATTATCTGTGCACGAAAAATTGAACTATTATCATTGGCATTCAGCCATCTACATGACTATAATAAAAATTACTTATTGAAGAAAAAAAAAAATGTTTAAAAAGAAGACAAAAAAAAATAAAAATACTAAACATAATCGGGCTTCTTTGGATTTAATGGTTCAGTAGCTTGAACCTGAGCTTTTTGTTCAGCTCGTCTTTTTGCCCTCCTCTTTTTTGCTTTTGCCTCAGCCCCACAAGCAACAAAATTATTATGAAAATACTCTTCAATTTCCGATAATTTTTTCCCATGAGTTTCAGGCAACAGAAGCCAAACAAATATCGCTGCACCAATAGAAACCCCAGCAAAAAACCATTGAATCGCGTGCGAGCCTGGAAATTAATTTCCAACAAGAAATATATAAATAAAAAATCTCCATCAATCAATAAAAAATTCTTCAATCAATTTTAAATAAATTGTAATAAATCTGTTGAATGAAAACAAAATTTGCTATCAATCAATTAAACAGTTCATTAATCAATTCATTTATATAACTTTCCTTCAATTTAATTCAATTAACCTCTAAAAATAATTTAAACTGTCAAAACCGATTGTTTAATTGATTGAAATAATTTAAAATTGATTTACCGACTCTTTATATAATTCATTAATTATTTGGATACTTTTATTCGATTCATTCGAATAATCAAACAAAATTATTTAAATATTACTTTTAATATTGTTACATACCTCCTAAAAATACCGTGAGTCCACGGTAACTTTGAACAGCAGCAAACATAAGAACATTTGCCATTGCATAACTGACTGATTGAGCAATACCACGAATATTCGTTGGAAATAATTCAGCAGTCATTGTCCATGGAATTGTTAACAATCCAATCATTGATGTACAAACATAAAGTAATAGACACAAAACTGGCATCCAATTTCCACTATCATTGCCATTTTTAATTTGTAATGTAAAATAACCGGAAACTGTCATACATGCAGCCATGCCCAAGGACGAAATAATACATAAAGGACGTCTTTTATATCGACGTAGCAGCCATGTATTTACCATTGAGCAAAAAAATCGTGTAATACCAACGAGAATTGATGCCAAATATTCATCAACGCCGGCACCAACTTCCTAAAGGTAAATAAAAATAAAAAAAAAAGAATTAATTTTAATAAATAGTATATTAAACTGGTTCAAATAAATCGACTATTTTTTTTTCAAAACCCCCACTGAAGTACCTTCAGGGAGGTGTAAGAAGATGCTTGTTAAAATTGGAGATCTTAATATTAATATTAAGAGATTACTCAACGTGAATTTCTATTTTCTATTTAAATAACATGGAAAAATTTTTTTTTATCGTTAGAATATTTTGTAGCTTACGAATCAATGGACGGATTCAAATGATCAATACATATTTTTATAGGAAATTGAACGCTCTACAAAAAAGGTATCTTACAATTTTTTCATAACTTTTACTGTTTAGAAGATATCGGAGGTTAAAGTTTGAAGAGTTTAATAAAATTAATTTGTTTATTTTAAATGTTATAACTCGTAGATAAATAAATATTATAAAGTGCGAAATATATATTTTTATAGGAAATTGAACGCTCTACAAAAAAGGTCTCTTGTGATTAATCGATTACTCTAACCATTTAGAAGTTATTCGCATTCATGACTTGAAAGGATAAATTTAAAATATTTATTAAAAAACTATTAAAATCAGTACGCAGGGATTAGAATGCGAATATCTTCTAAATGGTTAGAGTAATCGATTAATCACAAGAGACCTTTTTTGTAGAGCGTTCAATTTTCTATAAAAATATGTATTGATCATTTGAATCCGTCTATTGGTTCGTAAGTTACAAAATTCTAACGATAAAAAAAAAAATTTTCATGTTATTCAAATCGGAAATAGAAATTCACGACGAGTGACCTCTTAATATTAATATTAAGAGCTCGGGTTTTAATATGTATCTTCTCACACCTTCCTGAAGGTATTTCAGTGAAGATTTAAAAAAAAAAAATAGTCGATTCATTTGAACCAGTCTATAGTATACATTGTGCAGAAATATCATAATAAAATTAATAAATTTTACCTGAAACCATGTGACAGCGTAGAAAAGTGTTATATAAATGCCGGAAAATTGTTGAAATAAAAAGAAAAGAAATAAAATTATCATCGGTTTCCATCCTGTTGGTTTTAAAAATGCACGAAATTTCGTTGATGTACCACCATGTTTACTTCGTCTTTGTTCACTTAATTTAATTTCATTTTCCTTCATTATTGTTGTAAAATGTTGTTCAGCAGCGGATAATTTACCCGGTTGTTTTTCCTCAGATTTATACAATTTTTCCAATGATTTTTTTGCTTCATCAATACGTCCTCTTGATACAAGCCATACTGGCGATTCTGGTACCAAAAATTGTATTAAAAATATCGGTACAACAGCATAAATAATACACAGCCATGCAACAAGTCGCCAATTAATATATGCTCCTTGTAAATAAGCTAAAACCATTCCAAATGATGCTAAAGTTGGTCCAAATGACAATAATGAACCACGTAATTCTGGTCTAGCAACTTCAGTTATATAAACAATTGCTGGAGATGTTGCCATTGCTGTTGCAAGACCAGTTAGAACACGTCCAAATAATATCATTGGTACATTAGTTCCAAGTGCAATTAAAATCCAACCAACAATGCATGGAATTGAACCAATTTGTAATGTACGAACTCGACCAACAATTTCCATTAAAAATCCACCCAATAAAGAGCCAATGGGCGAAGCCACAACAATTATACTTGCTGAAATTAAATAACATTTTATTTTTATTCTCCAAAATAAATTAATTATTTTTTTTTCTTATATTCATTTACTCTGTTTATTTTATTTTTTATTTATTTTTTTTTTTTTTTAGTTACCTATCCATGAGGTCTCGAATTTTGTGGCCTTGACGTCGGAATCCGGTGACTCCAATTGAGGAATTAATATAGCTGAATATGCCAAACTTAATCCTACCACTATGTGGAAGGACGCTGCAAGGACGCACGATACAATCTAGATGTCATAGAATGATATAAATCAATTGATTTATTACAGAAATTAATGATGAAGATGAATTTTAATATTTATTTCTATTTTTATTTTTAGTGTATAGGATAATTAATCACCTCGGGCACAGCAGTCTTCAATCGTATTGGCTCAACGAATCCTTTGTTGAGACTTCTACTTGAAACGATAGCATCCTTGAAGCATTCTCGTTCGTTTTCTTCGATATTCTTCGAGGCCTCTTGTTCAACGCTGTAAAATTCATATTACATATTATTATATTTTTCAATCGTATATAATTTAATAATATTCATGCGATGTGGATAATATTTTTTTTTCTTTTAATTAAGCATGAAATATAATATTGTTGCGTTTAGTTTAGTTGTTATTGTTGATGGAGATTTGAATAAGAAAAATAAAAGAAACAATTTTTACGTTCTTTTATGTTTGTACTTTGTTTGTTTTTTTTTTTTCTTGCTTTTATGATTTATTATATGTTAATTTGTGGCAATTACTTCATTAACCGTCAATGACTTGCTACGATGCAACTAAATATTAAGTCCAAAGTACGTAATGTGCAGTCTCATGTGTGTGATGCTTGTGCAAAAATATATTTATACGAAGGCCAATTGCATGAATTATTATTGTCTGGCATTCAACCAAATGTCGCGTCAATTAGGAATGGCGAAGAAATAATAATAGTATTTGAAATGAAAAGATAAGAAAATTTGCCATAATTCACGCTGAAATGTTGAGAGAATTTAAGTGAGTGAAGAGGAGAAAAAAAATTAATTTAATGAAATACAGAATTAAAATCGATACATTAAATTTGTTAGAGTAATTCAGTTAATATCAAGATCAATATTTAATTTCATAAATAATTCAGATAAAAAAAAATCATAAAACAGTATCGATTTATTATAATCATATCAATTAATATTGACAACAAAAATTTGCAATTTATATAAATTCGTAAATATAATATAAAAAAAAAGAAATTTATTTTTTATGTCAAATTTCAATTATTTATTTTTACATCTGATCATTTACGTGATCAAAATACAACAAATACAGGTAATTACAGTATAACCTCCAAATAGCGGCCATAGAAATTTGTGAATTTTTCAAAAAAAAAAAAATTTCAACTTTGAAATATTAAAAATTTTACTATTTATATACAATAAAAACTGTATTATCGAACACCTCTTAATAACGGTCACCTCCCAATAGCGGCCACATAAATTTGTGAATTTTCCAAAAAAAATTTTTAACTCTGAAATATTAAAATTTTACTATTTATATACAATAAAAACTATTATTGAACACCTCTTAATAACGGCCACCTCCCAATAGCGGCCACATAAATTTGTGAATTTTCCAAAAAAAAATTTTTAACTCTGAAATATTAAAATTTTACTATTTATATACAATAAAAACTATTATCGGGCACCTCTTGATAGCAGCCGCCTCTCAATAGCGGCCACCCCTAAAACGGTCATTTCGCAAAATTCTCATAACTATTTTTTTATTCATTTTTAACTTTCTCTTAATAATAATACATCCCTCCCAATAGCGGTCGGCGCATTGATTTTGACCGTTATTCGGAGTTTTTTTGCTGTATATATAATGCAATAAAACATGACAGATATTTAATGAAATGATTACTATCGCATATAATTACAACACGAGATCCAAACAAGATTTTGAAATATGTATTGAAACTGCAGCAGAGAATAATAAATAAAAAAAAAAATTTTTTTTACACAAATATCATTAAGTCCAGTAAAAGTGCCTACATAATAATCTTCAACAAGATGCAATAAAAAATAAATAAATACTGAATATTTATTACGCTAACTTTTATATTTAAATCCATCAATAAACGAGTGTCTCAAAATTCACGCAAGATTTCAAGTGTCGTTAACGTGTTACTTGTTGCGTGAATTTTGGGACACTTTTCATCTATCAATTATATATTTATTTATGTATTTATTTATTTGTTTATTTACTTATTTATATCTATTACGGTAATAATAACCACTTGAAATATTTAATCGCTATTGGATCACAGCAATTATCTGACAACTTATCATTCAATGCGTTCGATATTATATAAAATCTTTGTATCATTTTTGATTTATCTCTATTGATATCAACAGTTTAAATTACAATTGGTTCATGCGAAAATAAATATATATGTGTACATGTATTTTTATATAGTGACAAACAAATGTATGACCGAGTGTGTACAGTCGTGGTATCACGATAACGGTCAGCATTGATGAGTCACAATTCAACCTCGAACTTAAAAACAAACTCATACACATGTCTTATGACTTATCGATTTAACAGAGGAAATAAATGTGCACTAGTGTATGACTTAGAAGAATGTAATCAATTGCAAATATACAATGAATTATTATTACTTTCATTGTATTATTTTTCTTTAGAATCAAATAAAATATCGTGTGTTAATTAAATATTTAGTGACAAATTTCCGATTTTATACATGGAAAAAAATATTATTCATCTCTATGTTGAGAACAATGAACAAATTATATCATCAATCGTGAATAATATACAGTAAAACCTCTATTAACGGCCACCTCTCAATAGCGGTCACATCTATAAATACTCTGAAATAATTTTTTTTATTCATTTTCGACTTTATTTTAACAATGGCCACTCTACAAAAGTCATATTGAGGTGGCCGCTATTGGGAGGGTATGCTGTATTTTTTTAAAAGATGGTATTTTTTTGAATGGCGATTAAATCCTGATACAACATGACTTCAGAAAATGGTCAGAAATGTGACCGCTATATGGAGGGGCACCCCATCAAAGTGGCCGTTAATAGAGGTTTTTACTGCATTTTGTATTTTTTATAAATATATAATTGCACTGTATGTTCACATGATTATATGTACACTGATGATAATTATATGTTTTACATGATAAAAATTAGTTTATATTTTATAGATATATTATGCAACTTAAATGCTGCGATATAAATTTTGTATAATTTTACGATAAAATATTGTTTATATTATTAATATATGGCTTTCGTTTGATTTATAAGTCGTCAAAAAAATAAAAAAAAAATATTATAAAAAGAAAAAAAAATTATTTCGAATATGAGTAATAAATTATTTGCGAATTAATTGAAGAAGATTAATTTTAATGTTTACACACCTTAATGAATACGGATCCATGATTATTAATTATCGAAGGAATTTTCTTCACAGCCAAATATACTTTCAAAGTATTTTTGTATTTAATTTATTTATTTTTTTAAATTTTAAATATTATTTGTGCACGTTGCTGCACTGTTACTTAATTCTTATCTTTGCACTTGAACTCCAGAACAGTTTAAGATGTAAAGTGAAACTATTAAAACGTCTTGAATATAAATTTATATTTAATATTTCAAAGGCACAATTTTAAATAACAAAAAAAAATATATAAAATAAATTCAGCTTCTTATTAATGACACATTGAGATTCTTCATTTTCTTTTTCTATCGTTTATCTATAAAATAAAAGAATCACAAAATTAATTAAT
Source organism: Microctonus aethiopoides (assembly GCA_030347275.1). NCBI lineage: Eukaryota > Metazoa > Arthropoda > Insecta > Hymenoptera > Braconidae > Microctonus > Microctonus aethiopoides. Next base: position 20,397,110 of record JAQQBS010001422.1, read on the forward strand.
TCAATTTCACATCTCACAGAACAATTAATAATAATATAATAAATATGAATATTTGAATATATTAATAAAATGTTCTTGCATAAAAAAAAAATATTTATAAAATACAAACTAAATATATAATTTATTCACAATGAATAAATTAATTATAATTTATAAATTGAACTTGTAGCAATTAATTATAAAGTAATTAAAATCGTATAAATTATTCAGTGGAATATTGATAATAATTATTAATTAATTTAAATTCATTATAAATAATATACATAATATCGGAATTATTTTATAATTATTTCGATCAAGAAAATTATATTTTAGATATCAATATTGCAAAGGCGTTTCTATTTTCACTATGAAAATTATTATAAAAATATATTCAAAAAATTAAACTAGCAAATATTTTTAAAATAGAAATTTCAGTGAATTTTATATTGAATTAAAATTTTTTAATACAATTATATTTTATTAAATATTCACCTGAGAAGATTAAATTATTGTTAAATATTTTTTGTGTATATGTTTATTGTTAAAGACAGTGAACAAAGCCCAACCAAGAACAAGAACACACAACAATCTCGTATGAACTCCATTCACTCACTGTTAAAATATACCAGGAGTATGTCCAACAACCAGTATAGTTCATCACCGTAGAAACGAACTCAATGCTCGAAGCTAACCGAGATCACACGATCCTGCATAAAATATTATAGAATACAACAACGTGAAAATTCCGACGAGGAAATCGTTGTTGGGTTGACTAGAAAAATTATAATACATCATGGAAGAGATGAAGGAAAAGAATTTCTCGTCACCAGTGAATATTTTATATTTTCTTCCTGTATTGATCCAACATTCGGATTTAAATTGAATTATAAATTCTTCAGATAGTCTAAATTCAATACATAAAAATAGCACACAAATCAATCTAAATTAATTATTTTTTTTTTAGATAATAAATATTAAAAGTCATTGATCAAAAAAAAAAAATTCCTGATGTGAATAATATATTTAATTTCCGAGTCATCTTCGAGTAAATATATAAATAAATATATTTATATACATCAAAATTCCTCAAGCATAAAAGTAAACCTTCGATACATATGTATTATTACATGTAGTATGTACTACACTTACCACATATGTATTTTTTTATCCTTGCTACATGATGCTTTATGCACATTCCTAAACTTGTGAACTGAACAAAAAAATTTCAAACAAAAACCAAATTAAAAAATCATAAAAGTTTATATAATCACTACTTTACTTTCCAACAGGTTTATGTAAATCAAAACTGATATAAAATAATATTTAAAATACATTTTATAATCTTGAATAGACCTGTGTAAAAATATAAATTAATATTTTCGTCTGGTTAATTAATATTTTCATTTAATCACATAAATATAATTAAAATCCGAAAAATAATAATACACAATTATCAAACCAACAGATCGATTCATTTCATCTATATTTAATTAGTAATTATAATAAATTTTATTGCCAATGTTATTTTTTTTTTTAATCAACAACTCTACTATCAAACGAGCTTTATTGTGTTATCGATCGTAAGGAAGCCGGCCGGCTCTGAAAACAATTTTACTCATGAATATATACATATATATATTATTGCAACATATATACAGCAACCCCTCCCAATAACGGCCACCTCCGAATAGCGGCCACCTCTGCAATCCGGCCGCTTCTCAAATGGTTAGAAAATTTTCTATGCTTTCTTTCCCCCCTTCGATAATAATCACTCTCAATAGCGGTCAAACAAATGACCGCTATTCGGAGGTTTTCTTTCTTGCTGTGTATTTTCTTTGTCCATTTTTTTAATTTGCTCCGACAATGTTATTGTAAGTTAATTTTTTATGTATCACACCCTCCGAATAGCGGTCACATGAATTAATTTTTAGACTAGTTATTTTTGACAGAAAATGATTAAATATAAAAAAAAATTTTTTTAGGCGTTTGAAAAATGACCGTTTCTAGACGTGGCCATTTTTAAAAGATGGCTGATAATGGAGGATTTACTATACATATATATATATATATATATATATATACAATGTTGCTGTTGAATGTAGAATATAGTAATAAAAATATTACGTATAAGTTGCCTCACCCATGCATGATATATTATGTCTATCAATGTATAGATATATTTATATATAAATATGTATATATGTGTATACGTATGGACATATATACATATGAAGTTACATATACAGAGGTCAGCTAAAAGTCAACGAAAACAAAAATTCCCATTGCACGAAGATCACGTGTTAGGTTAATGTTTCAGTTAGATTTACATTGGCATACTTGTGTATGTATATGGCTTTACGGTAACATTAAATTGAGGAACACATATATATGCATATATATGTACATATATGTATAAATTTTTTTTTTTGATGAGAAATGAATAAAAAAATGCGGAAGTTTTGCGAAATAAAATAAATGCGAAGATGAAAATATAATGAGAGATCATAAAGTTGGTAATAAAAGTAGTGGTAAATTTTGTTTACCCTTATGTATATGTACACACTATACATGTATATGTATATATGTATAAAAATCCTTTATATATATAAGTGATATTTTTATTTATATAATTATTTAAAATATTTAACGTTTTTATATTTTATTTATTTGAATCAGTTGTTCAAAGAGTAAGAGAATGTTCGATGAAAGTTCAATAACCTCAAAAAACTATCTATATATAGGTACTTATATATAAATATAGATGTTTTTTGTTCATGTAGAGAAAAGAATTGTTTAAAAATCGTAAAATTGTGTAGATTTGTTTTTGAATTTGTTTTTAGAAGATGTGGAAAAATCATATTGAAAATATTCTCGAAGATGATGGAAGAAACAAGGAAAAATACGGGGTTAGAATTAAGTTTTTATGTATTGGTTAGGTCAATGTAATTCTTGATTGTTTTACTGAGTTCAATTGCTTGTGTTTGACCCCAATATTATCCAGCTGCAGATGTTTCGCCTATATTTATTCTGATCATTAAACAAATTATTAGCGGGATGCAAATTATAATTTGTAATTCACGCGCGCCATTGATCCACACCAATTTATTTCATCCATGTAATTATGTTAATTATTTTCTTCATCACTAAATTCCTAATACATACATATATACATTATGTGAATATATGTATATTATATATTGATCTCTCATGTTTCAATAAAAAAAAAAGTAAAATAACCTGTTGTTCTACATTACCGACCTATGATCATTTATATTTGTTTTATAGGTTATGTAGTTTTCTAAATCAGCAATTTATCATGTGTATATTATGAATGCCCCAATAACATTTGGTGCACTCCACCAAAGGCTATACAGGGATTTACATGAAAATGCACTAGGTGCACGCACGGTGCACGATCGGTGCGCGCACTTGGCTAATGGGGTGTACTCAATTGTTAAATATCCAATGTAAGTAAACAAATGTATGTGTATACCTATGTGCACTCCTTATATGTGAGAGAGAATTAAAAAAAAGAGTAAAATAAAGGATGAAATTGAGGTTGTTGATGCAAACTATTGCAAACTGCAAAGTTTGCCATTTGCGTTGCAAACGATGCCAACTATATATAAGAAACAATATTTGCAAATAAACTTACATTATTTGCACTTATGTGAATATAAATAATTAAATTTATAACAATAAGTGTATGAATTTACGGTAAGATGATGAATTATAATCAATTATTTTTTATTTAATGCTCGTATATATTTTAATATTAATAATTTCTTATATAAAAATCGTTCTTGACGTAGGAGACAATATGTCAGCTTTAAAATGCTCAGTAAATCCTCATGTTGGCAGTGAGATTTCACCGATTGAAGATTCTCAAGAGTTAGAGAATGATAATGTTGATGTAAAAGCTGAAGAAACAGCTGGAAATCTGATAGTAAAAGCAACTGAGGAACAACAAAATGTAATGATTGAAGATTCCCAGAAGTTAAAAAATGGAAATGTTGATGTAGAAGCTGAAGAAGCAGCTGGAAATCCGATAGCAAAAACAACTGAGGAACAACAAAGTGTAACGATGAAAGAATCTCAAAATTCAGAAAATGGGAATGTTGCGATAAAAACTGAAGAAGTAGCTGAAAATCCGAAAACAAATGAAGAAGAACAAAGTGTATCAATACGTTTTGGGCCAGCTGTTAAGAAATATCTTCTTGAATTTATTGATTATCTGAGATGTCGTACAGGATTCAAATTTGAAAATTGGACTACACCAAATCAACTCGAAAAGACAATGAAGAAAATGGAGGTCCTTCAAGTACCAATGGACATATGGCGTGCATTTATAAACTGTTCAATAAGGCTACTTGGATTGAGTGACAACAAATACGTGATGGCAAATGAATTCATCAAGGCTTTAGTTGTAACATTGTCATTTTTCGCTGATTTTTATTTGGAGAATTGTTTGTTGCGATTTGCTATGCGAGCAGTTTCTTACTTTTCAAACAAATATTTGACGCCTCTTATTATTGCAATTTATCATTTTCTTAACTACTCGATGAAGAAATTGTGGGTATTAGCGCAGAAAAAAATTGAGGAATATTCACCATTTATTCTTGATAAACTTCAAATATCATTTGCACCTAGACTTCAATAATGTGAACCACAACCTTATATATATGAAGGAATTTTATAATATATTAGGATGTTTTATTTTTAGACGATATTTTTATTTGTCTGTGATCAATGAAAATCTGATAATTTATAAAAAAAAAAAATATTCCAGTTTGAAAAAAAATTCTGAGTTAATTAGAAATAAAAATTATCTTTAAATTAGAATTTATTGATTTAACATTGATTATTATCTTACAATAAACGCTATAATGTTGAATCAACAATGTAATAGCATCAAAAAAAAAATTTTCTCGTGTTATTTATATGGGAAATTGAATTTTTGAATTAGCTAAGCCTCTAATTAACTCAGAATTATTTTTTTAAATATAAATTATCAGGTTTTCACTGATCACAGATAAAATAAATATCGCTTAAAAATGAAACACTCTATAATATATATTAATAAAATATATTATGAACTTATAATGATTAATCCACGTATTTTTATAGTTCATATAGAGGTGGATTTGAATAATAATTGAGACACTTGGATTGATGTAATAATTATGATTATATGCACTTTTCTACCATTAATTTTTTCATTGATTTAAAATAAATCAATAATTATGTAAAAGAATTTTTATTCTTTTACTTTATTATATATATTCGAAATATTAAAAACTAAATTGTACTAACATTCATTATATTTTTGGGGAATCTATTATTATTTTTAATGTAGATTAAGAAAAACAATATATCGAGTTTGATGCAGAAATTATAAATAAAAATTTGTTACTAACTTAATATGAATTTGAGTTAATAATTTATGTTGTATTCTAACTGTGTTGAATTACAATTGGAGATTCAAGATTTGTTGATTAAAATCCATGGATTTTAATAAAATAATTAAAAGAGATCAATAATTTAATTTTGTGGAAATTAATTTTATCTCTTGAATTAATTAATCATATATTTTTTTTTTCAGTTCCTCTAAAACAACATCAATGCAATGAACATATAAATAAAATCCATTATTACTTCTTGTCGATCATTCAATCTAAATATAGTTTAAAATCTAAAATCCAAAACAAATAAAAAATTATAAAATTTGCAATGAATAATTCAAGTCATGTAGCTAAATATTCTGATGAATTTTTGCAAGTAAATTAAGAAAATTAATCTTTAGGATGAATATATTCCTAATTGTTTAATAGTATAATAATACTCTAATAAAATTAATTAATTTTTTTATGTCAAAAATACTTAGAATACATCGTTTTTTATTTAATTAATTTCATATACGATTTTATAGGTTATGTAGGTCTCTGAAGCATCAACTTATTACCAACATATGAACTATATTAATAATAATAAATGTAATACGAAGAAACTGAAAAGGAATAAAAAACAGTTGATAAACGACGATAAATATTGTTACATAGAATAATCGTGATTTGTCCCTGAGTATGGTGTAAAGACAAAACAGTATAGTTGGTACTCGTGTGCGATTATACGTATATCGGTATGAAAGTGTAACAATATAATACCAAGATTACGATAAACTGCTATATGAACCCGCGGGTATTTTCTGCAACGTCAATTCACATTCTCATACATAAATAGAAAATTAATTGATTTTATAAGTAATAATGGTAAGAAATTTAATTTTAAAATTATGTTTTAATATTTTTTTCATCAATTTTATTAAATATTATTTATTTCAATTGTCAAATTTAGACAAAGGAACATTTACAATCTGGTAAAGAATTAAATCTGGTAGAAGTAGAAGAAGATGAATCGAATTGTGAATTTATTGAATTAAATGATGATGGTGATAACTCAACGGACGTGTCCGAAGATGTGGAAATAATTGATAATGAAGAAATTTTAAATATTATAGAAGCTGAAGATGAATCTTTAGTAGAAAGAACTGGACCCAGTGTCCAAGATTATTTGTTATCATTATTTGAATATCTAAGAACTCAAATTAGATATTTATTAACGAATTTCCGAGCTCCAGTGCAGTTACAGAGAGTGATGGAGCAAATGGAGTGGTTGAGATTGCCATTGCAATTATGGCAATCATTTATAAATATTTCAATGAGAATAATTTCATTGAGTGGACTAGAGTTTAATGCACAAACTTTAGGCGAAGCATTAATTTTAATCGTCACTATTGTGGCTGAATTTTATATTCGTTCTTTTTTCCTTAAAGCAGTAGTTGCAATTTTTGCTTATATGGGACCAACGTTGCTAATTCAAATAATTACCTACATTTATAAAATTTTTAACTACTTGGCAACAAAATTTTTGGAGTATGTTAAAAAAATACTCAGACAATTTTACGAATTAAGTGCTGAATGCATCAAAAATTATTCAATGCCTAATTCTAGATAAAAATAAATGAATTTTAATTAAAAAAAAAACTGAATGATTAAGATTAGAGTTTACAATCGACGAAATCTTCAGTAATAATTTTGTTTATTATAGAATTTAATCATATTCATTAATATAAGATTATTATATTTTTATATATATACACTATTTTGTAATGAATATTATTATAAAATAATAAAAATGATTATTCAAATTGTTGATTTGTAATCTTTGAAATTGTACCGCGGAATATTTTTCTATTTAATATGGCGCTCAACGCATTGTCCAACCTAACCTAACAAAATTATGAAATTTATATGTATACATACGTACATACATACACATAAAAAAATTAGATAGCAAATAAAACAAGAATTCACCACCACAATCTGTAAACAGTATTACAACAAATGAAAAGTATTTCAATTATTATAAATAAAATATAAATATCAAGATTCGACAAGTGATAAAACTTCAATTTGACCATTATAAAAAAAATAACCAACAATCACTTTATTACATACAATAAATCATTATATTATACATGAATATTATTAATATCAATTAAAAATACATCACCACGTGAATATAAAGACTTTTTCTCACCCTCGTAATTAAGCAAAAAAATCAAAAGCAAAAATGCCGAGCAATAAATGTAAAAGTTGTGGTTCAACTGAAATAGAAACCGATCCAGCTCGTGGTGATGCAGTATGTATAAGATGTGGTACTGTCCTGGAGGATCAGCTCATAGTTAGCGAGACAACATTTGAGGAATCATCATCTGGTCGTATGTCAGTTGTTGGTGACTTTGTTAGCAAAGATAGTTCAGGTGGTGCAACAGGATTTGGAGCATCTTATCATGTTAATGGAAAAGAATCACGTGAAATAACATTGCAAAATGCACGTAGAGGTATCGCACATTTGTGTGGACAATTGGGAATGAATGCACATTGCATTGATATTTCTGTAAATTTTTATAAAATGGCATTGGCAAGACAATTGACTAGAGGAAGAAAACAAGTTCACAATCACGCTGCATGCGTTTATCTTACATGTAGAACTGAGGGATTAGGGCCAATGTTAATTGATATCAGTGATGTATTGCAAATTGATGTTAATGAACTTGGCCGAACTTATTTGAGATTTACCCAAGCATTAAATCTTCAAATACCATCAATTGATCCATGTTTATATATTATACGTTTTGCAAAAAAATTAGATTTAGGCGATCGTGAAACGGCTGTATCAAACACAGCATTGAGACTTGTTCAACGAATGAAACGTGATAGTATTCACAGTGGTAGAAGACCATCGGGTCTTTGTGGTGCTGCATTATTAATTGCAGCACGTCTTCATGAATTTAATCGCACACCAAGTGATGTAATTAAAATAGTTCAAGTTCATGAATCGACATTACGTAAACGTTTAATTGAATTTGGTGATACACCATCGAGTCATTTGACTTTAGATGAATTTATGACTGTGGATTTAGAGGAGGAACAAGATCCGCCTGCGTTTAAAGCAGCACGAAAAAAAGATCGTGAACAATTAAAATATTTAGAAAAATATGATGGTGAATTTGATGATTTGCAAAATGAAATTAATAGAAAATTGGATGAACATATTGCATCGAGACGAAAAAGATCACGTTATTGTGGTGAAAGTAATTCAAATGAAGATGTTGATACAGATCGTTTTATTCAAGAAAGTACTTTGGATGTTATACAAAATTGTGTTGATGATCCTGATAATCCTGATGATCCTGTGGAAAAACAATCAATGGGACTTGGTCCTAATATAGCATCGATGAATTTACCATCGTCTATTCATGAAAATCGTTCAACGGGAAATGATACAGTTAATGCATTTGAAAATGAGACTGGTGAGCTTGATATTACGGATTTTGATGATGATGAATTGGATGCATATATTTTAACTGATACAGAAGCGAATAGAAAAAAAAATTTATGGAACACGGTAAATGCTGATTATTTAAAGGACCAAGAGGAGAAGGAGCAGCAACGATTGAGGGAACAAGCTGAGGGTAAACCAGAGAAAAAAAAGAGGAGAACAAGTGGAAAAAAGAAAAATCAAGGACCGGCAAATAGTGCAGGTGAAGCTATTGAAAAAATGCTTCAGGAAAAGAGAATTTCATCAAAAATAAATTATGAAGTTTTAAAGAGTTTGAATGTTGGCTCGTCATCAATGAATAATAATCAAAAAATGTCTGTTGATGTTCCTGTGATGAAAGAGGAGGTTGAAGTTGCTTCAATTAGCACGAAATTCGATGTGAAACCGCGAATTAATGTTAATGCACTGTTGAAATCATCGAGAAAAACAAATAAAGTTGATGATATTAAAGTATCACCGAAGAAAAAAAATGTTACTTTTGAAGAGCCACCACCTGTAGAGCAACACATTGATGAAGCAGAGATTGCGGATGATATGGAAGATGAAGAGGAAATTGATGAGCTCAATGAAGGTGGTGATATAAGCGTGGCTCAAATGCTTCTTCGTGATCACACAGAAGAGGAGGAAGATTATGGTTACAACTGTGAAGATGAATATTAATTTAGCAATTTATTTTTTAGGTTATGTCTTCGATCTTTCGATTATTTGTTTTGAATAATGACATTATTTGTTCATCACAAAATCGTATGAAACGTCGCCATTTTTGTGCACGTATTGAAAATAAAACTTCAAATTAAAATTGTATATATAAAAAATATGTTTAGTTGATAATTAACAATAATTATCATTACGTTTTTAATTATTCTCTAATTTTTTAATAATCTATTCAATTCACGTATAATTATAATACGTAGTAAATACAACTTGTGTTTTTTTTTTAAATATGGAACATATAAAAATTTAATATTTTCACTATTTATACAATATTATACTTAATATAACAATTAAAAATTAACTTGAATTGGTTTATTTTTTTTGTCACATTTCCGCTTCATTCAGCGTAATTATTTCGTTTTTTTTTTTATTGTGTTTATTTTTCACAGTTTTCGGCAATGTTTATCTGTAATATAATTAATCATCGTTGTACTTCATTAATTTATGTTGCCCACGCTTCAAGTTCTCTCAAATCCGCATCATCTTCCAACGTTTTAGCTTCTGTAAATGAAATTTCAATTTTATTTATAGTAAAAGATTAGACGAAAATATATAAAAAAAAAGTATTTTTATTTTTAAACGAGCGTTACTTGATTTTCTAGCAATAGGAACTGGCTTAGATGGTACAGGAATAGCAGGAAGATCAGATACTGTAGTGTCAACGCCAAGCAATTCTTCATCCAATGCTTCTTGCTCTAACTGCTCAAGCTCTTTTTCAAGTTCATCATCATCAACTTCGTGTCCAAAAGCAACTGGATTTGAAATTGCATCAGAAATTTCTCTTGCAACGTCTTGTTGCTCTGCTATATCATCCATCATATCATGAACTTGATCTACATCCCTGTAAAAAAATCAATCGAATAATTAATCATTTAATTAATAATAAAATTGAATATAAAAAAAAAATAGTGATATTAGATTTCAGTAAAGTTTACATATTCATATGTGCAGCTTTTTGTGCATCAGCAGCGTCTTTCATTGCTTTTAATACAGCAGCATTTGTATTAGCATTCTCCAATGCACTTCTTTGCATTTCAATTGTTGATAAAGTCCCATCAATTTGTTCTAATTGTTTTTCATAACGTTTCTTTTTTTTCAACGCCTGAATTGCCGCTGGAAATAAATCACAATTTGTTTAATCATTTAACAGGTATGTAAAGTTAATTTAAATAATGAATTTACCTCTTTTATTTTTCGAACCATATTTTTTGGCAGTTGTAAGTTCTTGGGCGATTTTAGTTTCTAAAAACACTTGTTTTTTTTCTAACATTTCTTCAACTTGTCGTAATTTTTGTATTGCCTCGCTCGTTGTTGGAGCTGGCGGTTGTTTTTTACCAAATAAATTACTAAAAAAACTCATTTTTATTTTACTTATCGTTTACTTATCACTTTTTTTAGGTTAGTTCATCCACTGTCGTTTGAATAATTTTATCATAATAAATAATTTGTCGTTTAACGTGACAATTTCTTTGTGCTATATGTAAAGTGAATCCGCCATTTTGAATTATGATGTACATATGTACTATTTAATACATAGATGACGTCATGGCCCATCTGTTTGGATAAATGGTGATGAAAATGAGCCCTTAATTGTGACGTCACTTCAATATCAATTGAATGTAAAAGCCATTTAAATTTGAATTTTTGTTTATATTCACATTAGATTAAATTAATTGTTTATATGTAAATATGTTGAATTTTAAATTAGTAAAGATATTTTTATTCACAATGAGAAAAATAATATAATTATTTGGACATTAAGAGAAAGATAAAATAATATAACCTATATGTACAATAAATTGAGTAGAATATTTAATATTTATAATAAATTTAAGGTTATAATTATATTTTGCAGTGCATCGCCTCAATTTTTAACGCAATAACAAGCATTTAAATATTCAAAAGCAATATTAACATTATTTTATCGCGTCTGCTTATTTGAACAAAATTTCATAATTTTCTCTCTATATTTTTTCTCAATCATTTTCATTATTTTTCTTTCCAATATAATTATTGATAAATAAAAAGATTTTAATATTAATATTTGTATATTATACTAATAATTATTATTACAACGCGAATTGAATAAAAGTAAATTAATTTGTGTTTTTTGTTTAATTTATCCGACATTATTAATATACTTGTTGTGGGATTTTTTATTGATTTATTTACGAAGCCCAGGCTTCTAATTGTTTCAAATCATCATCTTCCTCCACTGGTTTTGCTTCTGTAAAAACAAAAGATATAATAATATTCAAATTAATATATAAAATTGTATGAAATAAAGAGAGTGTGTGGAAATCTTTCTTGAACTTTAGGACAATTTATAAAATAAAATTTTGAATTTATTATTAGAAAAATAATTTACTTGGTTTTCTAGCAACAGGAACTGGCTCAGATGGTACAGGAATAGCAGGAAGATCAGATACTGTAGTGTCAACACCAAGCAATTCTTCATCCAATGCTTCTTGCTCCAACTCTTCAAGCTCTTTTTCAAGCTCATCTTCATCAACATCCTGTCCAAATGCAACTGGATTTGAAATGGCATCGGAAATTTCTTTTGCCACATCTTGTTGCTCAGCAATATCATCCATCATATCATGTACTTTGTCCACATCCCTGAAAAATAACAAAATAATATAAATATAAAATTCATCCAGGAAAATAAAATAAATAATTGATTGTTAAATTAATTTTAAATTCATTTACATATCCATATGAGCGGCTTTGAGTGCATCTGCAGCATTTTTCATCGTTTGCAAAACAGTCGAATTTGTATTAGCATTTTCCAATGCTCCTCTTTGCATTTCAATTGTTGATAATGTTCCATCAATTTGTTCAAGTTGTTTTTGATAACGTTTTCTTCGTTTTAGTGCCTGAATAGCCGCTAATTTTTTGTGAATTTAATATTAATAAATACATTTGTTCATTAGAAATTTAAGATTATATTATAAATTGAGGTTATGTGTACATTTCAAGGTTTTTACCTCTTTTATTTTTAGTGCCATTTTGTTTAGCAATTGCAAGTTCTTGAGAAATTTTATTCTCAAGAAAAAGTTGCTTTTTTTCTAACATTTCTTCAGTTTCTCGTAATTTTTGTATTGCCTCGCTCGTTGTTGGAGCTGCAGCTTGTTTTTTTCCAAACAAATTCCCGAAAAAACTCATTTTTATTTTATCTTCACAATTTTTATAATAAAATAGTTATTTTTATGTAATAAATAGTTGTGTTGTGTCGTTGTAACTTTGAATTATAATATAATAAATGTCTTTTGACGTGAGAATTTATGCAGTATTGTAATTATATATCGTTTTTGTGTGTAACACTGTTATTAAGCAGACGCCATTTTGGAAAATGATTGTCAAAATAATTACGTCATAATCGTCAAAGTTGTGATGAAAAATGAGTCATCGTCTCTTTATAAATAACCATTATTATTGGATTATCATATATTTAAAGACCTTGAATTCTTAATTAATTTTTCATTGTGTCCAGAGAGATAGTAATTGAGGTTAATGTTCATCTACATTATTTTGAATTATATAGTTCATAACCTTGAATTTTTCCTCTAAAATCAAAGTAATAAATAAAATTTAAATTACGGAAGTTTTTATTTTAGTACAAAATAAAGTCACAAGAAATTGCAACATGCGCCATTTTCATATATACATATATTCAAACCCTTCCGATTTATGAAAAAATAAAATATATAACATAAAACTACTTTGTGCAGTTTGTTCAAAATTTCGCGGGAAAATGTATGTTGCCGCCATTTTGTTGTTACTGCCTCGGTAAAATAAATGAAAATTCTCCTTAATATTATTGGCGCGCGAGATATTTCATCATTATATACAAATGTTTAACCTATAAAAAAAAACGTTTTGATAAATAAATTATTCTAGATCTATATAAATTATATCGTATGAAAATTAATTAATTAATTTTAATAAATTTTCAAACTGAATCAACTTGTAATTAGAATAAATAATTATTCAAGATTTACAACTTTTGTAATAATTCACGATAAATATCAAACATTGATTCAAACATGTCAGGATTAACAAATAATCAAGAATATGTAAGTAAATAATAAATCTATTGCGTCGAAATAAAAATTTCATATAACATTTTCATATAAAATATCAAAAATTAAAATTCCCATCGATGCCAAATTTAAATTCGATAAAATTTTCGAGGTTATGTTTGTTCATTTTCTTTAATTCTCGTCTCTCTGTTTATTTTCTGGTCTTTCTTATTTTCTCATTTGTCCAAATTGTGTGTCATGCTGTGAACTTGTTTCGTAATATAATATTTAAAAATACACAATACATTTTATATATAAAGAGTGTCTCAAAATTCACGCAAGAAATAACACGTTGGTAAAGCTTGAAATCTTGCGTGAATTTTGGGACCCTCATTTATCCCACACGATTTTTGACCCTTTTAACAAACAAAAATCTTGATTGTTCATTCCAACTTCGTGAGAGCAGACACAGTCCACTGTTATTAACAATGAAGACCACATGGAGAGACAGAGATCGTCTGAGAGAAAATAAATAATAATAAAAATAAATAAATAAAATAATATTTTAGAATTCCAAATATTCCAATTACAAGTTTGTTTTATTTTTATTATATTTGAATATTTTAATTAATTATCATGAGTTCATAATTGTGTTTCAGGATTTTTGGAAATCATTAGTTGATGGTGAAACTACTGTTAAAAAATTATCCAAAGCATTAAAAAAAAAAAATATTGGTTTTAAACCTCTGCCAGGTTTTATTATGGAAATTGATAACACAGAGTATTATCGTTTACAGCAACATATTGATTGCGATGAAGTTTATCCAGGAATTATCATTGGAAACGGGTGAGAAATATTTATTTTAATAATACAAAAAATAGAAATTCATTTATTTCATCAAATATTTTAGTATAAATATTTATTATTTATATAAATAATTTTTTTTTTTTCATAGGTCAACAGCAAAACAAAAAAGGTATCTTAGTGAAATTGGCATCACTCATGTTCTAAATGCAGCCGAGGGAAATTTTAGTGGGTATGTCAATACTAATTCTGAATTTTATAGTGATACAAATATCAAATATCTTGGATTTCGACTTTATGATTCGCCAATTGTGGATATAAGTAAATATTTTTATCCAGCTGCTAATTTTATTGAAGATGCATTATCAACGACTTCTGGTAATTAATAAGAGATGAATATTTAATTTTACAATTTAATTCAATAATTTTTTTCAATACGTAAAACGAAAATGGCGACTTTTCTCGTGTTATTTTATTTAACGGCAATATGACCGTTATTTTTCTAGCAGAAAAACTGACCTATTTTTCATACGATGAAAAATAACATGACATTAGAGGAAAGATATAAAAATCAATCAGTCAAAGAGCGCGAATTTCAAATTTTTATTCGTATTTTTTGATTTTTTTTTAATTTGAGGTAAAACATAACCTCACTTTTTTTGTCGATGGGAAAATGACCGTATTATCAATGCAAATAACACTCAAAAAGTTGTCTATTTTCGTACAACTATTAGAAAAAAACACTGAAATTCATTTTTTGTTGCACAATATGGCATTTTTTTTTATTTGTGAAATCTTTTATTTATTTAATTTAGGTAAAGTATATGTACATTGTGTGATGGGTGTGTCACGCAGTGCCACTCTTGTTATTGCATATCTGATGATAAAACGTCATATGTTGGCTGAAGAGGCGATTCGTTTGTTACGTGAAAGTCGTGCAATTCATCCAAATCACGGATTTCTAGAGCAATTAGCAACTCTCGACAATCAATTACGTCGGAATCGTTTGTAATATTTTATTTATACTACGCTGCTATCAAAAGGATAAATTTGATTTTACAACAAAACGATTCAGTGATTATCAATAAAAGCAATCGTGAAAGAAAAAAAAAAAAACTTTTAAATACAAAATTTTTCCTACTAAAAGACAAAAATGTATTAATATTTTTTTTTTTTTTTAGTACGTAGATTATAAATACATTTGCCGAAGATGCTACATAGATACATATTAATAAATTATACAAATAATATAAAATAATAAAATTGAAAAATGTATATTTTTTAATTTATTATTTACTATTTGATACAAAATAAATTATTCGGTAGCACTTGAAAATTTTTTTAATACATTATAAATAAATAATTACATATAAATCAAATGATTTTTTAGCCTTGAAATTATTCAATTTTAAAATAAAGACTTGACCTCCACTTTTAACACATATTTTCATTTTGTTATCCACAGTTATCCACAGTTTCATGTTTGTTGATGAGATTTTCAACATTTCTAATAATTTTTATCGGTCAATTTATAGACGGCGTTCTAAAAACTGATTATATATGTAAAAATTCAGCAAGAATGGGATTTTTCAGAAAAAAATTCATTACTCCGCCATTTTTCAATATTAAGGGCTAAAATTTTAGGGTTGTACGCACAACATATTCACTACCATAAAAAAATAACAGTATCCGCCGATCATTCAAAAACTATTACTTGTATCAATTTCAAAGGTTTTAGACC
>JAQQBS010001422.1:20413377-20436855 GCA_030347275.1 Microctonus aethiopoides
TATTGTTTTTTCTATTAATTTTGATTATTTATTGTGTTTTCTATATTTTTTTTCATTGTGTACTGTGACAAATTTTGTTTAAAAGTCCGCGAAAAATTTTTGTCAACTGTTTTTAACTCGAATTTTGTATTAAATATTGAAACAAAAATTTGTATTTAAGCAGAAAAATTATTTCGCTTTAATGAGAGTATTTTTTATTGATTTTTGTATTAATTTTGATTATTTATTGTGTTTTCCATATTTTTTTTCATTGTTTACTGTGACAAATTTTGTATAAAAGTCCGCGAAAAATTTTTGTCAACTGATTTTAACACAAATTTTGCATCTAATTTTAACCCAAGAATTTATGTTAACGCAAAAAAATTATTTTATTTCAAATTATTAATATCTTACGTTTAATCTAACACTAAATCTTCATGTATCAGACTAAATAAATTTTGTATCAACACATATTTCAAAATTCCTTTACAACTTCTTGAAAAAAATTGTGTAAAAAAATTTCAACACAAATTTTCAGTGGACTTTTATACAAAATTATTACGTGTCCGCAAATTCCCCTTTTTTTCCTTTTTTTTTTATTTCTCCTCTTCATCGCGGATCATAAAACCACATCAATGAATTTACAAAATCAAAAAAGAAAATAAAATATTGTGTGAAGCATTCGCAGGAACAGTTGTATTGTAATAGAATCGGAAATAAAAAAAAAAAGTCTTTTGAATTTCTAGACGACGTCGGCTCTCTTTTTCAAAAATGCTAGACAGTATATAGAATTTACAAAAGCGGGCGTTGTAGGTCAACCAGTCGAGGTCAAGGTCTTATTATTCTTTCTTTAGCGCACGGTTTTGCCTTTATATATCCATATACATACATATATATACATAAGCTTTTTTTTCTTATTTAAAGTGCGCTCTGAGGAACTGAACGCGGCTGCCCTCGCTCCTTTTATTGTCCATGAAGGCTCGCACCGGATCTGAACAGACCTCGCCATTGCGTTTGTCGTATCGCGAATATAGAAAGGGAGAATGAGATGAAACAAAAATTGAAGAAAAAAAATAAAAAGAACAGAATGAAAAGAATAAAGGAAGAACTAAGCAAATACAATCTGTCTCGACTCACAACAAACGACCTTGTGTTTTCTAAAAACACAAGAAAAATTCAAAAAATAATAATGTAACAAAATCACATCGATATTCATACTCAAAATATCGATAAAACACATACCTATATGTACAAGTCGATAAACAAATTAGAGGAAAGGATACAAATTTGGAATACCACTTTTTAAAAAAATCGTATTAATCATGGGTTAAGAGATAAAAAAGTAAGAAACGCATTAAATGTTAGAGAAACTTATATTTTATTTAAATAAAAAAAAATGAACAGCCTCGGATTATTATAAATAGGATAAATTTTGGTTTAATTATAAAATTGCAGATTGGCGTGGTTTAACCAATGTGAATATAATTTGGAATAGGGTATTCCAAATTACAATCACCTAAATAATCAACTTTAATTAACTATATAAATATCTTTAAACTTAAATCTCAACTATAAAATTTAAAAAATTCAACTTCAAGCTTATATCTAAATCAATTATATTTTTTGTAGTCTTTGCAATAATCACAAACGTAGCAACCTGAGCCATATTCCAAATTAGCAACATAACCATTTATAACCTAAAATATTTTTATCATTTTGTGTTACGAATAATTTCTCAAATAAGCGCTGATTTCTACAACTGAGACACTTAACTATAGATTTGTACAAATATAAACATATAAATATAAGTTACACTCAAAATGCAAACAGATTTATTACTTACTTTGAAAATTTTCCAGATAGCACTTTTACTTCGATGCAGTTTATCACGGCACTATCAATATGGCTGCTTCTAAGCGATGCTCAATTTGTTTGTTAATACTCACACTACGTAATACTGGTATTCGTTACAATTTATTGTTTTAAATTTTAAATACAAATAAATAAAAACTAATATTCGAATAATTATTTTTTTGTAATTTCTTTCATCTACCAAAAAATAAACTTTATAATTATCATTAAAAAATGAAATTGTGTTTTTTTTTTCCTCTCTTTCTTTTTATAAAACGAACGTACATAAATTTCGTTTGTCTGTGTGCGTTTGGATCTAGATGAACTTGAATCAGTTGAAACCGGTATTTAATGTTCATGTTAGTATGTAATAGTAGTAGTTTAGTAGTTTGTGCTGTGACATAGGTGGTACTAGTATAGTAGCTGTGTGGTAGTGGTATAATGTTGGCGTGGCTGGTTGCAAGTCTGGGTCGGGAACGATGGCGGCACACGACATTTTACCCCGCCGCAAAACAGCTCTTTCTATATAGTTGTATTAGGTTAGGGACACCAAATGTATAGTAGTATTATACAGCCAGCATGGCCATAGCACGCATGAGTTCAAATAGAGAAAGAGAATTATGTGTGTGTGTGTGTGTGTGTGTGTGACGATGATTTGAATGGCGTTTTTTTGTTCAACAAGATGCAATAATATACACAATATATTGAAAGACAAGAGCCTGAGCATTTAATGTAGATTGATATATAAAAAAAATACGCCTTTCTAAAGAATAATAATGATAAAAATTTGCATATTATAAATATTAATACAATAAATAATATGGATACGCTCAATTTTTATTGAATTGGAGTGAATTTATGAAAAAACCGTTTTTTTTTTTAAAAATATTGTTATAATATTATTATTATTATTATTATTATTATTATTATTATTATTATTATTATTATTATTATTATTATTATTATTGTTGTTGTTGTTGTTTTTGTTGTTATTGTTGTTGTTGTTGTTGTTGTTGTTAATGCTATATTGCTATCATCAATATTCATGTCATGAATATTATAAATATTGATGTAAATATTGTAAATATTGTTCACAATTTGGAATATAATTATTATAATAATTATATAATAACAATAACAACAATAATAAAATTAAAAATGATAATGTGCATATATTATGAATATGAATACAATAAATATTATAGATTTACCTAATTTATTTATTTATTTTGGATTAAAGTAAATTTATGAAAAAACTGTTTTTTGTTTATTGTTGTGAAAATATATTTATTATTATTATTATTATTATTATTATTATTATTATTATTATTATTATTATTATTATTGTTGTTGTTGTTGTTGTTGTTGTTGTTGTTGTTGTTGTTGTTGTTGTTGTTGTTAATGCTATACTGCTATTATCAATATTTGTCATGAATATTATAAATATGAATACAGTAAATATTGTAGATTTACTTAATTTATTCATTTATTTTGGATTAAAGTAAATTAATGAAAAAACTGTTTTTTTTTTATTACTGTAAAAATATTATTATTATTATTATTATTATTATTATTATTATTATTATTATTATTATTTAATTATTGTTATGAATATATTCCAGTAGATTTTTTCATTTTGTATTTTTTTTTTTTCATTTTTATATGGTAATAATTTTTTATTTGAAATAGAAAAAATTTGAAAGTATATGTAAATAAATAAATGTAGGTATGTATGGATATGGAAAAAAAAGGGAGATCTTGATATATTTTTGAAACATTACAGTGTCAGTTTTTTTTTTTTTTCATAATATTCAATAAAGAAAAATCATTTTGTTTTCGGTGTAAAATAAATTCGAAAACGTTTTTTTTTGTATGGAATTTTATTTAAATTATCGAAAATTTGAAAGAATATATAAGGAAGATTTATAATTAATTTCTTATGTGTTTTTTTCTTCATTATTCGTAATTTTTATCATAATTAAAATTCGTTTCTAATGATTAAAAAATTTTAAAAAAAAAAAGTAATAAAAATAATTGTAAAATTAATTTATTTCTCATATAAATTAACAATTAAATTCAATCATATCGAAAAAAATTTTATTATTTAAAAAATGGAAATACATAAATTATTTCATCATTTATTTATTTTTTTTCTTTATTCAAGACATTTTATATTATTATTTACAATGTTAAATTATTGAAGACAACGAGTATAGTCAGTGGCGCGCGCCTTCAAAGCTGTATATAAGTTTTGTATCTATATACGAGGTATATATGCATATATGTATGTATATATACAGATGTATGTATGTGTTTACAGTGGAGGAGAAGTGGTGAATGTGTGGGACTGGTTCAAGTTCACGCCAGCAGCTCGAACAGGAGCCCCAAGGCCAGGCAGAGAAAGCCTTCCTTGTTCCACAGCAACGGCTAATATATAGGCAATGGCCCACTGCTCGACACAAGA
The DNA here is from genome assembly GCA_030347275.1 of Microctonus aethiopoides. NCBI lineage: Eukaryota > Metazoa > Arthropoda > Insecta > Hymenoptera > Braconidae > Microctonus > Microctonus aethiopoides. The sequence goes on from JAQQBS010001422.1 coordinate 20,417,672, forward strand.
CACACATGCTTGTAATATATATAAAAATACATACATACGTGGTATATATCAATTTCCTGGATGAAAGAAAAAATAAAAGAAATAAGAGCCATAAAGAAAAAAAAAATTACTTTATTCTGATGATTTAATTTCACGTGTCATTTCAATTGTCAGTTAATTAATTTATATTTATTTTTAGTTTATTTAGTTTATTGACTGAATAAACTTGAGATGTTGTTTTTATTTCAATGTTGATTATATATATTTTCAAGGTTATTTCGATTATATTGCGTTGCTTTTTTTATTATTTATATTTTAAAGTGTGAGTTGAGGAAAAAATAAATAATCTGCGGCCTTGCGATTACGGTCAATGAAAGTGCCGCAGTGTGAGAGTATTTTTATAATAGAAAACGAAATTCAAATGCAATGAAAGAACATTTTTATTGTGTTTAGGTGTTTATATGTGCATGTTTAATTATTTAACTTTTGTTTTGTCGATTAATGATAATGTAACACGCGTGTGAGAGTTTTAAGAAAGCGAAGAGAAAAAAAAAGAAAGGAAAGAATTTTTTTTTTTGTTCGTTTGTTAAGATGAAAAATGTAATCAGTTTATTTACTCATATATCTTGTGTTATATATGTATATATATATATATATATATATATATATTGCTTTCATTATGGAATTTTCTTACTTATAAAAAATGTCTATTATACAAAAAAAAAATAAATAATGATGAGAAATCATTTTGATGTGGAAGTTTTTGCATCGTTATGTTTTATTTTTTTTTCTTTATTTTTTTTTTTTTGGTGTTGAATTCAGTAGAATTTTTTGAAACAAAATAACTGTTATGAAATAGTTGAATACAATACTGTGAGAATGTTAATAAATAATTCGATATGTGGTTTTTATTGTGTTATTATATTTTTTTTTTCTGTTTGTTTCAATTTTATTATCAATTAGTAAATGCTGTGATTAATGTTTTGTTAAGTTGATATTGTGTTTAATTATTATGTTTGGTTAGATATTTTTATTGTTTATTAAATAAAAATGTTGCAAGTATTTGTGAAAAAAAATATGTATAATATATTTGATGTGAAAAAAATTTATATTTTGGAAGTTTGCAGCGTTGGGTTTTTTTTACTGTTATAATTCTGACTTTTAGCCTCGAGACAAATTAAGTTCAATGAAATAGATGAATATATACATAGTCAACACGGTAATTTTAAAATCAAACTCAATTGAAATATTAATATTTCTTATTTGTTCAACAAAAAAAAAGTATTAAGAGGCCATTTATTTTTCATAGTCAAGTTAACAAATGCAAATAACTTGAAATTTAACAAATTTACGTAAAATTTGGTTATATATAATTTTGTAGGAAATTCAATTTTAAACAAGATTGTACTCTATAATTTTTTCTCTACGAATGATAATTTAGCTGATATTGTTCATGATTTACAATTTTCTCATTTTATCTATTCCAATTTTATTATTATTATTATTATTATTATTTTTAATATTTTAGAATATTTATATTCTTCATTAAACAATTCCAAACATTGATCCAAAATCTTGATATAATTATGATGTTTTTAATCAATTTCAATTTTTTGAAATTTATAAAAAAATTTTTTTTTTCATAAATCACAATCGAAATCGATATTTATCATCAAAAATTTTGCTCTAAATTATCCAGAAACACATATATATATATATATATATATATATGTATATAAATAAACAAATTGAAAAATTATAATTCAATAACTTTATTCAAAAAAAAAAAAATTTTTTCTTTTAATTTGATTAGTTAAAAAAAAATTTGAAACATTTTTAGTAAAGTAGGAAAGTGGGTTATGGTGCCATGAATCCATTTTCCCTTTCACTGGGGCCTACATAAAAAAAACAGTCCCCGTTACACACATACACATAAACATGGCCGAGTAAAAGTAAAAAAATGAGAGTGAAAGTCTGCGTCATCTCCACATAACACATTAAACTTTCACTCATTTACTCTCGCTTAGAAAAAAAAAAAAAAATAAAAAAAAATCCTCATTAAAAACTAGAATAATTTCATCCAAAAAAAAATCAAAAATTCCCTATAAATAAAAAAAAATCCCTAGTAGAAACTAGAATAATTCCATCCAATCAAAAATTCTCTATGAATAATAAATCCCCACTAAAAACAAGAATAATTTCACCCAATTAAAAATTCCCTATAAAAAGAAAAAAATCCCTACTAGACACTAGAATAATTTCATCCAATCCAAAATTCCCAATGAATAAAAAATCCCCACTAAAAACTAGAATGATTGCATCTAATCAAAAATTCCCTATAAATAGAAAAAAATCTCTATAAAAAATTTGAATATTTTCATCCAATCAAAAATTCTCTATAAATAAAAAACAAAGACATTACAAAACCATGAAGAATAATTCCCTAATTAATTTGTCCAAATAGAAAAATACATAAACTAATACATACTTATACACATGCTAGATAAATATTAAAATTAATAAACTGATATTGTTCTAATAATGCACAAAAAATCATCCAGAACAATTTTACTCTGCCATTGGCGTCGAACAGCGCTGCCATTCAACTAAATGACCTTCATACTAAAAACCGGTCCCTGTTTGAGGCCCTGTGGCGTATTCATCTCTCGTCGCATAGGTCCCACATGTCTAGACGGTTTGGTTGTGTGCCCCTCTTTCTCTCCCCCTCTCCTTGCCCTCCCACCCTCCCATCTCGCTCCCTCAAATTTCCATGTTTTATATATGTATAATAATACATAAAATGGGTGAATTATTGTTATTTGGATTGATAATATATTTATTGACATTGATATAATTTTTTTTTATTTATTTATTTATTATCATAAAATAATTTATTAAATTTTTACCAATATATATATATTAGGGTGTTTCATTTTTAGACGATATTTTTTATCGTCTGTCGTACTTGAAGATCTGGTAATTTATAAAAAAATTTAAATATTTCTGTTTGAAAAAAAATTCTGAGTTAATTTGAGGCTTTGCAAATTCGAAAATTCGATTTCCCATATAAATGACAGGAGAACATTTTTTTTCGACTTCTATTTATTTTTTGAAAAAAAATTTTTGATTACCGAAAAATCGAGTTGAAGCCGAGAAAAAATGTTCTCGTGTTATTTATATGGGAAATCGAATTTTCGAATTTGCAAAGCCTCAAATTAACTCAGAATTTTTTTTCAAACAGGAATATTTTTTTTTTTTTCATAAGCTATCAGATTTTCAGGTACGACAGACAAAAAAAAATCGCCTAAAAATGAAACACCCTAATGTCTATATAGATATATGTATATTTTTTTTTCTTCGATTGATAATTTGATTTTGGTAAATAATATGTGATAAAAATTAATCATAAGTTTGAGATAATTTTGGAAAAAATATTAATTGATGTAATTTATAAGTTTTAATGATGGAATTTTATTATTAATTTATAAATTATTGATTTATAATTGTTTATTCGATATCTATACGTATATTTATATTTTTAATGATTATTGTATTGCTGATAATTTTCGATGAAAATTGATTATAACCTTGGAATTATTTTTAAATAATTTTTGTGTTTTATTTATTGATTTAATTTGTTAGTTTCAATGATGGATTTTATAAATAGATAATTTATTATTATTCACTTAATGTATATCTATATATGCATATTTTTAATAATTTTATTATTGTTAATAATATGCGAGAAAAATTAATTATGACCTTGAAATAATTTTAAAGTAATTTTTGTGTATTATTAATTAATATAATTCCTGTTTAAATGATAAAATTTGCAAAATATCAATTTATTATTATTTATTTAAAGCAAATATACACATGTATATTTTTTTTTATAATCGCAATAAATTGGGATTTAAATTGCACTCGGTTTTGATGTACATAATCATAAGGAAATTGTATGTACACATTTAATTGTTTTTTTTTCCTTGTTATTTATGCAGATATTTGTATAAAATTTGACATTTATCGGACGAAAAATAACAAAAATATATGAATATGCGTATGAAAATTTTGTTTTATTTTTTTTTGTGTTTATTTTTGCATCTGTTTGCTGATTCGTTTTTGTATTAACATTATGTTTGCAGCACGAATTTGCGTGGGTGAATGTGTGTGTGTTATAAAACATCGAATGATATTGTCTGGGTCATGATTCAGCGAGAATAGAACGGAAAAAAAAATATAAAAGAAGAAAAGAATAAAAAAAAAAAAAGATTGATAGTGAGAAAGAAAGAGACTGGTGTATATATTTATTTTTGGCGTCGCGTGTCGTAAGATCTAGGAATTTAAAATGTGAATACACACCTGTTGAACCGGTCGTGTGGGTCGCGATTTACGGTCAGATGTGAATCAAATAATATTTATATAAGTATATATATATTTAAGAATAAATAACGGTTATAATTGAGAGTTAAAATTGATTTTGTGATGGCGAATAATTAAGTGATTTTTTTATATTTTGAATTATAAATGATTTGCAGATTTTCAATAATCAATTATTGTTTAGTAAATAATTTTTATCATTTTATATTATATTTTTTATTGAATGTAATTTTTACTATTTATTTTTGTATGAAATTTTGGATAAAAATTAATTTTGTGGTGGAAAATAATTAAATATTTTGCATATTTTTAATTTAATTTTTTACATATAATAAAGAAATTCATGCAATAATAACATTTATTAATTAAAAAAAATATATATATCTTAACTGTGTAGATAACTAAGTAATAATAAATAATGGCGTAATTATTAATTATATAAATTAAATATCAATTAAACTTCGAAATTTCTCATCTTTATTTTGTCTTCAAAAAAAAATTCACAACTCAATATCAAATTTCACGACATGATGAAAACAGAATGGCTCAACAAACACACAAAATTGTTATTAACTATATTAAATTTGACAATTTAAAAAAAAATTGAATAATCAAAAAAAAAATAGTAAAAATAAATCTAAAAATAATTCCAATGAAATTAAAAAAATTCTAAATATTAACCGAAATGTAAATAATATTTATAAATAATACCATCTAATGTGTAAATTAATTCAATAAAATATTTACTTTTTCAACAATCTGAATAATTATAATTAAATAAATAAAAAATAATCCGAAAATTTTATTCGTTTTATTTTCTCCATTATAATTTCATCCATATACAAAAATACAATTAAATAAATATAATCACCTGTGATAATTTTATGAATGCATCATATTATTATTCAAACAATTAGAGACGTGCAGAGGACACAAGTCAGATAACATATCTTAAAACATCAACACAATATATTATAAATAAATTCTTTTGTTGTTTAACCTCTTCACCTTCAGTTTATTTGTTAATAAATAATTAATACACATATAAAATAATTAATTTCTCTTATTTTTTTTAACGTTTCTTCATCGTTTCCTTGAAAATGAATTTTAATATTATTGAACAATTATCCGATTATGTTTCAATATTTATAAAACATAAAAATTAAATATTTTGATATATTTTCTTATCTAAGAGAAAAAAAAATTCTATTTTTGTTATCAAATAATAAATTTTTTTATTCCCAGCGGGCATGACTGCAGCTATGTAGATATGGTGATATCAATTTACACTTGACATTGAACTCATTACAACCGATTACATGCGAGCCCAACAAAACAGCCGAAAAAATGACACAATCTAAAAAAAAAAATTTTTTTTTTTTATTTTCCACTTCTTTTTGGACATGTGTAAGAATGTTTTATTTGTTTACGATGTATTTATTGATATTTTTTTCATGTCGAAAAACCGCTATTACTAATGGGAATTCCAGAAAAATAATCCGTTATGCCAAGTTAAAATTTTGAATATCAAAGTAAAATTTTTGAAAAAGAGCCACGAAAATAACGATGAATTTTTGTTTCAGAGTTTCTTGTGCTTCATTTTTGTTTTTTTTTTCATCGTTGCTCGATGTTATGAATGTATATTTCATATTTATTCACCTGTTTAGTTCTAAATAAACTATTCTAATTTTATCTAATCAAGCACACGTTCAACTGTTCCATGTGTAAACAATTAAAAATCGTTACATCCAAGGCTATTTGCGTTGTAGGTTTTTGGTTGGAGCAATCCATATTGACAAATTATTTATTACATAGCCATAATGATAAAATGACAATGAACGTTCGTTCAACATTCAGTTGTCTTCAAACGTTACCTGAAGTCATAAACCTAAGCCACATCATCGCTACAATAATGGCATCGTCTATTTTAATTTTTTGTGCTATAAGTTTCATATTGGTACAAATAAATTTTGCAAATGGGGTAAATAATGGAACACCAGTTTTATATCAAAAAAATGCAACTAATGTTCTCTCACCTTCAGAATCAGGTAAATGATATTTTTTGATACTAAAATTGAAGTGTTCGTTCACCTCAAATCTTTCGCCATCTTGATTATTTTCAAATTTTTTACATAAAACTCAAAATCTTATAAAGATTTTGAGTTCAATTTGAAGTTCAAATTCCAAAAATTGACAAAGTTTTGAGTATTTAAAGTGAAGTCTATTTTTTTGTTTAATATAACGTAAACTGTTTTCGATAATAACACAGCTCATTTGAATGGTTCTTTGAGGTGGTTTTTTGATTTTGAAATTGGCTCAATTATTCAAAATTTTTAATATTTCTTTTTTTTTTTTTGTTTTATTCTTTCGGAAGAACCATGTTAACCGGATCAATATTTAATCAGCCAGTTTAATGACACTATTGCAGAAATACTACAATATTATTTTTACTAATGCAGGAATTTGAAAATAAATTATGCAAACGTGATATATAAGAATGTGCAACATTTTTAAATTTCATTTTTACAGGACGATCAAAACGCTCGTTAATTGATAAAATGCCATTCCTCTTAAAAATTGATGTATTTATATCGCAAGAATTAAATTCATTAACATGGCATAAAAGCGAAAGTAATTACTTAGCAAATAAATATTTGCCTGTGGATATTCCCCTTGATGAGAATCATCGTATTGATAATGTTTGTATACATCATCAGATATAATTTGAATGATCGTTTGATACAATTACAAGTTTAATAACAATCCGTTTACAAATTTTTATTTTTATTATCGATAGATTATGGAAGATGTTGGTGACTTTGTTCTGTATCATGATCAGAAAAAACATTCTGCTGTTGTTTACTTTGAAAAAAGTAAAACTTTTGTAAGTTTTATAATATCTGAGTCCAAAATTCATACCAAATTATCAGTAAATCATTACGAATCTTCTAAATTTTAATTATAGTTCGGTGTTATTGGCACTGATTACTACATTCAAAATCTTCCGTATAATTTTGATGAAAATTATAAATATCGTGAAGCATTGACAGAGAATGAATATTTAAAAAAACGTGCAACGCCATTAATTCAGAACTTGCCCGATATGGGTTTCCCTACAACTTCTGATACAAATATTTATGAAACTTCAGAGTTGAATCGGAATAATAAACGTCCATCCGATTCCGAAGCAGGTCCCAGTGATAAACACCAACGTACTGAGCAAAATAGTAAGTACAAATATGGAATATATAAATTTTCTCATTGTAGGTACTTCGGTTGATAATGAACCATTTTGTCATAGTTGATCCTAACCACCTAGCTGAATATGCCCATGACATCGATATTGATGTTTTTAATATCAGGAAACGACGGGACAGTAGTTCTCTTCAAAAATATTTTTTGGAATCTCTGATATTTGTTTGCCGTGACATCGTTGATATCTTGTAACTATTTATAAATGCTTTTTATTGATAAGTTATAACCGTTTATTCGACAAAGGTTCATGAAGACATTTCTTGCATAAATACTTTGACGTTTTTTCAGTAAAAAGGAACATGGAGATGATTATTTAGTATGGATTGTAAGATATTTCATCATTTATTTCAATGCTGTCGATTTAACTTTCCTGAAACTAGGAGATAGTAACTCTCGATTCCGGATTAATATTGCCAGAATTGTCATGGATGACGTGAGTATTAGATTCTTTGATTGTCGAAAACGTTATTGTGAATTCAGTACTTTCGTTATTCTATTTTTCAGAACTTGATACCATTAACTTTTATAAATCATGGTGAGCTTCAGTATCCTGAAATAGTTTCAAAATTACCACAATATTTGGAAACCAACAGTTTTCACTATCCACCTGATTCTTTTGATCACGTTTTCATATTCACCAGGTGATTTTGTTTTCTGTTAAAATATAATTTGATTCCTATTTAATTTAAACATTAAAATATTCGATAATATATCATTATTTTTCTTCATACAGTCGTACAATCTTGAATAAAGAAACGCCGATACAGGGTAAGAATAATATCCATGGAATAAATTATAAAGAATTATATAATTCATACATGGTTATGGGGCATTCCTAACAAAATCGGACAGTCATCTGACTTTGCATCTCCGATTTTTTTGATAATTTTTTCACTCACAGTACTCATTGAGAAAGACCTTCATGATTTTTTGGATTTTTTTTTGTCCAGCCGTTTTCGAGATATCGATTTTCGAAAAAAATGGCTGTTTTTTTTTCAAATGCCAGTAACTTTGCGAAAAATGGGACGATTCTTTTTTAATTTGCCCTTTTTACAGCACTTTTAGAATATGAAATCAAAAAAATTTTCAAAATCGTATTTCTATAAAATTTTTGAGTATGAATTATAAAAATTTAATATCCGAAAAACACGTAACGATCGATTTTCTTGAAAATTTTTCCTAAAATACTGTCACCCATCCCGCAACTTTTTCCCCTAGTTCACTAATAGGCAAATGATTTGATCTATTTTTTTTTCGAATTTTTAAATTTTCATGTTCAGTGAAAAGTGATGTTTTTTTTTTCAATTTTCGTCTTTAAACGCACAATTAGATAAAAAAAACACTACGAAATTCAATCAAATGGATTTCCCTATGATTCTCAAGCTCTGAACATTGAATGTTGATTTTTTAAAAAACATAGATTCTCAAATTCCATTACTACGTTTTTTAAAAAATCAACATTCAGTGTTCAGAGCTCGAAAAGTATATGGGAATCCAATTTATGGAATTTCGTACGGGTTTCTTCATCTAATTGTGCGTCAAAAGACGAAAATTGAAAAAAAAAAAATCATTTTTCATTGAACATGAAAATTTAAAAATTCGAAAAAAATAGATCCCACCATTCGCCCACCAAAGGACTAGGGAGAAAAGTTGCGGGATGTGTGACAGTATTTTAGGAAAAATTTCAAAAAAATCAATCGCTATGTGTGTTTTGGAATTCAATATTTTATAATTCAAACTCAAAAATTTTATAGAAATCCAATTTTGAAAATTGTTTTGATTTCATATTCTAAAAGTGCTGTAAAAAAAAATCGTCCCATTTTTCGCAAAGTTACAGGCATTTGAAAAAAAAGAGCCATTTTGTCCGAAAATCGAAAATGGCTGGACAAAAAAAATTCCAAAAAATCATGAAGGTCTTTTGTTTATTTTCTCAATGGGTATTATAAGTCAAAAAATTTTCAAAAAAATCGGAGATGCAAAGTCAGATGAGTGGCCGATTTCGTGTGGAATACCCCATATACACATTAATTTCGTTATTGTAAAGATTTAGAAATTTGTCTAATTTGATTTGTCCAATTTTTTTTATCATGAAAATAAGGCTCGACAAAATATGGTGCAGACTTGTATGAAGCAAGGAAGACCAATAAAAATTTTTATGAAGTGGTTCCAATTACTGTTATGACATTCAAACCGCATTATGCCAATTATTTATTTACAGTTCAGGAAATTAGTAAAGTGTAAGCAATTCGTTATGATTCTATTCTATGAAATAAAACTCGATATTAATTTGGCATTTTTGAAATTCAATTCCAAATTATTATAGTACTTGTTTGGAATTCATCAATGCAAATTTTATTAAGCACTTTTATTTCACATTTTCTAACGGTACTTTAAAAAATCTTTATCTGTAACAGATTGCGATTGGACATCGATCCTTTTGATGATTTTCTCGAATTCACAGAAAAATGCTGTGACTCTAATCCAGAAGGAAGACCTCTATGTCACAAATGTTTAAAATGGAGTGGCAATAGTGCGATTCAATTCAACGAATTCTTTGAGTATTAAAAAATATAATAATAAATTGATTAACTATCTTGAATATTATTAATGTTAAACTGTGTTAATTTTATGCGTTTTTTGCATTGATAAATAATGAATTTCATAATGTGTTTCAGTAAAAATCTGAATCGTTGCTTTCTTTTGAATCTCCCGCGATCAATTCATTCACCTGGACCAGTCTCTCTTTCATCGCCACATGCGCAATGTCGATGCTTTGGGTATGAGCTGTATGGAAAGGTATACATATTAAAATACAATTTTGAACATATGATTTTCATCGTTTTTTGGGGGATTGACTAAATTAAATCAAATCAAACAGGCGATTGATCGTTCCGCATCAATGATTCCTTCAAATGAATGTAACACTCCGGTGCCCTGTACAAAAGTTAATGGTAATGAAAAATATTTCCAACCTACTGTACGGCCGTTTGATGGTACACCATGTGGGAAAAAGAAGGTGATGTATTTTCATTAAGCAATTATTCCCCATGAAAAATTTTACTAATTTAATATTAATTATTGTTGTGTTTTAGGTTTGTTGGAAAGGTGTTTGTCATCGTGTCAATGCCTAGAACAAAAACCGACTAATGTCTAAACAATCAAATAAATACACCATTTAAAGTCATCACTTTGACCATTTCTCAATGTGATTTAGGAATGATATTCCACATTACTTTGCACTTGAATAAATAAATAAAATAAATTGCCTGTTCTAATTTGTTTAAACTTGTGGATATATTTTATAAAATTGTAAATTTCATCTTCATGTACAAAAAACGCCATTTATGTTTCTTATACATGAACTATTTATATAGATACACATGTACACAAAAATATATATGTGTATGTGGAGTATTCTACGCGAAACCGGCCATTTATCTGACTTTGCATTTCCAATTTTTTTGATAATTTTTTAACTTATAGTACCCATTGAGAAAGACCTTCATGATTTTTTGGAGTTTTTTTTGTTCAGCCGTTTTCGAGATATCGATTTTCGAAAAAAATGGCTAAACAAATATCTGGAATCATGATACTTTACATCAAAGTTACTTCCGAGGTCTATATGACACGTAATAATTATTAATTAGTTTGGACATTGATTAAAAGCCCAAGAAATGGGACAAATAAAGGACGCATTATATTAGATAACATTTTTTAGATTTCAGATATTTCTTGATATATATAAGTGAAATAAAAAAATTTTAAACTCGAAAAAACATAGATTCCTAGTTTCGATTACTACCTTTTTTAAAAAATCAACATTCAATGTTCAGAGCTCGAGAATCATATGGGAATCCAATTTATGGAATTTCGTAGGATCTTCTTTATCTAATTGTGCGTCTAAAGACGAAATTTGAAAAAAAAAACATCACTTTTCACTGAACATGAAAATTTAAAAATTCGAAAAAAAATAGATCAAATCATTTGCCCGTCAGTGAACTAGGGGGAAAACTTGTGGGATGGGTGACAGTATTTTAGTAAGAATTTTCAAGAAAATCGATCGCTACGTGTTTTTTATGAAATCTAAATTTATAATTCAAACTCAAAAATTTCATGAAAATACGATTTTGAAATTTTTTTGATTTTATATTCTAAAAGTGATGTAAAAAAGGAAATTTAAAAAAAAAATCGTACCATTCAGCCCTTTTTTCGCAAAGTTACAAGCATTTGAAAAGAAAGAGCCATTTTTTTCGAAAATCGATATCTCGAAAACGGCAAGACAAAAAAAATTCCAAAAAATCATAAAGGTCTTTCTCAATGGGTACTATAAGTTAAAAAATTATCAAAAAAATCGGAAATGCAAAGTCAGATGAGTGGCCGGTTTCGTGTGGAATGCCCTATATGTACGTATGTATGTATATATGTATGTATATAAAACAATAATAATATACATCGTGAGAATAATTTCATTTATCATCAGGTGCAAGACAGACAACGGTGTATAATCAAAATGTTCTTTGAATGCAAAAGCGGAATTGATAAACGTAGTTCAATAAACTCGAAACAAACCCTTGTGTGTAATTTCTTTATAAATAATTATTTCATCAATAAAAAAGAGTGAAATAAAAAAAAATATTACCTGGAATTTTATTATTTGAAAGATAAAACTAATTTTATTATTATCAAAAATTTATTGTTATCATCACGAAAAAAATATTTAATATTCAATGAATATTTATTATTTATGGTATAGAAATATTTTATGATAATAAATAAATATTCTATTATTTATTGATGAATAGAATTCCCATCAAATAATTAAACAAACAAAAAAAAATCACGCGCATAGCATGAAAATGCTTAGATTAAAAAAAAAAAAAATAACTGCACTCTATAAAACAAAACAGTTCAATCTTGAGCTGTTTGCCGCGCGTATAGGGGTTGCTATGGCAATAGCGTGCACAAGCCTGCTACGCCCCAGACCCTGGCAACTAGTCCGTCACCCACCCTTCATATTTCCCCCATATATTCTCTTCGTGCCCTTACCCAATCCAACCATAACCCATTCCACCAATATTCTGCGCATTTCCCCACTCGCCAACTCAACCTTTCTCATCTTTCTACAAGCACAAACGTGCAACCAACACGCGTACAAACATGCACAGATACTTATAAATATACGGGGAAAGAACGTGACCCCGACCTTTCAGGTGGATGACCTCCACTGCACTGCAGATGCGTGCGCAATCACCACCCTCACTTACAATTCAGTCTCGCGACACGGCCAACCACCCCTAAACAATGCAAACCTACCAACAACAATATCTACATGAACATTTTGTCACGTAATCGATCAACTAACCGATATTTTTAAATATTATTTAAAATACTAAAAGCATACAAAAATTTGTCAACATATTGTTGATGATTATATATACAAGTATTATTCATTCATTTTTTAGACTGGATTATTTATTTACTTCGAAATTTGTGAGATTTATATGAATAGTTGTAAACAAAGAAGATTTATTTATCATTATCAGCCAACGAATGAAGTATGTAATTGTTATTTTGATTTGAGGAATTTTGAAAGAAAAAAAAATTGCGAACATGTTCAAACATGTTCAGGATATGATTCCGAAGGAATAAACGGGATTACTGTTGGGGAACGTGCATAGAAATAATTAATAACCATTATTACACGGTGAAAAAATGTTTGAAAATCATTTTGACTTGGGAAAATTAATTGGAGAAGGAAAGAGTCCTGAACATGTTTAGGCATGTTTAGACTGAATTTATGAATAAGTAAAAGAGATTGACCAAAAATCATTATTATGCAATATAAAAATTATATTATTGTCAATTTCACTTGAGGAACTTAATCAGAGAAAAAAAGAATGTTTAACATGTTCAAAGACATTCAGAATAAATTCCCAAGAAAATAAAAGCGAATTATTCGAAGAAACATGAACAATAAATAATTAAAAATCATTATTAATGCAATAAAAGACACCATATAATCCTCATAGTGACTTGAAGAATTTAATCATAGAGGAAAAAAAATCATGAACATGTTCAAGGACGTTCAGAATAAATTCCCAAGGGAATAAAAGCGATTAATTAAAAAAAACATGAATGAAAAACAATTATTAATCATCATTATGCAACTAAAAATTTATATCCTTGTCATTTCGAATTGAGGAACTTAATCAGAGAGAAAAAAAAATCATGAACATGTTCAAAGACATTCAGAATAAATTCCCAAGGAAATAAAAGCGAATTATTCGTAGAAACATGATCAAGAAATAATTATAAATCATTACTATGCAATAAAAAAAAAAGTATATAATAGTTACAGTGACTTGAAGAATTAAATCAGAGGGAAGAAAAAATCATGAACATGTTCAAGGACGTTCATATGAAATTCCCAAGGAAATAAAAGCGAATTATTCGTAGAAACATGATCAAAAAATAATTATAAATCATTATTAATGCAATAAAAAAAAAAGTATATAATCGTCACAGTGACTTGAATAATTTAATCATAGGGAAGAAAAAATCATGAACATGTTCGAGGACGTTTGAATTTCCGGATGACCCGATTACGAAAAAGCATGGGCGCACATTACAGACAGACGAGCGTGCAGCAACAGCAGCATTGAAAATACTACGCCTATGCGGCCAGACAGAAGATGAAGGGATTGAAGAGTAAAGGGGAAGAGACGGAGGGTTGCGCTCTCTTACTCACCCCTTTTCTGTCTGGCTCCTAATACTAAGATAAAATCACGTTACACAGACACAAACTGTCTCTGTTATTTGTAATGCTACTCTCCCTATGTCCTACTCACTTGCGATTGGATCGACTTTGCAATACGTGGAGTGTAAAAAAAGAGAGAGTGAGTAAAGAGTATTTTACTTATCGCGCCCATACATAAAAGGGTGGTTCTCTATGTCGACGAGAGCAACTTTAGCGGACTGAATATCGTTGGTATAACGTACGTGGCATTGTCTGGCACATTATTCGTGTTCGTTTTACTCCTCGACTTTATCCAGTAAATATTGCCAGTTATACATATTTGAATATATGGATGTATTATGCATATAGGGGAGAGGGAGAGGGTGAAAGTCATAAGGAAAAAAATGCGATGTGATGTAACACCAAAGGGACAGTGGCGTTGGGGGTGGTTATGTATTTTATTATATTCATTTAATTCACCTCAAGAAAATTTACATCGTTGTCGACAAGTTTTATCGTCACGAAAGTCCACAATTTTTTTTTTTTTTTTATTTACATTGTGTGTATGTATGAATGTAGTTTTGAAAAAATATTTATGGGGTTGTTGCAAGTTTAAACACGACCTGGGTGAATGTTATTGAGCATAAATAATTTTTTTTTTGTTGGAATAATAGATTAATTTTTACTTTTACTTTGGAAAGTTGAATATTTTTTTTGTTGTGATGAGGTGTTTTTTTTTTTTTTTTTTTGGAATTGTTATTGTAATGCAGTTGGTTTAATGGTTGTATGGGAATTTTTGGTTCTTTTATTTGTTTTGTTTCTCATTGGAAAAATTAATTGAATATAAAAAAATTTATTGTTATTAAATTTATTTTTTATATTGAAGCCAATATTTATTTGAAAAGGTTAGTGGTAATTTTTAATGATTAATAATTATTGGGATTGGTTTATATTTATTTCAAATATAAATGTCATTCATTTTTTGTCAAAAACTAAAGGATATTAATGAACATGATTTTAATGGAATAATTATTTTGTATTTAATTATCTGCCTGATAGTTAGGAATATTCATAATATTTTTTGGAAATTCTAATTTTTATTAGTGGCGGCATTGTTTAAAATTTGTAACTATTAAAATTCTACATTATTATTCATATATTTAATTTACAAAATTAATAATTAATACACAGTAAAAATTTTCGTGTAAAAGTCCACTAAAAATTTGTTTCAAAATTTTTTTTACATACTTTTCTACTCAAAATTAATATTAAATCAATGTAATATTTGACTAATTCCATTTCAAACAAATGATTAATATGTCAAAAAATTCGAAAATATATTAACAAAAAATATGTTTAATTTAATGAAAAAAAAATATAGTGTTGGATATTTACTAATAAATAATTACTAATTCAAGGTAAAATAATTTATAATTTTTGAACACAAATTACTTTGTTCAAAATTCGATAAACAAAATTAAAAATGAGTTTAAAAATAGTTAAACAAAAATTCTCATTGGACTTTTACACAAAGTTTTTTCTTGTCCACATAAATAATCGAGAAGTAAAAATCGATTTTATGTTTGCAATTGCAAATATATATATTTATTCGACATTATCGCAGTGTTTATGTATGTGTGTGTGAGAGTACGGGGGTGCGAGACAGGTTGGCGCATGCAACATTATTTCCCCATTGCATTGATGTGGTATTGTTGCACGCGATGCAGGTGATTGGCCCAAGCGAACATCGAACATACACATATATAATGTATGTATACTGTATGTAATATCTGTGTATATTATATACGCTTATGCAGTCACGGGGTTATTGAGTCGTAGACGACTTGGCGCCCCCTCAAGAGAGACACTCATTGGTGCATATAAGAGTTGACAAAGAGACGCCAGCATGTCTGAGGGGTGGTTTTTTTTTTTTCTAGATATGACATTACTGTGTTCAAAGTCAACGACATGCAAAATTTTAAAATAAAAAATAAATTATATGGTTGGATATATTATATTTGTGTGGAAGAAAATATTTGTGGAAAAAATAATTAAATTATATTATTTTTCATGGAAGGCATATTACCCAATTGCACCCTTGATAGGCAAATTTTTTTTTTATTGTCAAATATTTGTTTTTTTTCGTATTTGATTTTTTTTGCATGATTTCATTTTTATTTGTTTATTTACTGGGGATGAATAATTTAATTAGAGAAATTGGGAAAAAAATTTTTTTTTGATAAAGAGAAAATTTTTTGTATTTTTTAATTTTTTTTTTTGTTGATAAATTTTGAATTTCTTTCGTGAATTTTTCATAGATAAATCTTGATTGAGTCGTTCATCTTTTTCTTATTATAATATTTTTTTTTGTAACATTTGAAATGATTTCGAAATGCCATGAAAATATTTTCGAATTTTCTGGCTTTTTTTTTTGGAATTTTAATATTTTTTTGTGGTAATGAAAAAACTTGAATTTTTATTAAACAAGTTTCATTTAATTACTAACACCATGAGAAAAATGATATAATGAACAAAAAATCCGGAAAGAAAAATTTTATTATTCAAAAACTTGCAAAATAAAAATTCACTTTTCATAAATATTTTTAAAATTTAATATTCAACATTTTCGATTACAATTTCTATTCTGAACATTCATCACTGATTAATTTATTAATTATTCACCTAATAATTTAAAATCTTACAAAAAAAAAAAATTAAAATTACTCAAACAAATAAATTTAATTTACAGCATTTTTTTTACCAATTTTCGACACGTTTCAACTGGTTTAAATATCATTGGAAAAAATTCTCCTCGATTATTCTGGTATTTCCTGCACATTTATCTATATATTTCTGTATATACATAGATATATGGGTGTATATATGTACCAGACGCCGGGTGGAGAGAGCGAAAGTTCGTCCCAGTGCCTCCATCCTGTCTGCGTTGGTATATACAAAGAGTGCTTTCACCCTCTCTTCCCTCTTTCATCGTCATTTCCCTCTCTTTCCTGTCTGGCTGCGTCCTACCCTAATCCTTGCTTATACATACGTATATATTCGCTCCGTTGCACCACTACCCTTCCTCACAACCCCCACTTTTTCCTTCTTCCATTAGAAAAAAAAAATTGTAAAAAAAAAATATAAAATAAAATGATAAAAAATTCCAACAAATAAATTTTTACTCTGAAATCATTCCCACTATTCCATAGAATTTGGATGCAAAATATCAAATATTTTATTCAAAATAATTTTACATTCTAAAAAATAAAAAAATTTTTTTTTTTTTTTGAAATATTGATTCACATCTGCCATTTTGTGAAAAAACAAATTTTTAGAAGATTGGATTTATGAATTGAAACTCGCTATTTAGTTGAACCAAACATAAAAAAAAATATTTGCATTTGTTTACGTCGTTATTTAATTAATATTATAAAAATTTCGCAAAATTCAAAAAATTTTTGATTAAAATATTTTTTTCATCTGCTCTTATTTCATCATTCAAACCCGTTCTAATATCCAGATAACAAAAAATAAAAAAGAACAAATAAACAAAATCCCGAAAACCAACCCAAAATATCAAATCCAAAAAAACCAAATAATTTATTCAAAATTTTTCTAATAACCTGTTTCTCTAAGCTACAAATATCATAAAAAACCTTCCCTAATAAATAAACAATAAATAAATAAACAATCAACCTCAAAACACACTAAAAATGAACCAAAAAATTTTTTTTCCGCTCCATATTTGCAAATAATCTGATGCAAAACTCATCTCCCTTTTTTCTTTTTATTTCGCGCGTTCAAAAATGTCTCATGCTCGCACATTTCAATAGGTCTTTCAAGTTGGCGACCGCCCCTCGTCTGGTATATAGTCTTCTTCTTTTTTATCCCTCCCTCCTCCCCATCCCCGTCTTCTTCATCTTTTTCTTTTATTTTTTTTCCTGCACATACTCGTCTCGACAGGCAGAAACGCGCGCGAACAAAATTACGAGAGAAGGGAGAACGATATACAGCAACTGCGTTGGTGGCAGTGGCGGGAGGGTTGCAAAAAAATATGCTGCTCCCTTTTTATATACATATATACAACCATATATAGTTTGGATGCACCCTCCACTTTACCTTTCTCCTTCGCAAACTCTTTTTATTCCAGGCTCTTTCTCTCTTTTACTTTTTCTATAAAATGTATATACATTGCCCGGGTATGAACGTCACCCTTCTTGCTATGTTCCTTCCTGCTGTATGCCAATGACTGCCACTGGGTGGTTTATATACATATGTATGTACATAGAGAGATACAGAGACAGGCAACAAGGATGGTTAGTGTATGTGCGTACCCTTGTATTCTCGATTTTGCCACCCCCGACAAGTTTGCTGCACTGTGCGCCACGGTCGAATCAATACTCGCAGACATCCTAACTCACTGGAGGTCAATGCCTCGTTCCCGCGAGTCCCGACGACCTCAACCTCCTCAATTTCATGTGTGTGTGTGTAGGGATGTGTGTGTGTTTGTGCACGACGAATATGGGTGTATGTGGGTATTGATGTTTTGAGTGTAATGGAAGAATGGATTAAGGGTAGAATGAATTTCTTTATATGTGATGAAATAATATTTTGTATGAGAGTTTAAGTTTTTATGCAGGAAAATTATTTTATGGAATGAGATGGTTTGTTTTATTGGGGTTTGGTTGTTTATTGGTTGAGTGAAATGAAAATTTGTTTTGACTGGTTTTGATGTGAATTTTGTATGAAGTTGTCAAACAAGAATTTTTGTTGAAGCGGAAAAATTATTTTGCATTGTATGATTGTTTATTTATTGTTTTCGTTTTATTTATTG
>JAQQBS010001422.1:20460215-20479061 GCA_030347275.1 Microctonus aethiopoides
TAATATAACGTAAAACTATTTTCCAAATTTATCACAATTTTTTGTCTTGAAATTTGATCCAAAATTTGGGTTAAAAACAGTCAACAAAAATTTTTAATACTTTTTTACACAAAACCTTTCACCCTGGACACTAAAAAAATAACATAAAAATACAATAAATAAATAAAAACCATCACATAACACAAAATAATTTATTCTGATTCAACACAAATTCTCGTGCTAAAATTTGATTAAAAATTCGCTTTATATGAACAGTCAAGACAATTTTTCAGTACACATTCACACAAAATTTTTTACATACACATGATTATATTAACATTTCTGTACATACAATCATGTCTGTGGCCTCTCTTATCAAAATTCTGACCGACACGATAACACGATTTCAATTCAAGGTGAATGTTATATGAATATATATTTACATCCTCCATTTATTATAGACACTTAACATAATAACATTAAAAAAAAAAAAATTTTTTCCATTTTCCTCCGTCTTTTTTCAACCCAAAAAATTTTTAAAAATTAACTATAACATGTATTTCTTTTTATTTTATCTTCATTTCTATTTCTAATTGTCTCTGGAATTTTTCTGGGGCTTTCAGATAAAATGCGTTGAAGAATGTTATTTATTCTTCTGGCAAATTATATACATATATGTATACTTTTATATATAAATATATATTCGTGTATATATCGGTGTTTGTAGACAGTTTGAGAATGGGATGAGAGGGCTGGGAAGGATTATCGAGGTGACCTTGTCCTTGTACGATGTGTGATATATTAATGTATGCGTTTGTGGGATTAAATGTATACTTGAATAAATTTATTATTATTGCTAATAATATTATTGATATTATTATTGTTATTATGTATTTTTGTTTTTTTTTTTTAAATTTTTTTTTCATTTTCATTGGATATTACGTTCTTTCTCACGGTCATGGTCACATGGATGACGTTATAACACAGCGTCTCTCCTTCAATTTTAAATTTAGAGGTCGATTGCGATTGCGCGCGCGGACAATATTTGCTATCTGTTTGTTTCTTCAATCGCCTTCACGTCATCATCATCATCATCATCATCATCGCCATTTATTTGTGAATATATATATGTGTGTGTTTGTAATATATTTAAAATGAAAAATAAAGATTTAAATATTTAATTTAATCGTCATAAATAAATATTAATTTTCCTTACTGACTTTGATTGTAAAAATATTTCATATTTGTATGGGTACTATTAATTTTGTTTTTATTTTTTATTTTTATATTGTATTATCAACGATGAAAAAAAAAATTTCATTTTTTGAATAATTAATTGTTGCAGCAATATAAATTTAATTAATATTTTTTTTCCTTCAATTTTAATTACAAATGTATTTTATTATGGAATTATCAATATTTATTTGAATATATGCAGAGGAGTTGGTTGAGATAAAAAAATTTTTAGGGCATTAATTAAATGATTTTTGAGTAAAAAAAATATTAATTATTTTAAATATTTTTTAATTGTTTAGGATGAATAATAATTGTTTCAAGTAATTATTAATTGTTATAAACAAATGTTGAATGTTTCCAATAATATTCATTTGTTATAAATAATTATTTATTAAAACAATTAATTATTAATTATTCGAAACGAATATTAGTCATTTTAAAAATTTTGTAATCATTAAAAATAAATATTAATTATTTATAATTGCTTCAAATCAAATAGTAATTCATACAAATGAATATCAACTGTCAAAAATATAATTATCCATTTATTAAAAAATAATTATTAATAGTTTAAAAAAAAATTTGGTTTGATAAAATAAATTAAATTCCTTCAACTAATTTTTGTTTTCCAGTATAAATTCTTTTCATTTAAAAAATTCACTTATAAAATAATTATTATACCTATAAATATATACAAACACACACTAATACATACATAAACATTCATATAAATAAATATATAAATACATGTACATTAAACAATGAGTAATTGTAGACACTATCTGGGCATAATGTTAAACATTCATAAACAAATACGATAATATCTGATGAGCGTATTATTCGATACATAATTATCATAGTCATTATCACAGAAGGTGATAAAGTTATGTATTTGATAAAGTTAATACATATATCACATAATAAATATGTGAACATTATATTTCCATATTTAAATTCTGTTTTTAATATTATTAAATATTTATTCTACTCAAAATCATCAATAACTTTATTAATTAATCTCAAAATGAATTTATTTATTTATTTTTTTATAAATATATAATTTCATCTACAAATATATCTGTGTATATAATATATATATAATTAAAGGATAATAATTTAATTTAATAAAGTGAAATTAAATTAAATTAAATTTAATATTGCGCTTTCTTTCATTTAGATTGTATTAATTATTTTATTTATATACGTGTGGAAAGTATATAATGTTATATATATATTTTTTTTTGCACATAATATACTTTATTATAGTGTTGATTAAGCGTTTAGTAGACTTGCTTGGATCGCGTGTACAATTTAATCGTTGTGAATATAAATATATTCAGCATTATTGTGTGAGTAAAAGTGAAAAGTTGTGATAAACTAATTTCACATTTGAAACTTTTACTCATTTGTCTCGTGTTACATATGTATATGCATGTACTTATGTTTATATGTGATGTCTAAATGTCTATGTTTGCGTTTTATTAATGAATACAATTGTTGTATGCATGAAAATATATGAATTATAAAATTGGAAACTTTTACGAGACGAAATAAATATATTTTCATGAATATATTTTATTATTATGGGACAGGGTTGAAACAAATGAGAAAGGCAATGATAAATATTTTTTTTTGTAGTGGATGATGATAATTTTATGATGTATGAATTCATTTATAATAATATTTCTTTGTTTTTGGGAATTTGATTTTTTTTTTTATATTCAAACTCAATTTTTATTTTTATTTTTTTATTTTTATGGCAATGTTTGAATTTTATTTTAACATTTTGCTATTTGACATTCGAAAATTTTTATTTATTTATTTTGAAAATTATCATTTTTTTGTAGCAGAAAAATTTTTAATGCAAATTTTGTATCAAATTTCAATACAAGAATTTTTGTAATTAATTCAAAAAATTATTTTGCATTAAATTATCAATATTTTATGTTTAATTTAACATTAAATTTTTGTGTATTGAACTAAATAAATTTTTTTGGTAACACATTTTTAAATTTTTGCCAATGTTCAAAATATTTTTTGTGTTGAATTTTGATTAAAAAATTGTGTAAAAAAAAAAATTTAAGATAAATTTTGACAAAATTTTTTACAATGTGCATAAAAAAATTTTTCAAAATGATAAAATTAACCAAAAAATCTCACTTTAATACTCATAAATAATATTTTTCAAATAATTTCCCCAATAAACTCAAAAATAATTTCCAAATATTCAAATCATATTTCCAAAATATAAAAATAACTATTACATTCCAAAATGTAACATTTCCAAAATCAAACCATCACATATATTCCACCCCAAAAAACTGTATGAAAAATTATTTCAAACAATAATTGTTTCATCATAAAACATTTGATCCTTTTTTTTTTCTTAATCTATTCAAAATTTCTATTCTCCCATTTACATCCTTTAACATTTATCTACAAACATAAAAAACAAACCAAAAGAAAAAACACATCAACGAAACAAATAATTATATATAAACCCAATAAACCAACAAAAAATTCGCATAAAGGGCATTTTTTTCTCTACATTTTCCATTTCTCATCAACTGCACATCGCGACATATAAATATACTCAAACAAATATGCATACACATACATAAAACGATCATAAGGAAAAGAAATGAGAGGATAAATATACACACACATAAAGTGCGCAAGTATATAAATGCATGTATACTTTATTCACATACATATGTACAATATGATGAGCGCACCCAATGTCTGGCATCGGATCTCATCGTCGTCGGATGTTGTGTCTGGTCGCTTCACTCGAGAGATTCTCGAGGGCAACTATCACATCACCGAACGTGGCTGGTATAGGATGGAAAGGGAAAGGGGAGGGCAAGAGGAAACAAGGGAGGGCATCAGTAACGTGCAACAACGTGTGCCATGGGCGCAGCAAAGAAACTCAGACGCCCTTCACAATATTTCAAAGTGTTGATTTTAACATATTTTAAAAGTTTCAGCACACGAATTTTGTCCTCATTGCATTTAATATTATAATTATATATTTAAATATACATGTGTAAATAAGAAGTTTTATTTATGTATTATTTGTTTATTAGAGATAATTGTTGTATTTATCAGGGAATTTATAACGACGTTTATTAATTATTTGAGGAGAAAATATTTGAGATTGAATTTGAATTTAAATTGTTAATTATTTTTGATAAAGGAGAAATGGAGAATTATTATTTTAAACAAATATGAATAATGAATGATTTTAAGAAACTAATTGAAAAATACTATGTTTATAACTGATAATTAACAAACTAGAATTTTATAAATAATACAACTACTTTCCAAGTTTAGTAAAATTATCAATAATTTTGAATAATAATTTTATTGAACTTTAAAAAAATTTATTCTCAATCTGTATTTTATAAATAATCAAATAGTAAATTAATTATCATATTGTATTGTATTTTTAATTGAAAATAATTTTTACTATATGATTTATTTGTTTAAAATGATTCGGAAATTTTTAATGATGAATAATTATTGGCTGCTAAATAATTATTATCATATGACATAGTATTTTTAATTGAATATAATCTTTACTATTTAATTATTTATGAAATCGAGATTGAGAATGAATTTTTTAAAGTTTAATAAAATTATTATTCAAAATTACTGAAAATTATATATGAAGCATATTTTTTTTCATTTCTTAGATTAATAGATGTAGATTAATATAAATATTAATTTGGTGTAATTAACAATTTTATATTTATTGAATAGATGGTAAGAAAAAAATTATTTTGTTAAAAATGTTTCATAAAATTAGGTTCTATATGAAATATTTTAAATAATCAATGTGTCTCTATGGAATGTCCTTTATGTGGGTGTGGATAACCTTTTTATTTATACAATATATATATGTATGTGTGTGTGTGTCTGTGTGTGACAATGTTGAGCGGACGGATGTTGATAGGGTTGACAAAGGCACGCGCTAATTGGTACATCGCGTAGCACGGATCTTGCACATTGACCGTGGAGTCTGGAACCATGTCCGCCAGACGATGGTTTATTTGTTCTCTTTTACTCTCTTTCCCTTTCTTTCATGTACTTTTATCTCTTTTTACCTTTAGTCTATTATACATAAATATGTATGTATATTAGGTCAATCAGAAAGTAATGTCGTCAAATTTAAATGGATAAAATCACTACAAGTTTTTATTTTTAACCAATGATATGATTATCCTTGTTATCTATAATCTTTTGCAATGTCATGACTAAATTTTCAACGCTGGATTAAGAAAAATTATTGCTTTTTAAGCAATGTTAATTACCCAAAGCGCAGAAACGACATATGACTTTCCGATTGACTTAATAGATACTTGTTGGTTATATTATTTTAAATTCTTCAAATTTTTTCATTACAATACAATGAGAATTTAATGTTTTTCAAAATAACTCAATAATTTTTATTCAAATGACAATAATTCTGCCGCAAAAGTATGAAAATCTGAAAATATATTAAAAGCTCAACTTTAACTTTGAATAACTTTTGAAGGAGCGAATTTATCAAAAAATCATAAGAGACTTTTTTTGTAGAGCGTTCAATTTTCTACAAAAAATATGCATTTCTCAGAGCTGCAAATTCACTAATTCGTGAGAAAAAATAAATAAATGTAGAAAGTGGAAAAACCCCATGTTATTTAAAGGGAAAATATATCGTCTTATCGGCACGGTTTAATATCAATTTTAAGGGCCGATTTTGATCTGATATTTTTTTTTAGGCCATGAATTAATAATCTGGGAGACACTGCGAAAAAAAAATCAACTTGGTAAATAACGGACATCCTAATATACATGTATAGTTTTTTTTTTTTTTTTATAATTTACAACAAATATAAATGTTATTTTCAACAGATTAATTGAAAAATATATTGTTTATTTCTGATAGTTTACAAACTAGCATTTTATGTATAATATAAATTGTTGTATGGTATAATTAATTCTCAAAGTTTAGTAAAATTCTCAGTAATTTTGAATAATAATTTTTTGGACAATAAAAAATTTATTCTCAATCTCGATTTCATAAATAATTAAATAGTAAGAATTATATTAAATTAAAAATACTATACAATATGATAATAATTATTTAGTAGCCAATAATTCATTATTGAAAATTCCCAAATCATTTTAATTTATAGTAAAAATTATTCCAAATTTCAAATCTACTTTTTTCTTGCTTGAGTACACTTGAAATGTCGAAACGAATGAAACGAAAATACACATATCGTAAAATGCATGTAAAAACACAGCGTTGCTTCCTTGAATTTTTATCTTAACTACCATCTTATCATTCCTTAACTTTATCACCATCCAAAACTACATCATCATTTGCACATAAAAACAAATATAAACAGTTATTCGTATGTGTGTTTTCGCCCTTCGCTCTTGTCGATAGTTGTAGGAGAAAGATGATTGCAGAAAGAATAAAAATAAAAATGGAAATAAAAAAAGGGTGGTTCAACGATGCCATTGCACTGCACTGGGTGAGGGTCATTACTCCGAGCAAGGCGAGCCGCTGACCTCGGCGCCAACGCCCGGAATCGATCTATTCATCCCCTTTTTTGCAGACAAAATGACAGAGACAGACATTTACCACGCGACAATTGCAATGCATTGTATGCAGAAAAAAAAATTTAGTCTTATTTTCATTTTTATTGTCATTTTCGCCGACGGTTTTTGTATGTTTGTCATGTTTTTTTTTTATGGTGTTGTGGAATTTCATTTATGTTGAGAGGATGAAATTGATTTGCTTAATTTGTTCTACTCAAATTTAAATGGTTTTCAAAAATTATTTTCTTCTTTGCGATTAGTTTGAGAAAAAAAATAAAAAGGTTCATTTTCGAAGGGTTTAGATAGGCACGTGACTTCTTGATAATTTAATGAGAAATAAAATTGTCGATTAAATGAAAAAAAAAAAAAAAAAACACAAAAAAAAGTAGGGAGAAATCGATTTTTTAAAAGTGATAGAATTTATTTTCATGAATTTTAATTAATTATCAGCATTTTTAGATGTGAAATTTTATTTGATTTATCACTCTGGGATTTTTTTAACGTATCTAGAGTTTCAGGCCCAGTTGATAGATGTCGTTGTCGTTTAGTTTTCGTGAATTTGGGCCTTACGATCAATGTTGTGCTATTTTACCGTCAGATTGCGCCACTTTGTCATCATGCGATGCGCTGTATATGTAATTCTTTAAATTAACTCCAAATTTATCACATTCGATTTGTTATAAATAATATTTTAAACATTTCTCAGATTTAAAACATGTGCTTAATTTAACAAATAACAATCTAGTGGTAGATTTAAGATATAATATTCTTGATTCGACGCAAAATAATTTTTTTGCTTCAACACAAATTCTTAAAAACAGTCAACATAAATTTTTAGTGGATTTTTACACAAATTATTCCACTCCACGCAATTAAAAAATGAAATAAATACACAATAAATAAACAAAATCAATACAAAAATTGATAATAATATTATCATTAATAAATAAACGAATTCCATGTTAAAATCAATAACAAAAACTATTATACAACGCAAAATATTTTTTTTACTTCAATAAAAATTTTTGTGTTAAAATTCGATACAAAATTTGCGTCAAAAACAGTTAACACAATATTCTAATAGACTTTAACACAAAAATTTTTACTGTTTATCCACAAATGTAAAGTTTTCCCACGGTGGGAAAAAATTTATTCGAAAAACATCCGCGGAAAAGCCCGGATATTTTTTCAGAATATAGATTTACGTGTATACACATATAAAAGGATGTGTATTGAGAAGGGTTAAATTATTTGCGGAAGGATATATTGTTTACCTGGGACAAGCTCTGTCCGATGTTAAGTAGACAAAGTAGATTATGCGATATCCTATTTGACATCCGGTTAATAAAACCTTTTTTTTTTCTCTTTTTTCATTCTATTGCTTTCTATCTCTACCAAATACTCACCTTGAAAAGTTGCTCACAAATGATTTTTATTCACGACAAACAAATTAAAAATTATTGCTAAAAATTACCAAATTCTTTGTTCATTTTTCTACATATTATCAAGTGTTTTAATTTTATTTTTAGTTTTTTAATTTTAGTAATAATTCAGTTTTAGTAATTTTGATTTTAGTTATTTTTTAGTTTTTTAGTAATAATTTTAGTAATAATTTAGTTTTAGTAATTTTAGTAATTTTAATTCCAGTAATTTTAGTACTTTCATTTTGGTAATTTTATCTTTAGTTTTGTAGTAATAATATTTAGTTTTAGTAATTTTGATTTTAATAATTATAGCAATTTAATTTTAGTAATTTTTTAGTTTTTTAGTAATAATTTTGTATTAGTAATTTTAGTAATTTTTGTAATTTCAATTTCAGTAATTTTAATTTTAGTTTTTTAGTAATAATTTTGTTTTAATAATTTTAGTACTTTCATTTTGGTAATTTTAATTTTAGTTTTTTAGTAATAATTTAGTTTTAGAAATTTTAATTTCAGTAATTAAACTGCAGAAATTAGAAGAAATAATTTTTTTTCTTTCCACCATAAAATTTTTTACTGTATATCAATTCATATAAAATCCATTATGTACCATCCGTCATCAATTACATAACGGTAAATATGTATTTTATATACAGACACGCGTGAAAAGCAGCTGCGCGTGGCCTCAAGTCGTCATTGCATCATTGTCAAATACGTAATAATCGCTTGAAAAAATCCTCGACACGCGTCATTTTATTGCTCACGTGTGCCTTATTATTATTATTATAATATTATATTAACACACCTGCTTTTGAATCTTGTACCCCTCATGATCTACTTTCTTTACATCACCTCTCTTCAAAATGTATTAAAAAGAAATACATTTTTTTTTTCTTCACTTTATTTCATTTCCTCTCACTTAATATATATTTTTTTTTGCATGTGCAAGACGAAAATTATAAACATCTGCTTGACATGTAGAAGAAGACGGGCAATAGTGTGATAGAAAATAAATTGTTCAATGTATTATATCAAAAATATTAGAAATAGAAAAATAATAATATAAATTTTTTTTTTTTCGTGAAAGATTCGATTTCACATGAAAATCTATATATTGGAAATGATCTATCGAGCATCTGTTCTATTATAAATCGCTGACATTAGATCGACGCAACCCTTTTCATTACTTATATAAACGGATGTTAAAATTCTCTGTAATGCCGGAAAAACTAACAAAGAAATATATATATTCGAATAATAATATTCTTACGACATCTAGACATATGTAGGTTTGTTGAAGAATATTATATCGATTCAATATAGTACAATATAGAGAAAATTTTATATATTATATATATATATATATGTGTGTATACATATCTATGTGAATGATTTTTTCACATCTGCCGTGATTTTACGTAAACTGAATCCTTTCGTTTGCATTGAAAATCTTCACTCAACAGCTGGCAAATTTCTTACCGCACGAGTTTCCCTCAAAAGGTTCGAACCCAACAGGTGTCATATATATCTATATATCGATATGTATATTTATGTGGGGGAGGGTGTGTGTGTGTGTATTTTTTTTTATTTTGGAAACGAAAGTTTTCTTGCAAAACGATTGGATAATTCGTATATCGATGAATTTAGTTTATGGATTAAAGTTCTTTGAAGTGCAGATTTAAATCTGGCGCATGAATGCAGATTTATGTTAAATGAAAAGATTATTTATGAAGATATATGTATATTTGTGTATTTATGTTTATAGCAGAAGAAAAAAATTTTTTGATAGGAAATAAATAATATTTGTTTGGAACAAAAAATTTTTTCTGCTAATTGATATTTATTTGTGATATAGTTATTGATGCCTTGGAATTTTTATTTTCTTTTGTTTGAAATGATTATTGTTTTGTTGTTAATAATTGTTTATACAAATATGTAATTTATTAATGTTTCAAAAAAAAAAAAATTATTATTAATTGTTTTGGAGAGTTAATTCACAAGCAAATAATTTTTAATTGTTTAGAATAAATATTTTTTGAATCAAATATTTGAAATAAATATTCATTTTTTTGAAAAAAATTATTAATTGGTAGAAATAATATTTAGTTTACATATAATAAATTTTTTGCTTCGAGTGATTTTTGCTTTCTTTCAGTTTATTAATTTATTATATTGATATTATTTTAATTTCAATTATAAATTGTTTAAAAATAGTTGAATTTCAGGAAAAATGTATCAATTTTCAACATTAAGACAAAAAATAATTTTATCTTTATTTAATGTAACAAAAATTAACGAATTAAAGTTGAAAAAAAAAAACATATATTATTATAAATATTTTACAAAATTTAATGAACAACATTAGTTAATAAAAATAATAATAATAGTAATAAATATTATAATTTAAAAATCTATAAATAAAAAAAATATTTCTGTTCAAATTCTATATTTATATTTGTTTATTTTGAAAACGAATAATTTTTTCCAATTTTAAATAGTAAAATCTAAATTTCCACCTATCAAGATTAGAAAAAGAAAATGAAAATTACACTTGTCCGATGAAGTTTTCAAAGCATAATAATAATAAAAAAAACAATTGAAAAAAAAAATGTTTTGTGATTTTATTTTAAAAACTTCTGAAAATTTCAATTTTTTATTTTTTTTTTTGAGTTATACTATAATATATGCTTCACATTAAGGTCCTTATACAAGTTTATATACCGGTCTTAAATTCAACCCGAAAAAATATTACATCTGTTCTCTATATGTATGAATTATTATATGCATAGTCGCTAAAAGGATACGATCATTTTCTGTGTGGATTTTACATAAACACCAGCTGTTATGGTTTTCGTAGAATTATATATATGCGTGGTATATACTTCACTACATAATATATATCAATGCATGTATGTACACAAATATATGTAACATACGTATTGGATGAGTCAACACAGGAAAAAAATTACCTGTTGCAGCTGTCATTGTGCAATATTCTCACCCGCGTGGAAAATAATTTTTGTGTATTTACTTATTGCAATTATTAACTGTAAAAATCATGGGAGTTTTTTTTTTGTTTCATGATAGTCAATTGAATATTTATTATCAATTATTTTTCAGCTTTAACACAAATTTTTAGTGCACTTTTACACAAAATATTTCACTCTACCCCATGAAATAATAGAATAAGAATATAAAAAATACAAAAACTAATAAATCAGATAACACAAAAAAATTGTTTTTTGTTTTAAAACAAATTTTTGTGAGAAAATTTGACACAAAATTTGGGTTGAAAACAGTTGACACAAATTTTTAGTGGACTTTTGCACAAAATATTTCACCGTGTCCTATGAAATAATAGAATAGAAATATAAAAAATACAAAAACCAATAAATGAACAATAAAACAACACAAAATATTGTTTCTACTTTAACACGAATGTTTGTATTAAAATTTGACACAAAATGTGCGTTAAAAACAGTTGATACAATTTTTTAGTGAACTTTTGCACAAAATATTTCACCCGCCCCATGAAATAATAATATAGAAATATAAATAATCAATGAAATCAAGACAAAAACCAATAAATGAACAATTATATAAAACAAAATAATTTTTCTGATTCAACAAAAATTTTTGTGTAAAAAAATTCGATACAAAAATCTGCATTGAAAACAATGGACACAAAATTTTTAGTGGACTTTTACACGAAATATTTCACTATGTCCAATAAAAAATAAATAAAAATACAAAAAATAAATACAAAAACCAATAACTAAATCACCTCGTAACACAAAACTAATTTTCCCACATTTTCCAATTTTACAAAAATTCTTGTATTAAAATTCGCGTTAAAATCATTCAGACTGAAATTTCACTTTTGAATATTCTTGATTTTCACCACCTTTAATTTTCTCCAAATCCACCAATCAACAAAATAACGAAATTAATTGATTAATTGATTCATAACATCGGTGTCAGCAGTCGGATTCAAACCCACACGCTCATAATTATCCATACATAAATGTATACATACATACATACATACATACATACATACATACATACATGTATATACACATACATATAAATAAATTGCAGTTTAGGAGAATGCTTGAAAGATTATATATATATTTTCATCCTCACATCAGGGTGCATTGGCCGCAAAAGTGAAGGCACATCGGTGCATCGGCCTGTATATTGAAGCGTGTGCAATACACGCCTCTATATACACTCATACATACAGGCATATATACATAAATATATATACAAATATCTGTAGTGTTTGAGAATTATGTGCGCGTTATTTGTATCTAAACGTAAAACAAGCAAGAAAATGTAGGAAACAAACTAGTCAATGTGCCATTTTAACTATTTTAATCTCATTGTTTTATTGTTTATTTTACTTCATAATTATATTCACTTTGTGTTGAACAATAATTTTAATTTTACGGATTGTGTTTTTCGTTCGTTTTCATTTTGCGGGAATACATAATTCGAAGGGTCGTGAGCGAAGAGATTGTGTCAGTTTAAGATAGAATACACATGTGTATGTGTATATACAAAGAGCAAATAATGAGAGAAGAAAGTGAGAAGTGAAGTTAGCAGTTCTTGAAGCCTCTGTCAAGGTCTGTGGCGTCCGTTGATCTTCCTCGGTCACAGACCCACAATTTTATATATTCCTTCTTTGTCGTTCTGCCATTTTATTTACGGTATGTATGTGTTTATGTGTGTGTGTGTGCGTGTGTCTTTTCAACTTGGTAGCCCTTTTATACTAACCAGAAAATATAACGTCGACCCTCAGCGCGAATAAAACTTTTCAAATTGTCATGTAAACGCACAGAGACACGTTTTTACTTGCCTTTGTGTGTTTATGTATGTGTGCTTTTCTTTATATAACTATATATAGTGTGGTTCAATCGATAAAATTATATTTTTAGATGCGATATTAAGAGTTATTGAAATTTGATTAGGTTAAACTTTGTAATATTTTAGAAGGAATATTACACGCTTTGTGGGTAGATTTTTTTTTCATGCATTTCATTCTTCTTTTTTTCATTGAGGTAATGATTATTGGTAATACAAATTTTTGTGGTAACATTTGATACAATATTTGCGTAAGAAACAATAGATACAAATTTTTTGTGGACTTTAAGATTTAACAGATTTAACACAAATTTTTGTTTTAAAATTTGATACAAAATTCGTGTTAAATCGGATAAACAATTTTGCTTTACATAATAACTTATTTATTGATTTTCTTCAATTATTGTATTGTTATTTCATTCTTTCATTATGCATACTAGAAAAATTTGTGTGAAAATTGTTTATCAGATTTAACACAAATTTTTGTTTTAAAAGTTGATACAAAATTCGTGTTAAAAAACAGTTGATACAAATTTTTAGTGGACTTTTACACAGATTTTTCTACTGTACACATTAAAAGAGTGAAATAACAATACAATAATTGAAGAAAATCAACAAATAAATTATTATCTAACACAAAATTGTTTTTCCGATTTAACATAAATTCTTGTTTTAAAATTTGATACAAAATTTGTATTGAAAAACAGTTGATACAAATTTTTAGAGGTCTTTTATATAGATTATTCCACTGTGCATAATGAAAGAATAAAATAACAATACAATAAATGAATAATTACATAACGGAAAATTGTTTTTCAGATTTAAGACAAATTTTTGTTTCAAAATCTAATACAAAATTTCCCTTAAAAAACTGTTCATACAAATTTTTAGTAGACTTCTACACAAAATTTATCACTGTGCATAACAAAACAATAAAACAACAATACAATAAATGAAGTAAATTAATAAATTAATCATTATATAACGTTAAATTGTTTCTCGGACTTGAAAAAATTCTTGTTTTAGAATTTGGTACAAGATTCGCGTTTAAAAAAAAATCTCCACAAATTTTTAGCGGACTTTCACACAACATTTTTTATTGTACATGTTTCATTATTAAATAAATACTTCAAATCAGACTTTATGCCAAAAATACATACAATATAAGAAATGAAAATTAAAAACAATATTCATTCATTTGTATAACTCTATCAAACAACTATAACCTAAAAACATAATTGCTTATTCATGAATGATCAAGTCAAAGAATCAAATTAACTATAATTGATTCCAATTAATTTAATTATTTTTTTTTATTCGTAGTCGTCATTTTATACAATCGATTGGAGCGCGTGTGGTCACGTTATAAAATGAAAATCAAACTCAAAACAAAGGGGTATAAGAACAAAAAAGAAAAGAGAAATTAATCGAAGTGAGGCACGTGCGTAGATATCCATCTACCCCTCGTCCTTACAGGACCTTTAGGGTAAAAAGCTAACTCGCATTAAAAACAAAAAATAACAAGAAAAAAATATATATTTTATAGACTCTTTTTTTTTCTCGCCCTTTGTTTCATTCGCGCACGTTGTGTCACGCTCTTAAATACAAACGGTCGAGTAAATCCTCAAAATGACACGCAGGATCTCGTTGATCATCAGATTTATTTTCCGCTGATTTTCCTTTTCATATTTTCACATTAAATTCCACAATACAATCATATATATTTATCCAATTTTCTTTTTTATCCAAACAATTTTGTTGATTATATTTAAAACGATTATGATTTTTGTCAATATTTTTTTCTCTCTCGAGGTCCTTTGACTATCCAATTTTAACGCTTTGCCGGATTTCGTGGGCATAAATCTTGTAAGAGTAGAAAAGAAAGAAAAGAATAACAAAATGAAAGAGAAATAAAAAACTCATCCGCAACATTGGGGTCGATGTTTTTTTTTTTCTTTTTTCTTTTCTTTTTTTCGCGTTTCCCTATGGAATATCTTGGGGAATCGACCTTGAGGAGTATTATTGAATCGCGGAAGTAAGGCAAGCACGAACTGAACCCACATGGACCTGTAGGGACGCGCACGAGGGTTGAAATTGAGCGGGGATGAGAAATATCTATACTTATATTAAAGAGGGGAAATTTCGAACGAGCATGCAGCGACGAGTCGTTGCCTCAAAGATACAGGAAGTAATTTTGGAACAAAGATACGTGAGGGTGGAAATTAGGTAAACGTCATAACCAAGTTTACACACGCAAAAAAAAATATATACATAAATTTACATACATATTTATAAAAGTTCTATAATTAATATTGAAATTTATTTGAATTACTAAAATAATAATTAGAATAAACTGAACAAATAAATTGATAAATTAATTTTGAAAAATTATTGACTAATTTACAAGCTGATTGATAAGATTG
Organism: Microctonus aethiopoides; assembly: GCA_030347275.1. Lineage (NCBI taxonomy): Eukaryota > Metazoa > Arthropoda > Insecta > Hymenoptera > Braconidae > Microctonus > Microctonus aethiopoides. Next base: position 20,475,733 of record JAQQBS010001422.1, read on the forward strand.
TTAATAACTAAACAAAATTATTTAATAATTGAATATTCCAAAAATTATTTTATTAAATCTTGACTGACTTTGTTTGACTTATTCATGACTTTTATTTTTTTTTTTTCTCAGTTTAAATAGCTCAATTCGAGAAAATAATTGTCAATTGTTTGAATTGTTTATGTTAAATTGGAGAAATTTTATAAAAAATTAAAATAAAAAATTTTTTATTTCATCGATTTAATTATTGTTATGATGTCAATTAATTTATTTAGACATGTCATAGTGGTATTTTTATGTTGAATATCGTCAATTTGATTTTATTATAAAAATTAATCTATTCATATTTCTTTTTTTTTTTTTTTTTTTCGAACAGAAAAAAAAATAATTTATGTATTGTATATATAAAGCGAATGGAAATCACTGGCTGTGATTGCTCTTTGTTCCTATTGTAAGATGGCGTCTTTCAAGGTTATACGTGGAGACGACGACGATATTCAGAAGGGCTAGTTGCCAAGGGAACGATCGTTACCAGTACCATGGATATATTTACCAGTCCGCGACCTTGGCTATGTAACAGCCATTTTGTGTTTTCGTTAGATGCTACCCCTCTGCTTTATATATACATATATTTGTCTGTGTGTTACATGCTTTAGATCATTTCCGGGATATATTATTCTCCCTCGTGCTGTTAAAATGTATTGACAGAGACAAAGGAGAAAAATCAGGAAAAGACATTGGGTCGGTCAAGTGTTACCAAATCGAATTCCTTGGGGAAAAATTTTTTATGAAGAATTTTTATATTCATACATTGTAAGAAAATTCTTTGACTATTATTCATCCTTTATACACAAGTTTGTATTTCTTTGTTTTATTTTTTAAGGGGAGAGAAATTGTATATATGTATAGTAAAAAAAATTTGTGTTGATTGTTTTTGATGCGAATTTTGTACCGGATTTTAATTTTAAAATTTGAGTCGAGCAGAAAAAAATTTTTTTAGTTGTTTGAAAGATTATTTATCGATTTTATTTGTTTATTGTGTTTTTATTTTATTATTTTATTATGTACAGTGAAGAATTTTGTGTAAAAGTCCACGAAAACATTTGGATCAATTGTTTTTAACGCAAATTTTGTACCAGATTTTAATTTTAAAATTTGAGTCGAACAGAAAACATATTTTTCGTTATATCAAAGATTATTTATTGATTATTCTCATTTATTATATTTTCATTTTATATTTTTATTACGCACCGTAAACAATTTTGTATGAAAGTCCAAGAAAAAGTTCATATCAATTATTTTTAACGCAGATTTTAACACAAAAATAAGCGTTAAAGTAGCAAAATTATTTTGCGTTAAATTAATGTTATTTAATATTGAACCTCTAAATTTTAGTCTGTCAAACTGCATAAACTTCATATTGAATCAAATCACATGAATATATTAAATCAATTCAACCCAACATTCAAATAAAAATAGCGTAAAATAAATTTTAACACAATATTTTACTAGAATCCCAAAACAAAAATTTTTCTCCAATAATTAAATCAAATTTTTAGCTTATTAACCATTATATATTTTTTTCTTGCAACTTATTACTATAATTCCACTGTTGTTCATCATTGCCACCATACATATACACACATATATATACGCACATAATTTAAATCCACTTAAAATGACACAAAAAAAAAAAAAAAGAGTTTTCCCAGATTTTGTAATATCAGTTACAAGTTATTAACTCGAAGATCACGTTCTATTGTGTGGCATTCAGTAAAAATAATTTTGAAAATGGGACGTGCAACCATATTGTATACATACATATCTAGTATATACACACACACTCATCAGGTATATAGAGCCATAAAGGACTGACATATGGGGGGCCTTATAACGCCTTTCTATTTCGTCTTTGGACCCATTTCGTATCCTCGTATATCTGGGGCAAACTCGCGTCAATATGTGAGTTTGACCTTGCAAACTCATGCGGTCTATATTTCTAAGATTCTTTTATACATTTGTATATATACATATACATATATAAACCATTTGCAGTGTCATGGGGTTATTTTATTTATTATATATCGCAGTAGTTTTATTTTTCTATACGTTATTTTCTCTTCAAATTCATTTTTTTTTCTCTTCTTTTATCGTTTAGAAAAGGTAAAGGATCGCGTTTTATATTACTAAAGTTTGTTATACATCAATGATCTGACCAATATAATGACGAATTGGTTGATGGGATTGCAGGGAAAAAAAACACCATCGATTTATCGAAGGGTTTAGATCGTGCGTGGGAAGAATTTCTGAATTTTGAGAAGAAATATAATACAAAAATGCGCGGGTTATAACAGCTGCATTTTCACAAAATTCTATATATGTTTCATATCCTTTCCATCACTTTTCAAAATGTTTTTCTTACGTGTTTATACATGTATATGTATTTTTGTGTCTGCTCAAATTTTATTGGATAAAAGAATTTTTTTTTTTTTTTTTTTTTTTGGTAAAGGATGAAATAGAAAATATTGTTCGATTGATCGAGAATTCAATTCAATAACTCAATAAATTCATATCGATAGAAATGTTCCTGTGTTATTATTATTGTTAACAATATAATTATTATTATTTGACGAAAATGAAAAATGAAAAGGGTTGAATAATATTTTTTATTTCGACATCTGTGAAATTTTATGAAATTTGATATTAAATTGTTCAAGATTGTTTTTTTCTGTTCATTTTTTAGTCGTTTGATATTCTATTTGTTTATGCCATTATGATACTGATGAATAAACAATATTAAATTAATAAATAACATCATATGTAATGATGGATATTTTTTTTTTGGGAAATAAAAAAAATGTAACATTGAAATTTTTTTTTTCTATTTGTTCTTTTAATTATTTTATATTTAATTTGTTAACTCCATCATAGTACTGATGAATAAACAATATTAGACTAATAAACAATATGATTTTTGATGATGAATAATTTTTTTTTTTTGATAAATAAAAAAAATATAACATTGGAATTTTTTTTCTATTTGTTCTTTTAATTATTTCATATTTAATTTGTTAACTTCATCACAGTACTGATGAATAAACATTATTGAACTAATAAATAAAATGATTAACACTAATAAATATTTTTTTTAGTGAATAAAAAAAATTTACCACTAAAATTTTCTTTTATTTTCTATTCGTTTTTGCAATTACTCAATATTTAAATTATTTATTCAATTACAATACTAATAAATAAACAATATAAAACAATGAATGAATAAAAAATATACATCATTAACATTCTTTCTTTTTTTTTTTCTTCTTCTTTACCATTTTTTCCTTTTTTTTTTT
>JAQQBS010001422.1:20479102-20504409 GCA_030347275.1 Microctonus aethiopoides
TTTTTTTTTTTTATTCTCTTAAAGAATGTCACCCAGAAACGTGACGAAAGTTTGTGTGCGTTGTAAATTTATCAAGGGACGTCATGAAACTGTAACTGGTGTGGTCCTGCATAGTTCACCCCGACAATATAATACCGAGGTTAGCCATAGAAAATAATATTCTTGTTCAATGCGTAGTGTGTCCTCGAGTCTCACCTCGCGCTCATGGCAATAAACCTATAATGTTATTTGTGTTCCAAATGATTCGAGACCCTTAGGGTGATTTATGAGGGAATACTGGTCGCGTTATTTACGATAAGTACATACATACATAAATACATATATACCTATTGTATATACAATGAGATGAGTCAACTAACTAACAAAAAAAAAAAAGGAAAAAAAAATATTGAGCGAGAAAATAGATCCGTTATACTTTTGCATGGCCATAATTTACAACGTATATGGAAAATAAATTTATATATATAGAAGAAAGAACGCAAATTCGGAATACCACTTTTTAAAAAAATCGTATCAATCATGGGTTAAGAGATAAAAAAGTAAAAACCGCATTAAATGTTAGAGAAATTTATATTTTATTTAAATAAAAAAATGAACAGCCTTGGATTATTATAAATAGGATAAATTTTGGTTTAATCATAAAATTGCAGATTGGCGTGGTTTAACCAATGTGAATATAATTTGGAATAGGGTATTCCAAATTACAATCACCTAAATAATCAACTTTAATTAACTATATAAATATTTTTAAACTTAAATCTCAACTATGAAATTTAAAAAATTCAACTTCAAGCTTATATCTAAATCAATTATATTTTTTGTAGTCTTTGCAATAATCACAAACGTAGTAACCTGAGCCATATTCCAAATTAGCAACATAACCATTTATAACCTAAAATATTTTTATCATTTTGTGTTACGAATAATTTCTCAAATAAGCGCTGATTTCTACAACTGAGACACTTAACTATAGATTTGTACAAATATAAACATATAAATATAAGTTACACTCAAAATGCAAACAGATTTATTACTTATTTTGAAAATTTTCTAAATAACACTTTTACTTCGATGCAGTTTATCACGGCACTACCAATATGGCTGCTTTTAAGCGATGCTCAATTTGTTTGTTAATACTCACACTACATAATACTAGTATTTGTTAATGGATGGCGTTTTCCAATACTTTTATAATGTAATATTCCAAATTATCAGCAGTGTTCCAAATTAGCATCTTTTCGTCTAATGTTCGGTGAATATGTATGCATGTATGTGTGAGTGTATATTATGTAATATGTTATGGAAATTAATTTTATTTATTTATAAATACGTGGTGAACATATTTTGTAAGAGAATTCTCGTGTAAAAGACTTGTGAAAAATTGCAGGTTTCAACGTGTATAAACGTGGTTATAACTTTGAGTATAGAGTGCAGTGTGTTTACTTTTATGTGTGTGTGTGTGTGTTGCGGCACGGTTACTGCAATGGAGATGTCGGTGACCAGGACGTCGATCCCGGGAAGGAGGCGAAGGACCTCGAGAATGGCAAACAGGAGTTGAGCGCAGTTGGTTAATGGCATTTATGTGCATTTGGAATTTTTACTTTATCTTTTAGATGCGATTGACACTTTTTGGTTTATTATTTTGTGTAGTTGATAATTTTGGGTAACAGTCCATGAAAAATTTGTGTTGATTGTTTTTACAAATTTAAACAAATTTTTTATTTTTGTAGTAGAAAAATTATTTTAGATATAATAGTTTATTTATGGATTTTAATAACAATTTTATTTATTTATTGTATATTTTTATTGTGCACAGTAGAAAGATTTGTGTAAAAGTCGAGTAAAAATTTGTATTAATTGTTTTGTCACGTGAATATTGTATCGAATTTTAACACAAGAATTTATGTTGAAACAAAAAAATAATTTCATGTTATATGATAGTTTATATTTAATGATTTTGATTATTTATTGTATTTTTATTTAATTCTTTCATTGTCCACAGTAAAAAATTTTGTGTAAAAGTCCACTAAAAATTTATATAAACGTAAATTTTGTATCAAATTTCAACATAAAAATTTGTTTCAAATCAGAAAAATAATTTTGCGTGAAATTTCGCCTAAAAATTAACTCAATTAACTTAATATCCCATCATACAAAATTTCCGTTCTATTATATTGCTAAAAAAATAAAAAAAAATTCAAAAAGGAAAAAAAAATGGTGCGTGTTTCGGAAAAGTTTGTCAGTAACTAATTCGTCTTGCTCCAAAGTTGCCAGAAATTTTTGCGCCAACAGTTTCGAAGAAATTTTTTCATTCTTTCCAACCATGTCGAATAATTTATCGCAAGTTTTTTCCTTTTTTTTTTTTTTTCATTCCTGCCCGTTGTGTGAAGTACATACATATAGTGGGAGTAAAGCAGACAGCCAGAAAGTTGGCGCAATATAACCATGACATGTGTATGTGTATCACCATGCACATAAACACACATAAATTCACTATGTGTGAGTGAGAGTGGTGCAAGGGTAGTTTAGTGGCGGTCGTCATGGTAACCCCGACAGACTAAATGTATAGTGCACCCCATCAAGGACCTTGAACGAGAATCGAAGGGCATATAGTGCTTGGTCGGAGTATAATCCAACGCAAAACTACAACCTACGACTATATAATATGTTAATTTATTTAATAAAAAATATCTTTTGATATCTAAACAGACGAAAGAAATTTTAAGGATTTTTAATATCATGATTTGAATGATTTTATTTGTTAATTTAAATTGTGGGAAAATTTTGTAGAATTATTAATTCAATATAATGAATCATATTTTTGAAACAATTTTTTTTTCATTGATAAAATGAGATGATGAAAATTTTGAAAATGTCTGGATGGAAAGTTTGTTTAGTTTGGTAGACAAAAGTTTGGTGTTGAATTCGACATAAAATATTATTTATTTAACACAAAATAGTTTTGCTAATTTGAAGTAAATTTTTGTGTTAATATTTGACCCAAAATTTGGGTTAGAAATAATTGGGAGGAATTTTGAGTGGAATTTTACTTAAAATTTCATAATGTGGACAATAAAAAATTATAATATGACATCAAAAAAAAAATAAACTAAAATTACTAAATAAACTATCATATATAAAATTATTTTTCTCTCCCGACACAAGTTTTTGTGTTGAAATTTGCCACAAAATTTTGTGCTAGAATAATTAAAATTCGTGTTGACTGATTTTAATACAAATTTTAATAGAATTTTGATTTGAAGATTTTGTGCTGAATTAGAAAAATTATTTTTTATTATTTAGTAGTTTATTTATTGATTTTAGTATTTTTTTGATTTTTGATTCAAAATTTCGTATAATGGATAATAAAAATCCAGAACAAAAAATCAAAAAAACACTAAAATCAATAAATAAACTACAATATAATAAAAAATAATTTTTCTAATTCAACACAAAATCTTCGAATCAAAAAATTCCATGAAAATTCGCATTAAAATCAGTCAACACAAATTTTAATTGTTCGAACCCAAATTTCTTTCCTCTTCACTCTCATCACCCCCACCACAATTAATATATCATTAAACAATCACAATCATACATAAAACTAAAAACAATCAAAAATACACAAACACATAAAATAAGAAAAAAAAACCCCAATCCCAATAACAATTGTGAAAGCAATTAATTTAACATAAACTTGACAGTAATAATGAAAGCACACGTGATAAGCTCTCCCTTACATTTTGTCTCTGTCACTTGTGAATGTTGCACTCTATCGATTCTACCGTAGTCCGTTTGGTTGCTATGGTTACACCTATACACACGCATAAACTTGATATCTCTCTTTCTCACCAGTCACTTTGGCTCTTTATGTTTCCCATATTTCGTTCATATATTTCTCATCTCACTCATACTAGATCATAAATGACTTTTCTCATATAAAACTAACTATTCTATAACATCCACCTATATTTTATAAATGTCTAGGCCCTTTCTATGCACATACACACATACATACATATGTACCTACGCGCGTTTGTATACGTGTTGATGTTATAGTGATAAAAGCTTTTATATTATCATAAAGCTTTTACGATTTCCGTTGAAAAATGCACCAGCAAAAATCGCAAGACCTTGATCATGAACGCGCACAAACTTGTTCTAACTTGTTTCAACACGTCATTTTATGTTTATTTTAACGATTTATTTGCGTACATATTATGAAAAGTATTTAGTTATTCATTCGAATGATTTTATTATTTATTATTTTCCTATAGGCAAATTCGATTTTTATTATTGTTTGAATGGATATTCTCTCAATTGAACAAAGAATTGCGTAAATTTTAGTGTCAATGAGAACGATATAGAATTACAGAAACGCCAAAAAAAAAAATTGTCTTTGTTCTCAAAAGCCAGGACCACCACGTCGTTCATGGCTGTCGTGAAGGGACCGCGATGTGTATGTGTATAGTTTTAGGTTTGTGTAGTGTTTGTGGGGGTGAGTGTCAGTGTGAGGGATGAGTTGAAATGAAATTGAGCCCTTGGTTTCTTGAAGTAAAGACGGGGACGCGTTGTAAAAAATACGAAAAAAAAAGAAGGAGAATATAAAGTATAAAATGAACGCATGGAGTTATGTGGATACGTGTTTAAACGCGCACAGACTTGTTTATTTATCGGATCTATCGTTTGGTGCCCTTTTGACTTTCTCAGCAGAATTCGAAATTGGAATATTTCGAATGAAACGACGATACGTCGACATTCCAAAAATACGTCTGGAGGTATCAAATAAAGAGAAGAAGAAGAAAAAAAATGTTTTATTTTTTTTTCCATTAAAAAAAGAAGAGGAAAATTCTTGTATGAAAAATTTATATATTTTCTTTCTCGATTTGTATAATATGAAAGTGAAAAGCGAGGAGAAATTTTTGTACTCCTTCACTTCGAAAAGATCTTTTAGTGGTCGATTAAACATTCTATTACTTTCTTTGGTTTATTAATTTTAAATTAGATTTGAAAATTTTTTATAAATTACAATTCGAATTTATTTTGGTGGTTTTTATACTCAATACTATGTTGCTTTATTTCATTTTAGAATAAACTTAGACAAAGAACCTCCACAGAATCTTTAACTCTATTTTGTGTAATGTTAGATTCTATTTTTATTTTACTCAAAATCTCGTGCGATCTTACAATTTCCCTACGGCTGTGTATTGTTTTATGTTGTGTTTATTTGCAAATGATTCCGTGATTAATTCTTAATTTTTGTAATTTCCGCGATTTAAAATTATAATTTAAGGGTGATTAAGAGTTGCGAGTGATTAGCGAACACGAAAATATACATAAACGATAAATTTCATACAATTTACTGGTATGTAAATGTTTAATTAAGTTAGAAATATTAAGTATTATTCCGAAAAAATTTCAATATGTCAATGCCATAACTTCATTAGTGTATCAAGATTATATTAATAAAACTAACACTAAGAAATAATGCGAAGTTTCTGGCGATTGGCAGTAAATATTAAATTACTACTTAAAATCTCTTCAGTATTTAATATTATCTAATGACTGAAGTTATATTATTTTTTTTAGCAGATGAAAATGAATTGGATAAAATGCTGATAACTAATAACAAAAGTGTACATGAAATATCGAGTAAAATATTATTAACTGAAGTAATTAACAAAATAAAACCATTGGCAGAACAATAAAAATTCGTAAAAAACATAAAGAAATCAAAATATATTAATAATCTTTATAAAATTTATAAATTAATCTATACATTAATTTTGTCATACATATGAAAAAAAAATTGATTTAGAAATTCCTTTGTTCATAAAGCTACATTTGGTATCAAAATATATCCAAACAATCTCTCTTACTGATCCTACAAAACCTCATCAAATGTCAATAACAAAGTTAAAATAACCATAAAAATGTCAACACGAAAAATAAAAAAATTCATACAAACACTCTTAAATTTAATCATCTCCATAAATAAAATTTCAAACACAAAGGGCTTCCTTTTTTTACGACCCATGCACGCGGAAATAAACATTTACCTCATAACCCCACTATCAATTAATTAAACAATCCATAAAATTACACATTCATAAATCACAAATTAAAATAAAACTAATTAACAATATTAATAAATTATAAAAATAATTTTCATAACATGCATATCGTGTGGGAATTTAAATTGTTGGTGCCTTTCATCGTCATTGTAAAAAACGAATAAAATTCTCATTCGTACAGTTGTCGTCATCCGGTCCCTCACACACTGCTCTCATTTATATGTACATATACATATTCATACATATACATATATTATTCCCTCTTTCATGTCTTTCCGGGGTGCTTAACGATCGCGTCAGCTTTAGTTCGAAAGCACGAGTGTATATTAGGGCGTGCGGAGCGCACACGCGAGTCGTTTTCGCGTCAGAGACATTGGCATTACAGGCACGTGCCTGTTCGTGAAGATAAGTAAACAGTATAAAGATGGGGAAAGAGAAAGGAAAAAAAATGAGACAGGGAGTCAATTTCCCTCTCTTTTTTGACCCTCATCCATCTACCAATGACGCAAACTATATACATTTATAAAATTATTAAACAAATTCGAATGAAGCGGAAAACAAAAAAAATAAAAAAAAGCTACAATTGATTTATACATTTTTGTATTATTTCTAAGGCAGATTTTTTATAGCTGTTTCGGCTTTTTTATGTTCAATATAAGCACACGCGATTGACATTTAGTAATTATTGACTTGTATATGTGTGTATGTGTAGTAGACTGATTCATATAAATCGACTTTTTTTTTTTAAAAAGTTCCACTGAAATACCTTTAAGGAAGTGTAAAAAGATGCCTGTTGAAACCGGAGCTTTTAATAGTAATATTAAGAGGTCGCTCATCGTGGATTTCTATTTCCTATTTCAATAACATGGAAAATTTTTTTTTTATCGTTAGAATTTTGTAGGTAACGAACCAATGGACGGATTCAAATGATCAATACATATTTTTATAGGAAATTATACGCTCTACAAAAAAGGTATCTTAGAATTTTTTCATAACTTTTATTGTTTAGAAGATATTGGAGGTTAAAGTTTGAAGAATTTAACAAAAATTCTTTGTTACTTTTAAATTTTATAACTCGTAGACAAATTAATATTATAAAGTGCGCAATATATATTTTTAGAGGAAATTGAATGCTCTAGAAAAAAGATCTCGTGTGGTTAATCGATTACTCTAACCATTTAAAAGATATTCGCATTCGAATCCCTGCGTACTGATTTTAATAGTTTTTTAATAAATAATTTAAATTTATCCATTCAAGTCATGAATGCGAATATCTTCTAAATGGTTAGAGTAATCGATTAACCACAAGAGACTTTTTTTGTAGAGCGTTTAATTTCCTACAAAAATATATGTTGCGCAGTTTATAATATTCATTTTTCTACGAGTTATGAAATTTAAAAGTAACAAAGAATTTTTGTTAAATTCTTCAAACTTTAACCTCCGATATCTTCTAAACAGTAAAAGTTATGATAAATTTGTAAGATACCTTTTTTGTAGAGCGTTCAATTTTCTATAAAAATATGTATCGATCATTTGAATCCATCCATTAGTTCATAAGCTACAAAATTCTAACGATAAAAACAAAATTTTCTATGTTATTTGAATAGGAAATAGAATTTCACGATGAGCGACCTCTCAGTATTAACATTAAGAGCTCCGGTTTTAACAGGCATCTTTCTACATCTCCCTGAAGGTATATTTCAGTGGGGGTTTTGAAACAAAAAAAGTCGAATTTTTTGAACTAGTGTATATATATATCTATTACCGGAAGAGATTTTCACACAAAATCCAAAGTGATGTCGGGAATGGTTGCGCGGGACAAGGTCGAGGTAACCCATAGCAACGCCTCTCAGGCACGTGCTTCGAAAATCCTCCCCTTTTTTTATCCTCACTATGTACTGTTGGTAGTCACTGACAAGCCGATACATAGATAAATAGATGTGTATAAGTATATTATATATGTATATTAGAAACGTGTGTATGAGTGTGTCGACATTGGTAAATTGAGGCGTTAAATGGTCACTTACTAAGAGGAAAAATTAAGTGATATTGCCAGAATTAATTATTGTTAAATTATTTCTACGCAGGAATCATGTTTGAAATTTAAGAAAATAATATTAATAATAAAAGATTGATATGAAAATACAGTAAATAAATAAAATTAATGCAAAAGTTAATAAATAATTCTTATATTGACGCGAAATAATTTTTTTAAAACAAGTTTTTTTATTCATAAATCTAATGAAAAAATTGGCATTAAAATCAGTCAACAAAAATTTTCAGTGGACTTTTACACAAAATTTTCAACCATGCGCAATAAATCACATCACATAACGCGAAATTATTCTTCTGTAACAGCACGAATTTTTGAACAATCAAATTCGATAAAAAATTGGCATTAAAAAGAATCAACAAAAATTTTCATTGGACTTTTACACAAAATTTTTTGCTGTGTATATACATATACACCAATGGAATCCAGCGTGAACGAAGCTTCGGTGAAGGCTAAACAAGGTGAAGGTCTCAGTAATACCCACACTCAGATAAAGAGAATGAAATAGAGAGGCGGTTGATGGAGAGCTTGTTGCTCTGGGACAAGCTCAAACTCGTCGGTTAGGCGTTCTATAGACAAGTACCTACGCAGCGGACAAATGGCTCTACACTTATACACACATGCATACATACATATACAGGGTGATATATAACAAGGGGATGTGTATGTACTAGAGTTCGTTGAGTGCGAAAGAAAAAGAAACTATGCGGAAGTTGATCGGCAAAAGGCCGTATAATATTATTTCCAACGCGTCTTCCAATCTTTCTTTCATACAAACGCGCGTGTTATATTAGTTCGCGCTTTTTCCACCCCTTGCTAGAATGAAAACCTTATTCTTTCGCGTATACTTCCGGGGTTTTTTTTTTATTATATGTATATATGTATGGATATTTATTTATATATTTCGCACCCTTATTTTAGCCATTTTTTTTCCTGTATTTTTTCTCCTTTTTGTCGTCCTCTTTTAGTTGTTGTGTGTATTTTATTTTTTTTTTGTTTATACGAGTGCGAAAGCATGTTTTTTATTCATGTATATGTACGTATGTGTGTTATATTTATGGGATAAATATATAGGAAGAGGAAATTATATTTATTTAATGTCGAAATCTTGAATGAAGAAAATTTTTTTTTCTTGGTTGATTTTTTTTTTTTATGTGGCAGGATTAATTAAATACAAAGTTTGAATAAGTTTGTGTAAAAGTAAACAATGCAGTTAGAAAATATAATTAATTTAAAATTCTTGTTGGAATTTTCCTTTAAACAAATTTTATTGTAGAATAAATTTTTATTATTTGATATATAATTTTTATCTGTTTCTTTGTTTGATTTTTTTTTTTTTTGAGAATGTTGGACATTTATAAATTTTTTTTATTATTCAACGTTTTATTTATGTGATCGGAAAATTCAAGCGGCCGGGGAAAATGATCATGACCGCGCACGGCCTTCACAGTAAAGAGCTTTCTCCCCCTCTCTTCTATTTCCACTAGTACAGTGTGGGGACCCGGATGAGGTGAAGGTTACACTTCGAAGTAGTCACGGTCATCAAACACGTTGGGTTCTATATAATGCCACAATTTGAGTAAAGCGCAATAATATATGTATAATATAATTAAATTAAAATATGAAGCAAACAAAAGTTTAGGAGCATAAAATAAATAATTTATTTCAAATAATAAATAACTGAGTTTTCTTATAACAAATATTAATTAGGAAATTTAAAGAATTGTTAGTTGTTTGAAATTAATTTTTATTCGATTAAAAAAATTATCAATTATTATAAATTGATATCAGCGATAAAAAAACGAAGAATTCAATGAAAAATTGTTCAGGAATTCTGATATAAATTTATTTATAAATTATTATTTCATCCTTTCAATTTTGCTGACATTTACGAAAAATTTTTCCACTTGTTTATAAATTTTGTGAAATATTTCATCTACAATTTGCCAGAAATTTTAGAGGCGAATTTTTTTTTTTGCAATTTTATGAACGGAAAAATATAAATAAAAATTTTCAAAATATGTTTTGAAATGAGAAATGGTAAATCGAAATCAACCAAGACGACATGATAAAAAATTATAGAATAAAAAAAAAAAAATAGAAAAATCTTATTGTGAATTTCAACACTGAAAAAAAATTAATTATCATAAAAATAAATAAATATGAAACAAAATAAGTGCGAGTAAATTCTATTACGCATCGAATTGATGATCGTGTCCCTAACCTAGAGCAAGTAAAATTGTCGTGAGCTCACTCAAAATATATTGTATACGTATATAAAAGCATTACAAACGCGCAATGACTCGTTGCAACACGTTTTGTCGTATAAAACTCGCACAATGTCTGTTATTCAAGTGCCATTACTACTAATACAAACGTGCGAATAACCAACCGGCCAATGGCAACGACGACAGAGACAATGACAACACAAAGATAGAGAAACAAATAGTGTTTTATCGCATTAACACAGCTTCTCTTGGTCTGCGAGCGTGTGCATCGTTATATGTATGTGGCATATATGTACGCGTATTTGTTCTTAGTATATCTATTTATTTATCCCTCTCTCTGTTAGACACACTTTCTCGCAATGTGTCTCTGTATATAAGAGTATATAAATGCACATGAGGTGGACGTCCGGTCACTAACCCTTGCCACGACAACAACGCTCGTAAGAGAACTCGCGACGTTCATGGACGGTCACAGGGTGGACGACATAATAATTCTCTCGACATTTCCACTATCGTCATGCAGGATTTTATATGTATATGTGTATATGGGGCATTCCACGCGAAACCGGCCACGCATCTGACTGCATCTCCGATTTTTTTGATAATTTTTCAACTTATAGTACCCATTGAGAAAGACTTTCATGATTTTTAAAAATTTTTTTGTCCAGCCGTTTTCGAGATATCAATTTTCGAAAAAAAAGGCTCTTTTTTTCAAATGCTTGTAATTTTGCGAAAAATGGGCCGATTGGGACCATTTTTTCTCAATTTTCCTTTTTTACAGCAGTTTTAGAATATAAAATCGAAAAAAATTTTCAAAATCGTTTTTCTATAAAATTTTTGAGTTTGAATTATAAAATGTTGATTTCCAAAAAACGCGTAGCGATCGATTTTCTTGAAAATTTTTTCTAAAATACTGTCACCCATGCCACAACTTTTCCTTCTAGTTCACTGATGGGCAAATGATTTGATCTATTTTTTTTCGAATTTTTAAATTTTCATGTTCAGTGAAAAATGATGTTTTTTTTCTCAATTTTCGTCTTTAGACGAAAAAAAATTCTTCACCTAATATCAACACAAAAATTTGTGTTGAAGATAAAAAATTATTTTTCGTTGTATGATAATTTATTTAATGTTTTCTGTACGTATTTCATTCATTTATTATATTTTTGATCAATTTTTTATTGTATACAATGAAAAATTTGGGTAAAAGTCTACAGCTTTTACATTTGATGATTAATTTTAATATTTGCTAAACATAATCAACTCTTGACGTGAGGAATAATGATTAAATACTGAATAAAAATTTAATTTTCATTAATCTGAATTTTAATTTTCTTACTTTTAATTTTTTTATAATCTTCACTATCATTAAATTCATTTTTAATTTGTATTCTTCTATTTTTTTGTTACAGGTAAGCCAATATAATCTGCCACTAAGTGGAATCAAAAATTCCACAGCTGTCATACAAGGTCAATTATAATTCCATTAATAAAATTTAACATACAAATTTTTTATTTTTATTTTTTCATGATTTGGCATTAAAAATACATATAACCCTTAGCTTTCACCCTTCTACCACCAACCTCCATTTTTAATACCGATATTAGCACTATAATAATTGTTTCGTGTGGTGCTACACGATTGTTTAACAACCGAAAGGAGGTTGTAAATTTCCCTTCCAGTCAATGATGTACACGACACGTTTTTAATATATTTTACTAGCTTTAAATCGCGGCTCTGCTCGCGTGGAAGTAGTTCTGAGGGACATTAGATATGTAGGAAATAATCACAAACAATAATTTCATGAGAAATAGATATTTTATAATAATAACCATAAAAATGTAGTTCAATAAATATTGCATCATCTTTACTTAATAAGGTAAGAAAAAAAAGGAAAAGTTGTGAATCGGCTTGCAAACAAACTCGGGCCGCCCGTTTTTATTTTTATTAATTATTGTGTATACAATATTTAACATTAGCCGTGTTTATACAAACTTGAATTATTATAAGATTTAACTTGAACGCTAAAACATTAAACTAACATAATAGATTTATAGTAAACTATTAGCCATTTGGCTTTCTTAGTTGTGTTTGATCATAGTTTTTTTTTTTGTATTTTGTTTTTCTTTATTTTTATGAGTCTAAAATTTAGGCCATTTAAAAGGACTTTACGTGCATTCTACCACTGAACTATCGATGCTGATGCGAAATATTTGTTACTCAAGGTATTGAATCTGATGTTTGACACACTTAAATAATACATATTATTTTGCAAAAAAAAAAATCGACATTTGTTGTGAAAAAAACCATGCCTATAACCATTCTGAGGGTAAAATATAGAACTGTACACATTTCGCGTTATTCAGTGCTGTGGTTTAGGCGTGATGCTCGGACACCGTACAGACATTCATATTTATAGTATAGATTATATTAAAACTATTTATTTTGAACACTATTAGATTACACAATTTACCTATTTATTTACTGTTTTAAATTTGAAAGTCTGATTACTATTTTTAATTCTATCTGAGAATAGAGAGACAGTCTTAAAGTGATGTAAAATTATTTCAGACCGTTGAGCTGGTCACGAGAGAGATTCTTTGAGAGTTGAGACTAGACTGAATTAGAAAAATTTGAACAAGAAAAAATTTGATATTTAATCGAGAAAAATCCGTGGGCGAGAAGAAAGTAGAATTGGACGTTACAATGATGCTAGAAATGGTTATTGGTCAAAATAGTTATACAATACAATGAATTTAGTTGAAATTTTAATGGAGTGGACCCTTAATAGCTTTACAAATACCTAATGACGGAAATACAATATTCGTTAGAATGAGAACAATACTGCATTATAATAATTGCTCATGTTGGATCGAACTTATCCCTAAATAAATAGATCATTAACAAATGTATATCTCTTGGCTTATTGTTGCAAAAATAAATGCAAAATCTCAAGATTATGAAAATTGCATTATAATAGAGGTTGTAAATCATAGATTTAGACTATTCGAATAACTGACAAAAATTTAATAATACTCGGTCTCGACACGCATCAATAATTTCTTTTTTTTTTTTTTTCAACTACCAAATATTTTTATATTTTTTTATAATAAATTATATATATATAAGCGTCAGTTAGTAATAAATAAGAATTATAGTGATTTATTACAAACACGTGTTTATTACAAAACCTGTTGAAACAAATAAAATTATAAAATAAAGTTAATAAACAATATAATAAACAGCGATTAAGCGTGATATTGGCAGTTGAAATGAAGCTTGCATCGTCATGACCTACAGTACGTAAACTATAAATGTAAGTATACTCTACAGTTTAACTAAGTTTCGTAAGCTCAACAGCAGAGGGCGCCAGGCGTTACTGCTGCAAAACGTTTATCGTTGTGGCTGGCTAATACAGTCACCTACTACTTCGACGCCCTGTCCAAACACGTTTGGCTTACTCGGTACGGAAGTTATCTACTGCGTCAGTAGTTGAATACACAGAATGTTCATTTAAATTATAATAAAAACAATTCCTACCTTTATATCCGACTTAACATTCGAAATAACTAATTTATATACATTTAAACACATTCACTATCATTCGCTTGCACACGAATTCTCTTTGATATCTACATTTAAATTAAAACACGGGAAAATACACAAATGATTTTAACATCAATGAATTTTTTAATATAAAAATTAATTAATAATATATAAAATGAATCATCTATCTTATTATATTGTATTTGATTTATTTATATGGGATAATAATATTGAAGTCGAATGATTCATGTTGAAAAAAAAAATTTTGATTGATGATTTTTAATAGATTTATTAATTTTTTTTTCTTGTTCTTTTTTTGAAGGATTTAATTTTTATTTTTATACATGCACATTTTGTCCACTTGTGTTATATACATTTTTGCGTATTCGCGTGGGTGTTTCGTATGTATACATATATACATGTACGTGTGATAAACGTATATGTGCATGTTTGGACGTGCACTAACATAGCGTCAAAGTTCAGTCACTCCGTAACCTCCTTTCAATCGAAACTATTACACACTATGCAGTGACACTCAATTGTCGGCTCTCTCTTTCACTTTCGTTTATATGTAGGTATATAATATACTTTTACTTATATACATACATATATGGTTGTTTATTTACTTACACTAACAATTTTTCCGCGCATTTACACATTAAACCAACTTTCTCAAAGTAAACTCGATTATCAGGTAGAGAAAGTCTTTTTTTTTTTTCCACAGAATTAACAACAAATTTTATTACAATTGAAAGTGATAATTGAAATAAACAAGAGAGTTAATAAATAAAAATAAATTTTTTATTATTTTATAAATTATTTTCTTCCTATTTCACTTAATTTTTTTATTTATTTTTTTTTATGATGAATAAATATTTTTATGTGCATGTGTGTATGTAATGTGGATGATAGAATGTGTATGACAGCATCCGCACTATTAACCTAGTCGAGTCCACGTCACGAAAGTAAAAGTAGGTGTATTCGAACATTATTTTTTTTTTGTTTTATTTTTATTTTATAATACGCGACGAGCGTCCTCGAACGGTCGCTGCACCGTCGCTCAACACCAAGAAGTTGTATTCAATTCCCTCGATTAGGCAATATCATCACACATAAATTAAATACACACACCGATTATGGAACCACAAATAATTTCAATAAGTAAATATTATCCTCAATAATATCTACTGATCAATCATCATTAAATTGTTTAATAATCACATTCAATATTTTATAGTTTGAAACATTTTTGTATATATATACATAGCAAAAAATTTTGCGTAAAAGTCCATGAAAAATTTGTGGTGATTATTTTTAATGCAAATTTTGTATTGAATTTTAATACAAAAATTTGTGTTGAAGCAAAAAAAATATTTTTCGGTTGAATGATAGTTTATTTATTGATTTTTATGTCAATGTTATTTATTTAATATATCTTTCTACTATTCACAGTGAAAATATTTATATAAAAGTGCAAGAAAAATTTGTGGTGATTATTTTCAACGAAAATTTAGTATCAAATTCCAACACAATAATTTATTTCAAACCAGAAAAATAATTTTCCATTAAATTACTAATATTTAATATGAAACCTAAATTTCCATCCATCAAACTGAATAAATCATTTAATCAGTGTGATCTATCATATTCTTTATATTAAATCGAGCTCACAAATATCACATTGACTTAACTGAACTTTTCATTAAAAATTCTACAAAAAAAAAAATTCTATCACAAATTATTCGTGTACTGTTACACAAAATTGCCACTCTATCATATATATATTTTCATATCCATCTACATAGCAATCACGTTCATTCCTGTCAATCGAACATGTGCGAATTCGCGTAAAAAAAAAATGGAAAATAATGAAACAGAAAAATAAATTAATATAATTGATTTTATTTTGTCATGTAAGCAATGATTATCTATTCAGGATTTGCATAGACACAGCTTCACTATGAATAAATGAGATGAAAGATAATAGAAACAGAGAGGGAAAAATGATAAAGAGAGTGAACGAGAGACGAGAACGTTCGGACGCAAAAGCAAGTTGCATTGAGCAAGCGGGCGAACGATCACATTATATAGCAAGTCACCTCGATAGCGAGTGTTGAACCCAAGTGAATCTAGGCCGGTCGACCATGTATATATCTATACATATGTACAAATCTATATATGCAGAGATGTATATGTATATGTATAATGTTAGAGAATGCCTGTGGGATACACGAAGTAAAAACTTATGTGTGCCTGTGACGCGTGCGCTCTATTGCCGCAATTGCGCGTGCACGAATTTTCTTGTTTTATCGTGCGAGTTTGAACACGCACTCACGATGGCGATTGACAGGCGTATTGTAATTTGACATAAATGAATTTTAAGTATAGGTACATATGAGGCATTCCACACGAAATCGGCCGGTCATCTGACTTTGCATCTCCGAATTTAAGAATAGATGTTTTTTCGAGTTTAAAAATTTTTTATTTCACTTATAAATATGAGAAATATTTGAAATCGTGATACTTTACATCAAAGTTACTTAAATTCCGAGGACTACGTGACACGTAATAATTATTAATTAGTTTGGGCATTGATAAACAGCACAAGAAATGGGTTGAATAAAGTACGCATTATATTAGATAACATTTTTTAGATTTCAGATATTTCTTGATATATATAAGTGAAATAAAAAATTTTTAAACTCGAAAAAATGTAGATTCTTAAATTCGATTACTACGTTTTTTTAAATATCAACATTCAATGTTTAGAGCTCGAGAATCATATGGGAAGTCAATTTATGGAATTTCGTAGGGGTTTCTTCATATAATTGTGCGTCTAAAAACGAAAATCGAAAGAAAACATCACTTTTCACTGAACCTGAATATTTAAAAATTCGAAAAAAAATAGATCAAACCATTTGCCCATTAGCGGACTAGGGGGGAAAAGTTGCGAGATGTATGACAGTATTTTAGGAAAAATTTTCAAGAAAGTCGATCGCTACGTGTTTTTTGGAAATCTACATTTTATAATTCAAACTCAAAAATTTTATAGAAATACGATTTTGAAAATTTTTTTGATTTTATATTCTAAAAGTGCTGTAAAAAGGGAATAAAAAAAAATCGTCCTAATCGGCCCATTTTTTGCAAAGTTACAGGCATTTGAAAAAAAAGAGCCATTTTTTTTCGAAAATCGATATCTCGAAAACGGCTGGACAAAAAAAATTTCAAAAAATCATGAAGGTCTTTCTCAATGGGTGCTATAAGTTGAAAAATTATCAAAAAAATCAGAGATGCGAAGTCAGATGACTGGCCGATTTCGTGTCGAATGCCCCATACATATATAAGTATGTATATTAGAGTGCTTCGTTTGAAGGCACTTTTTTTTTTCGCGACATTGACGCAAAATATTACTCTAAACATTCAAAAAATAAATTCCCACCAAAGATGATTTTTAAATTTTGATATTAAGTACTCCCTAAATCAATTTAAAATTTTCCTTTTTTATAAACACGTAAATCTTAATTTTTTTTTTCCATTTATGCATAGCTTGGCGGCCTTTTATGCTATTTAGTTATTTCTTAGCAGGAATTGTACAGAAATATATAATTTTTCAAAGTGCCCATCTCTAAGTCCCACCAGTAAAAAATGTTGAAGTCGATTTTTGCTCGAATTTCATAGTTTTTTCGATGTTTTTCGAAAATCATCAACTTTACAGCAAAAGTTAATGAAACCTTTTTTGTAGGATATTAAATTTTCTACAAAATAGTATTCTTGACTAAAAACCGTAGAGATGATAGTTTTTGAGAAAATACCAATTAAAATATCATGCAATTCATAGAGGACCAATTCAAAAATAGTTCAAATTTCCATATGTTTAATTGGGTTTTTCTCGAAAACTATCAGCTCTACGGGTTTCAGTCAATAGGAATATTCTGTAGAAAATTTAATTTTCTACAATAAAGATCTCATCAACTTTTGCTGTAAAGTTGATAGTTTTCTTGAAAAATCGAAAAAACCATGAAATTCAACCAAAAATAGGTTTTAACATTTTTTACCGGTTGTACAGTTTACAGAACATACTTTAGTGATAGACATTTTTAAAAATTATACATTCCTGTACAATTTCTGCTGAAACCCAACTAAATAGCATAAAATGCCGCGAACTTATGCATAAATGAAAAAAAAATTGAGATATGCCTGTCAATTAAATCAGAAAATTTCAAATTAATTTAGGAAGTACTTAATATTAAAATTAACAGCTCATCTTTAGTGGGAATTTTTCTTCAAATGTTTAGAATAATATTTCGTCCCCTCAAACGAAACACCCTAATGTACATGTATAAGTATGTATAAATGTTTGGGTATTTATTAATGTATATTGATGTATAAAAATATTTTGAAATATCTTGAATTATGTCGACGTGGATTATAAAATGTATCATTGATTTTGAATTGCTATTTTATGTATTCATAATGGTGGATGCATCAGGTATGAAATGAAAGAGGAATTATAAATAATAGGAAATTATTGAAATAAATATTTCATTTATTTATTCTATTTTCTTTTCGGAGAAGAGAAGGATATTCATTTTTATTCGTTGGATTTTTATTCTATTTCAGGACGCTATTGGATTTTTTTTATATTCATGACTGAATATTTAATTACTGGAGGACAATTTTGTATGTGGGATATCTATATGTATGGTGTATGTGTGTGTAGATCAAGTGACATTTTTATTTGTAATTAGGCCAACGCGTTTATTCCGAGATTGACGATGTCGTTGAACCTCCCTCGTTTTTTTTTTCAAATTTTCTCTCTCTTTATTCACTATTATTATATTGATATTATTATTAATTAATTCTGTGGTTTTACTTCAACAGAATATTATTTCAATCGTACGATTTAATACGCTTTATATAGGGATGAAAAAAAAAAATGAATTGTAATTTTATTCTCAATTTAAAATACTAAAAAATAAAATTATTAATTGAAACGAAAATTTTCTATATTGAACTAAATATTTATTATCAATTATCAATAATAATTAACTATTGATATCAATTATCAATTTATATTATCAAATACTAAATATTTATTTCAAACAATTATTATTTATTTAGTGCTCATAAATATTTTTTTTT
Organism: Microctonus aethiopoides; assembly: GCA_030347275.1. Lineage (NCBI taxonomy): Eukaryota > Metazoa > Arthropoda > Insecta > Hymenoptera > Braconidae > Microctonus > Microctonus aethiopoides. Next base: position 20,498,147 of record JAQQBS010001422.1, read on the forward strand.
CTCTAAAAAATATCAAAACTTTTACACACTTAAATATTAAAATTTATTGTTAACATATTATTTAAACTATTGATATATTTGTTCAATGTATAAACTGTCATTGGATTATTTAATAATTCATAATATCAAATAGATATAAAATATATTAATAATTAATATTCACTCATCTCAATGTAGTGAAAATTATTATTTTTTTTCTTTTTTTGTTTTATTCCATTATATTTATTTATATATATATTTTTATATATTTATTCAAATTGTGATATTTCCATGACAGGACGAGGTCACAGTGTAGCTTTTAAAGCTCATTCCCGTGTGTCTATAAATCGATTTCGTGCAAGTAAACCTAGAGGGTTGTGGCAAAAGTAGGGTGTATCAGGAGGTAATAGGGGAAGTTTGAATATAGAGAACGAAACAGGAGCGAGGATGACAGAATTTATATACATATGTTTAGTAATAGATATATATGTGTGTAAGGTTTTAGCTGGGACAACTCCTGACCCGAGTTCATTGTCCTTCAATGAGCACAGAATATTTTACCTTCCCTTAACTCCCCTTTCGCCTCTTTTACCCTTGTGATTGTGTATAGTTACAAGTCCTGTTTTGACTTGTCAGGGTAAATTTGGCAATAATTTCTACCTAAATATTAGATATATTAATTTATTTATATGAAAACAAAATATTGGGAACATGAAGCAAAATTTTTTTTAAAGAATTAATTATTGTTTTTGAAATTGATAATGAAATATTCATTTGTTTTTTTTTTTTATGTTGTAACTAACAAATCGGTCATTTTAATCAGTGAGACGGAATTATTTTTAGTGCATTAGACTGGGGGTAAAATGGTTTATTTAAACAGAGGGAGGAAAAAATCGTTATTTCATTTTTTTTGTGATGAAAAAATTTTTTTTTATATTTGAGGGTTGCAATTGTTTAGTAGGTTTATCATTTAATTATCAGATTTATTGAGGATGAATTTGGAAATAATTTTCAGGTGAATTTTTATTTTTATTTAAAGAAACGAAAATAATTATCTGAGATATGAAGAAAAATTTTTTAATTAATAATGGAATGTTTATTTATTTATTATATTGTAATTAATAATTGGTTGATCTTAACCAGTAACACAAAATTATTTCTAGTACAATCAATTATGACAAAAGAATTTACTTGAATTGATAAATATTACATTTAAAAAAAATTTTCTTTTTTTTTCAATAAAAAAAAATATTTGTGTATTATTATTGGATTGTGATTGTTCACTAGACTCATTTGAGATGCAATTTCTGGAACAACAAAATCGTGAATTGTTAAATAAATAAAATTTTAATTATAAATGAAGTGAAAAAAAAAAATTATTTTTTATTTAAATAAATTTTAATTCAATATATAAAAGCCAAAATTTTGTGTTTAGATTAATTATCTGGAATAGTTACATACTTGCACAATAAAATACCGAAATAAAATTTTCCATCATATAAATCCCAATATTTAATAATAAAATAAATAAACAATGAAATATAATTCTTCATAATTTTTAATAATTTCATTCAACTTTTGTGTCTAATATTAATAATAAATGAATAAAGCATAACAGAAAGATTTAAAAAAGATTTTCTTCACGTTATTTTTAGTGATAAAAATAAATATTAAAATATATTTACGAGTTATTATATTTTTTATTAAAAATAATTGGGTTAGACGAATTCATTTAATTTACTTTTAATCGCTCGTTTTCCCTTGGCACTTAATAAAGCAAGAGCAAGAAAGCACTTATTTTATTATATAGAGTAAGATATATATATTAAAATATATAGATATACATATATTTGATAACTACTACGTCATCGACAAGTTGGTGCAGGCACGACGAATATTGCCAGAGTCCAATAATGAATTTCACAACTTCCAACACTGCATTACACTATCCATACAAATAAATATATACATAAAATAAATGGACGATGATGTTTATCCTTGAAGTTATTCATTATAGATTGTTCATCTATTAACAACAATGAAAAAATGATGATAATAATAAAAATAGTATGATTCATTTGGGTATTCAAATAATTTTTATAAAATACTTACAAGAAATAAATTAAATAACAAAAAATTATTTTTAACAAAAATTAACTTATAATTCATGTTGCATAAATAATTTCAATATTTTATTAATAATTATTTGGAGTGAATGTTTTATTTGATATAGAGAATTTTGTTTTGATGAATTTTTTCGTTTTATTTTTGACAGGAAAATGGGACAAATCTTATTATTTTATTGCAGTATGAAAATTTCAATTTTGATAGTTGGATCTATTTTTATTTGTTTAAAATTTTCTACGATAATTAATTTAATAGAAAATTGTTGAATAAATACGTCGAACTTTGATCATAAATAGAAAATTAAAAAAAAAAATTAAAATTGAAAAAAAAAATCCAGGGTTAATAATCAAATATAAAATGAAAGAAAAAAAAATATTTCCACATTTCAAAACTCCATTTTGTTGTAAAAAAAAAAAATGAATTCAATAAAAAAAATGAGAGGAAAAAATTTTTTTTTATATCGATAATATTAATTATTATGTTAACTAATATCTATATGTACTAATAAATATAATTATTATTAATATCTAATAATAATTAAATAAAACGAATGTAAATTCCCATTGGAAAGTTCCTGCATTTCGTAACGCGAGCAGTCCGGGTTCGATGGCCTACAATATGTATATACTTTATTACATACATACATGTATACATATATGTATATATACGTATGTATATAATACATGGATAATATATACATATGTATAATAAATTGCCGCGCCTCTCCACCAACGCGAAGCGCCACAGAAATAACCAGCCGACTATCGGACAACTCTCCATTTCATAAAGCGAATGTGCATAAATAGTGCAATAAATAAATAAATAAATAAATAAAATACTTACAAAGTTTCCTATTCACAATAGACTGGATAACAAATCCAACGACCATTCCGACCGTTATATAAACGAACATACAAATAAATAAATGAAATATGTATCCATTGGGGTGATTAAAAAAAAAAGTAACATTTATTTTTGTTTTTGGAACCAGGCTTAAAAGTTTGGCGCAGGTCGGAAAATAAGTCACCGAAATTGTGAGCTCTTAATTTTAATATTAAGATAGGGCTCATTGCACTTTTCTATTTTCCATAAGAATAACATGGGAAAATTTTTGTTTTTATCGTTAGAATTTTGTAGCTTACGAACCAATGGACGGATTTGAATGATCAATACATATTTTTATAGGAAATTGAACGCTCTACAAAAAAGGTATCTTCTAATTTTTTCATAACTTTTACTGTTTAGAAGATATCGGAGGTTAAAGTTTGAAGAATTTAACAAAAATTCTTTGTTACTTTTAAATTTTATAACTCGTAGACAAATTAATATTATAAAGTGCGCTACATATATTTTTGTAGGAAATTGAACGCTTTATAAAAAAGGTCTCTTGTGGTTAATTGATTACTCTAACCGTTTAGAAGATATTCGGATTCATAACTTGAATGGATAAATTTGAGTTATTTATTAAAAAACTATTAAAATCAGTACGCAGGAATTCGAATGCAAATATCTTCTAAATGGTTAGAGTAATCGATTGACCACAAGAGACCTTTTTTGTAGAGCGTTTAATTTCCTACAAAAATATATTTTGCGCACTTTATAATATTCATTTGTCTACGAGTTATAAAATTTAAAAGTAACAAAGAATTTTTGATAAATTCTTCAAACTTTAACCTCCAATATCTTCTAAACAGTAAAAGTTATGAAAAAATTGTAAGATACCCTTTTTGTAGAGAGTTCAATTTCCTATAAAAATATGTATTGATCATTTGAATCCGTCCATTGGTTCGTAAGCTACGAAATTCTAACGATAAAAACAAAAATTTTCCCATGCCATTCTTACAGAAAATAGAAAAGTGCAATGAGCCTTATCTTAATATTAAAATTAAGAGCTCATATTTTCGGGGACCTATTTTCCGACCTAAACAAAACTTTTAGGCCTAATTCTAAGAGAAAAAAAATGTTGCTTTTTTTTTTAAATCACCCTAGTGTCCATGTTCGATAGAACAAATTCAAGCATTTCTCTGTAATAATTTTTTTTTTATTTATTGTCAATTTGTGTCTGCTGATTCAACCGTGGTATGACCTTTTTTTGTCTGGATTTAGTGACTATTTATATGATAGATTTAATTACATATCGTGTTTTATTATGTATTATCGTCATGTCTATTTATTTATAGCATTGAACAAATTTCTCGTGTTTGTATATTGCAAAAAGCGAATTATTGTCGAATTTTTAAATTAATATAATGTCTGAGGGTATATTAGTTTTTGTTTATGCATTCGACATATTAGCACATTACTCGTGACTATCATGCGCGTAATGTACGTGTTTGAACATGTGAGTTGATTCTGTTGTGAAATTATTTGCAGTAGATGAGGTGAAGTAAAAGCCTCGTTATTCGCGTACTTTTCATCAGCGCAAGGCATTTAAGAGGTTTTTAAAAATTAGATAAATCATCAAATGTCGAATTTTTTTTTATTTATAATTATCATTCATGAGTTTCAATGATGAATCAACCAAAATCGTAATAATTTTCAATTAAATAATAATTAATATTATTTTTTTGATGAGAAATATCAAAAGCACTAGTGCTCGATCACACGAAAAAAAATCTAATAATTATTTTTAAATAAATTAAAAATCAAAATACACGATAAATCGAATTGTTTAAAATATTGTATCTGATAATCTAATAAAATATTTATCTAATAATATTCATAATTCTCTCGAAAATAAACTCATTCAAAATAATCAAATCAGTTTGAATTCAGAAATAATTTTTTAATTTCTAATAATTTTTTTCACTAAAATTTTTTTCACATAAAAATTGTAAAAATGCATTTAATACCGCTATATTATTCACCGCTAATTATGCAATTGGGAACAAAATATTAATGCAATATTGTTTCTAATCTTTCAATGAAAAAAAAAAAAAAAAAAAAAAAAAAAAAAAAAAAAAAAAAAAAAAAAAAAAAAAAAAAAAAAAAAAAAATTATAATTAATGAATTAAACTTTAATGTAAAATATTATCTGATCGAAAAGCATTTGAATGAAAATTAATATATTCTTCAAGTCATTACTTCATCATTACATATAATTTATATTTATTTTTATTACACATATATATTCAGTTTATGCAAAACTTGTGAAATAAAAACACAAAAAAAAATGTAAACATATAAAATTAATTATCCATAATAAATAAATAGTGTATGAACAAATTAAACACTCAATGAAAAAAAATTTTGTTCCATTCGAAATGGTGAAAATTATTTTTTAATTTATTTTCTCTCTATGAATAATTTTATTTAAAGATTTTTGTGTTTACTAGGGTTTTTTAGTGCAGTAAAATTTTGAAAGATTTGAATGTAATTGTTCATTCATACGTCAAAAGAGTCACATGTAGGCACACACACATTTACAGTGAGGACTTTGCAGCCCTTGTAACTATGTCAACCCTTCAAGTGACCTCGATTTCTCAACACACTCACACACATTTATAGACGATTATATACGTCATCCTCTCTTCCTTCTACCTCTCCCTCTCTCTCAGTGTATGACCTGGTTCACTCTGCGAACTCTCAGTAATAGCAACCCGAATTCGAATTTCCTCCCTCATTTTAATGCTCCCTATTACGCAAATTAAATAATTTTCCCAATAAATTTTGTCCTTTTTTATTTATTTTTTTTTTATTTTTTTAATTATTTATATTTATAAAAATGTTTTTTTATCAATTCATACAAAGAAAGAAACGATTTAACAATTTATTAACAAGTGAATTAAATAAATTATTCTCGAATTAATATTTTTGTACTCTTTTTGAATATTTTTTATTTCGTTAAATATTTATTAAAATTTATTTTGTAAATTTTATAAATTCTCAAAATGTACATGCCTTTCTGTTGACATTTAATCAAAATTGAATTCCAATAAATCAAACTAGATTATTTTTATCCAAAAAAAGAAAAAAAAACAAATTTTTCAAAATTTTTAAACAAATAAATAAAATTTTTTTTGTGTTATTAAAATAATTCTATAAAAATAATTACAGATTTTTTTTCTTCTTCAAAATTCACATTCTCCTTAATTCCTTACAATCATTCTCATCATACAAATAACACTCCAAAAAAAAAAAAATAAATAAAAAAAATT
>JAQQBS010001422.1:20509827-20525777 GCA_030347275.1 Microctonus aethiopoides
AATCGATTACTCTAACCATTTAGAAGATATTCGCATTCGAATCCCTGCGTACTGATTTTAATAGTTTTTCAATAAATAATTCGAATTTATCCATTCAAGTCATGAATGCGAATATCTTCTAAATGGTTAGAGTAATCGATTAACCACAAGAGATCTTTTTTGTAGAGCGTTTAATTTCCTACAAAAATATATGTTGCGCACTTCATAATATTAATTTGTCTGCGAGTTATAAAATTTAAAAGTAACAAATAATTTTTGTTAAATTCTTCAAACTTTAACCTCCGATACCTTCTAAACAATAAAAGTTATGAAAAAATTGTAAGATATCTTTTTTGTAGAGCGTTCAATTTCCTATAAAAACATGTATTGATCATTTAAATCCGTCCATTGGTTCGTAAGCTACAAAATTCTAACAATAAAAACAAAAATTTTTCCATGTTATTCTCATGGAAAATAGAAAACTGCGATGAGCCCCATCTCAATATTAAAATCAAGAGCTCATATCTTCGACAACTTATTTTTCGACCTGAACAAAACTTTCAAGCCTGGTTCCAAGGAAAAAAAATGTTGCTTTTTTTTTTTTTTTTGAATCACCCTAATATATATTTACATAAAGTGACAAATGCTGCATTGATATCGTGGACTATTAAAATCAAGATTGCAAACAGGCTTAAACACGTATAATAAATAAAAATATTATCATTGTTAATAGACTACCACAATAAAGAATAAAAGTATATAAGAATTATTCATATATATACATATAATACATACACGTAGCTATGTAAAATGTGTCACGATATATTACAATGGACTATTAAGAATTACTGGAGCAGACAGGAATATACACGTTTGCAAATATATATATTTGTCTGTGTGATATTTATGTATATATATATATATATCTAGATGATGAAACTAACGTGTTTCTACAGGAATAGTTGAGAGCATTATAACCCAAATAACGATGGCGCTTGCACACTGATATTCCTTTCTCTCTTTCTCTTTCACTCTCTTTATGTATATACTATTATGTATATATTTCTATGTATCTAGAATCGTATTTATATATATAGTAATAGTTGATATAAACTCCGATTCTATCCGCGTGTTTCGACATGTTAATACAGGTCGATACACTCATTGCTGTATAAATTTTCTCTTGGATTCGTAATCGACGTTTCATTTTGTTTGATAGGTCATCAGGGGCGTGTTCTTTATATTGCATTCATATGTATTTTGTTATAATATTTATGAATAAATGTAGGAAAAAGTTTTGTGTAAAAGCTCAGTGGAAATTTCTGAGGGTTTTTTTGTGATGAGGATATTTTTTTTTATTGAATTTTTATTCATAGAAAAATTTTTATTGAAGACGAAAATTATTTCGTGTTTTGTGATAATTTATTTATTAATTTCAATTATTTATTGGGTCTTTATTGCATTTCTTTTATCGTATTAAATAAGAAATTGTGTGTAAGTTTAGTAAAAAATTTTGTTGACTATTTTGAAATGCAAACTTTCTATTAAATTTTTACACAAGAATTTTTTGTTGAAGCAGAAAAATTATTTTCTGTTTTATGATGGTTCATTTATTGATTTTAATTGTTTATTGTATTTTTATTGTATTTTTTAATTGTGCAAAGTAAGAAAAATTGTGTAAAAGTCCAATAAAAAATTTTGCTAATTATTTTGAAAAACAAATTTTGTATCAAATCTTTTGTTGGAAATGAAAAGTGGAAATTTTTGTTGGTTGTTTTGTAAATAAAATTTTTTTGAGATAAGATACAATTTTTTATTGTTATTTATTTGTTAATTAATTTATTTATTCATTTATTTATTTCAGATCATATATGAGTTTGATTAAAATTTTTTTATACTTTGTTGAAAAATTATTTTGATGTGTAGTCCTTATTTTTCAAGCTTTAATAATTTATATAACATGGAGAATTTTTCCATTCATTATATATATATACATATTTATGTATGTATATATGTAATTTGTAGATTTGCGATTAGTCGATTTTTTATGTAATAAAAAATTTTTTTTTCATCGATTTAAAATAATCTTGATTTGATATTTTTGTTTCATTTTATTTTTTCATGATAGTGTATAAATATTTTATTTTGTGATTAATAATTCTTAAATCAAGGATAATAATAATTCTGAATCGATCCTGTTTGTGATATTACTATTTTTTTTTTCTTTTGAGATATTAAAAAATATTTTTTTTATTGACTACAAAATTTAGGAAAATGTTAGCAAATATTTAATTTACATTCACATCAAATTAAAAGACATTTTTAGATAATTGAATAATCTAAAAAAAAAAAAAATTTATTGTTTAATCAAATTTTGTAATAATACTTACGAGGCCACTGAACCTCACAATTTATTGAATTGATTATATTTATCAGGTCAAAATATATATTGGATTTAATACGATAATTTATTTATCTCTTCTAATTATTTAGTTGCTTTTTTAATTTTTTATTCTGATTATATGCATTGAGCTGACTTTATTATATTATAAATTACATTATCGCAATATTTATTCCAATACTCAATAGATAAATCACATAAATAAAATAAAATAATTGATTAACAATTTATAATCACATGAAAAATATTACAAAAAATTAAAAAATCAATAACATCAAATTATTAAATAAATTTTTTTTTTAATAATTAAATTACAATCAACAATTATATGTAGTACAAAATAAAATATTATAAACATATATATTTATAATTTAACAGTGAATAATATAATTTTTGTAAGATGAGAACGTGAGAATTGCATAATATTGACACTTCTTCGAACATTTCACAAACAAATTGTGAATTAAGCAACAATTCTAGACATACATATGGATATATACATGGATCACCTATATGCGTACGTATGTATAGAGTATGTGAAAATTATTGCACCCGTAGATATTCGTGTAATTAAAATATTAAACTGATGAAAGAAAAAAAAATCAACTCAAAACAATCGAAAAAATTTTAATAATGAAACAAAACAAATGAAAATAAATTAAAAGAAAATTCCACGATAATTGTCAAATATAAATTATTGGATTATGCTTATGTATCATTTATGTCAAATGAATATATATACATGCATGTAAAACAAAATTGTCGTACAGTTTAAGTACATAAATCTTAAATGAGTTTGCTAACAAAAATAGCATGGTGAAAGAGAGCAATCTGTGGTATAATTTTGAATTTATGTACTCACTTGCAAATTTTAAAATAGATGTAAATATACATATATACGTGAACATATATGTACATGAATATATTCAACAGTATATTGAACCAAAAGAAAAATAATAACTTCATTAATAAAATATAAAATAATTTTAATTTAATTTGGAGAATAAAAAAGACAAATTAGAATTTGCAATATAAACTCAAATAAATTGATTATATCACGAATAATTTTTTATTTACACAAACAAATATGTTTATAAACATATTCAACTATATATTAAACAAAAAAATAATATTAATAATAGTAATAATTGCATTGATAAAATATAACATAATTTTAATTTCATTTGGAGAATAAAAAAGGCAAACTAGAATTTGCAATATAAGCTCAAATAAATTGATTATATCACGAATAATTGTTTATATACACAAACAAATATGTTTACAAACATATTCAACTATATATTAAACAAAAAAAAATATTAATAATAGTAATAATTGCATTAATAAAATATAAAATAATTTTAATTTCATTTGGAGAATAAAAAAGACAAATTAAAAGTTGCAATATAAGCTCAAATAAATTATAATTATATCAAATTGATAAATTAACTAACAATTCATCAAGATTACCTAAAATACATCCCTTCACATATATAAAAACACATACATAATATATATACTTAGATCATATAGATAAATACAGATATTTATATACATATAAAAATAAATTTTCCTCTCTTCAGAATTCAATCATTTGATGATCTTTTATACACTCATACATTAATTATGTGAACAAGTACACATGTATATATAGATATTATACATCTATATGTATTGGATTGTGAGTATATTCGGTTATGTTCGTGAATAACTCGGGAAAATTCGGTAAAATGGCCTCGGCCCACGGGTGAATGTCCTCTCACTGGGACAAATACGGCCGCTGCCTCCAAGCCGTATGACGTGTTTGTCACCATATATATATATATATATATAATATGATATTTAAAAATATATACATATGTGTGATCGTGTGATAAACAACTTATCGAAAAAAAAAAATTATATTATGTCATATTAATTTTTCAATGAATCATTTAATATTAAAATCAACCAAAAATAGAATTTATAATAAAATATAATATTTATATTTTATGAATAATAATTCTATAATAATTGGTATCTTATCATGTTTTTGTAGTATAATTATATTTATTGAGTGTCGTTATATTTATTATTAATGATTATTACTGACCCCCGTTAATGTAAATTATTTTAATAATAATAAAATTTATAACCAATCAATATAAATTTTTATACATATATTTATTTATTTATTTATTTTTTTATATGTATAGATAGGTGAAGTTGAAATAGTTAATATAAGATGTGACTGAAATAAAAAATTGTAATATGAAAGTTTGATATTGTTGCAATAAATGAAATAATTTTTTTTTGTATGTAAAATGTATAGAAGAAGTAAATGAACTTAATTCCTCATTTTATATAGATATTTAAACAATATTTAAAGAATGGAATATTTGAGATTATAAATATATAATATTTATTTGTAATACGGATGAATAAATAATTTTAATTACTTGTTGATGAGTCACGTCATCGTTGTTTTTGTATTTACCTTTCCATAAATCCAAAAAAAAGACAACTAATTTTACTTGTCATTAACAATGAGAATTCTTCAGAAGTGTCAAAAAATTCTTATACATGAAAAAAAAAAAATTGAAAGGGCAGATAAAAGAAGGAAAAAAAAAAGAAAAAGGCAACAGAAGAAAAAAGAATTCATTCACGCAAACATTTATTGATGAGCAAACTACAACACGATTACGTACGTTTATTTACTCATATGTATACATGTATACTGGGGTGATTAATAAAAGGCAACATTTTTTTCTTGAAACCAGGCTTAAAAGTTTCACTTAGGTCAGAAAATAAGTCCCCGAAAATATGAGCTCTTAATTTTGATATTAAGATCGGGATCATATCGCGCTTTTTTATTTTCTATAAGAATATCATAGGAAAATTTTTGTTTTTATCGTTAGAATTTTGTAGATTACGAACCAATAGACGGGTTCAAATGATCAATACATATTTTTATAGGAAATTGAACGCACTACAAAAAAGTATCTTACTATTTTTTCATAACTTTTACTGTTTAGAAGATATCGGAGGACAAAGTTTGAAGAATTTAACAAAAATTCTTTGTTACTTTTGAATTTTATAACTCGTAGACGAATGAATATGATAAAGTGCGCAACATATATTTTTGTAGGAAATTCTTAATAAATTATTCAAATTTATCCATTCAAGTCATGAATGCGAATATCTTCTAAATGGTTAGAGTAATCGATTAACCACAAGAGACCTTTTTTGTAGAGCGTTTAATTTTCTACAAAAATATATATTGCGCACTTTATAATATTCATTTGTCTACAAGTTATAAAATTTAAAAGTAACAAAGAATTTTTGTTAAATTCTTCAAACTTTAACCTCCGATATCTTCTAAACAGTAAAAGTTATGAAAAAATTGTAAGATACCTTTTTTGTAGAGCGTTCAATTTCCTATGAAAATATGTATTGATCATTTGAATCCGTCTATTGGTTCGTAATCTACAAAATTCTAACGATATAAACAAAAATTTTCCCATGTTATTCTTATGGAAAATAGAAAAGTGTGATGAGCCCTATCTTAATATTAAAATCAAGAGCTCATATTTTCGGGGACTTATTTTCCGACTTAAACGAAACTTTTAAGCCTGGTTCCAAAAAAAAAAATGTTCCTTTTTTTTGAATCACCATAATACATACTTATAGGTATATATACGTATGTAAATATATTATGTATAAATGTTGTAAGTTTTTTTGTAAAATAAACCGTGAAATATCGTGGCAAAATCTTGAGCTACATGTGCCGGAAACTTGGTCAAAAATTTATTAACATAATCATTGAATAAGATCGCAAAATGCATATATGTATATATATAAATGACGTGTGCATGACTATATATATGTACATGTATTTAAGTGTATATTATGTAATAGAAATACCATATTGTTTATAAATCTATGAATAAAAAAGATATTCAAAACGTAAAACCGATTGCAAGCGACATTCGATAAGACGAATTTGTCGCTACATTTTATTATGTTCATAAATATATGTAAATAAGTATATAGATTGTGGTATATGACTATATACTTATAATAATTATATATAATGAATAAGATCAATCGTTACCTCGATATTTTTATTAAATTACAATGATATACAATTTTTTTTTTCCGTCATTTTTTGCTTCATTCCTGTTTGAGAAGTGTTCGTGCCTGTTTATGCCTGTTGTAACGCGCGTAATAAGTGGCTATTTTATCACAGTATACATTATTCCTTGTGGTATATGAAAAATTATCAAAACCAGTCACATTATTATCAATATTCGATTAATCTTACCGATTTATATGTCACCAATAAATTATTATAACGTTGTAATTGTTTCAACAGTAAAATATTTTATAACTATGATATATGCAGATAAAATTATTCGAATAATCGGATTTTTTTTTATGTATTATCGACGATCATTTTGCTCTCATTTCCCCATTTTTATTTCATATATAAATCATTGTATAATTAAATAAAATAATTATAATTACATTTCTGCAAAGTATAAAATTTTTTTCTCATTTTTTTTTTCATTTTTCACCTTGAATATTTGCGATAAAAATATTATTTCAAACGCTTTTTTTTTATATACTAGTGAAGCATTTTGAGTATTTGCTTATTCAAAAAATTTCAGTTAATTAAGATTAATATAGTTGAAATTAAATAAAATAATTGAAATTTGTATAAAATATTTTTATTCACGAATAATCGACGTTTAGGATTTTCATTATAATTAATTTAAATATCGTAGATTAACTTGAATATTTCATCAATTTTACAATTTGTATCAAATAAAAAATTAAACAATACCTCAAAGTATTTAATTGAATAAAAATATGATAATCCAAGTCAGAAATCAACTAAAAATAAAGAAACGAAATAATTAATTTAATTTTTCACCTTATTTATATTTGTTTATTTGGTTTATTTAAATATTAAAAATTCAACAAATGATAGAAATAAAAATTTTCATATAAAGTCACTCAAATTTCCTTATAATGTGCCAAATAAAAGTCAATTTTGGTAGCAGCAATGAGAAAACAACTGATAAAAAAAATAAAAATCGAGTGCATCGACCGACGAACCTGAACGCAAAATGACTCAAACTGCATCGGTTGTGCGCATCTAAATTTATAAACAAAGTTCAATGAACGAATATAGCCGGATGAACCCCACCAATAAGTCAATCTATTTAAATCATTGCAATATATGCAATCATTCTTATTTAATTGTTCATTGGCAAATATTAAATTATCTCTTTTATTTCGCCTCAATAAATAAATTCATAATTAATCATTCATATATTATCATTTAATTATTATAGTTTACAAATAACAAATGTATATTTACACACCATGAACAATATAAATATATTGTCACATTCAAAATCGGCCCACACACATTTAAAATACCGCGACTTAAACAAGTCTTAACTTGCATATTCCTGCACGCATTCACGCAACTTGTTTGTAAGATAAAAATATAAATTACTGCGTTTTATATCCGGCTAATCTTGTTATGGGGTGGACATTACTTGTGATGGTGATGTCTGGAGAGCTTAGTATATATAAGTATGCATATGTATATAAATTTATTTATGTAATACATACATATATAAATATATTTATCCGGGTTTTGAGTGTCATGCAACAATTATGTTGTAGGCCCACTGGCACAAATTCTTTTGTGTATACATATATTTTTCACTGTTCATGATTTTGCAATAACTCCAACGTTTTAGATCTTATTGTTATGTATTGTTTAATATCACACTGTATAATAATGTGTGTGGATGTTTATTTGATTGATCTGTGAGTAATAATGAAATGAAGAAAGAAAAAATTTTTTTTTTTACAATTATAACTTTCGATGGAAAGAAAGTTTTATTTATTGATATAGGAACAATTGTTTAATTGTATAATTTTATCTCAAGCGCCGTTAAACGACAAGGGATTCTTATAGAACTCAACGAAATAAGACGTTTTATTTGAAGAATAAAAAATTTTGATATCTCGCTTAGTTTTTGAGATATCGAAACTTCAAAATTTATTTTTTGATTTTTAATTCAATGCTATGTTTGATAGTTTTCGACGAAATAATATTTTGTTAAGTCTTATTTCGTCGAGGAAAGTAAGGATGTAAACAAATAATCTGTATGTACGTGTCAAAACAAATTTTACCGTCAGTCGCACTAGGAAATGGAATTCAAACTATAAATCTAATGAGACACAAGATTCCTGAAATTTGAAATTTTTTGTTTACATACTATTTGTTTACATTTAAGAATCTTATACAAACAAATGAATTAATATATCTTTGGCGAAATTATCAGAATTAATTTTTGTTTATAGTTTTAACTAATATTTTGAAAAATTCAGGAATCTTATTTTTTAAATGGGGGCTCTGCCCCCCGACCCTGTCGCGGCTTTACCCCTGGACTCCCACTCATTATGTAGACAAGATCACAAAAAAAATAATTTATGTGGACACGATCATATAAAAAAATAATATTTGCATACATATAAATACAAACATGCTTTTTTCGACGAAATAAAACTTTTTCAAGTATTATTTTCTCAAAAACTATCAAGCATCAAATAAAACAAAAAATAAAACAAATTTTTTTTGAACTTCGATATCTCGAAAAGTAGGCGAGATATCGAAAAGTTTTATTCTTCAAAAATGTCTTGTCTCGTCGAGTTCTATGAAAATCCGTCGTCGTTTGACGGCGCCTGAGATATAACATTGTTCCCGTATTGTTCATTTGCCATATTTTTTATCACGTTATTTGTTTATGTAAGTGAGAGAAATATTGCAGAAGAAGAAGAATTATTATTAAATGATAATATTTGGTCATTAAAATAAATTTCAATGCTGAAAGATAATTTACAAGAAAGAAGAAAAAATTATTATATCAATAATTATTTTTATTGTTTATTAAAATACTTGAATATCGGTACAGTCCAACGAAATTTGAAGTACAAATGTTTATTTAAAAATAAAAATTTTCCAAGATTTTATGTAACAATTTTCAAAATTTTCTTAAATTGATTCTTCTCATATTATTATTTATTATCTATATATTTAATTTAAACTCTGTAAATAAATAATTTACAATGACTCTAACGTCTTACTCTTCAACTATATTCATTAGTTGTATTATAAATATAAATATGACTGATGAATAACTGCAGGAGAATTGTAAAATTCAGCAACGATTTGCAAGTTGGTTGAACGAAACAAAAAAAAAAAAAAAAGGTAAAGGAATACACAGCAGGATGCAATAACGATGAAGACACCACGAAAATCCCGCTGGTTATACAAAGATAATTTACGGGTGAATATATATGTATACATAACAATTTTAGACTATTATACATATATATTTTCGGATGGAACGCGGTAGTATGTATTAACTTTTGTAAAACTTGGACATTTGTAATTTATGGATGAGTCAAATGAAGAGAGTGTGAAAACCGCACAGTCATAAACGCCTAAGTCACAATCATACCGTGACCATTTTACTTATTATATACGAGTAGATATATAGAAGAGGAGTATACATAGTCAACAATGTGGATAAATATTTGAGCTTATTTTATTTTATATTAATTATATGATGGAATTGTAATTATTATACTGCTTGGAAATTTTTATTTTAATGGGAGTTTGAATTTATTTAAGTTCACCCTCAATACTATGTGGTGATATTTCATTTTAGAGTAAACTTAGGCAAAGAACCTCTACAAAATGTTTAACTTTATTTTGTGTAATGTTAAATTCTATTTTTATTTTACTCAAGATCTTGTGCGATCTTACGATTTCCCTACGGCTGTGTAATGTTTTATATTGTGTTTATTTGCAAATGATTCCGTGATTAATTCTTAATTTTTGTCATTTCCGCGATTTAAAATTATAATTTAAGGGTGATTAAGAGTTGCGAGTGATTAGCAAACACGAAAATACACATCAACGATAAATTTCATACAATTTACTGGTATGTAAATGTTTAATTAAATTAGAAATATTAAGTATTATTCCGAAAAAATTTCAATATGTCAATGCTATAACTTCATTAGTGTATCAAGATTATATTAATAAAACTAACACCAAGAAATAATGCGAAGTTTCTGGCGATTGGCAGTAAATATTAAATTATTACTTAAAATCTCTTTAGTATTTAATATTATCTAACGACTGAAGTTATATTACTTTTTTTAGCAGATGAAAATGAATTGGATAAAATGCTGATAACTAATAACGAAATTGTACATGAAATATCGAGTAAAATATTATTAACTAAAGTAATTAACAAAATAAAACCATTGGCAGAACAATAAGAATTCGTAAAAAACATAAAGAAATCAAAATATATTATCAATCTTTATAAAATTTACAAATTAATCTATACATTCATTTTATCATACATATGAAAAATGAACAAAAAATCCCGTGTGATAAAACACACGTGGTAGAAGTGAAACCTTCCAAAATTTGGGCTTCAAAATAATGAGACGAATGTAAAATTGCGGGAAGAGGATAATTGTAGATTTTAGTAATGATCGTAGTGATGAAGAATTTTATTATAAATAAACAAATGAACTTATGTGTCTGTCTCTTTTTACTGTCGCTTTTTCGTTTCATCGAGTTTCAAATCACAACGATGCTAAAGAAGTTTTCACTTCAAAAATTGATTTAGAAATTCCTTTGTTTATAAGGCTACATTTAGTATTAAAATATTTCCAAACAATCTAGCTCTTACTGATCCTACAAAACTTCATCAGATGACAATATTCTAACTAGCACAAAAATTTCGACTCGGGTAATAAATATAAAATTAAAAAAAAACCCACAAATAAATTTCATTGATGACAAACAAGTAGTAAAAAATACTTTTATCGTATGATGAAATTTACTACATAAAAATCATCGCGTGAAACATTTTAAAGAACCAGTTTTAACAAGTTGTAGGACCTGAGAATCGTTGATTTGAAAGCGAAAGGAGTATGAAAGCTGTAAGCGAGAGGATATTATGTAGTAGTTTATTATCCACTCACCATTTTGGAGTTTTGTCTATTACATTGGGATAGGCCATCGACTTTTATACCGTTATTTGTCCTCTAACTTATTCTCTATTTGGCATTCTACTGCCACACTTGCGGTTATGTCAAAATATCCTCATAAACTACATGTACACACACATACACACAAGTTGGCCACATGAATAAATACTTTGACTCTTTACTAAATAATAAAACGTGATATAAGAACAAAAGTTTTTAAATTATTTTTAGTTATTGTTTTGTTATCTAACGTACACATTTACACTTCTGATAAGCGAATATCGAACAATGTTACATTTATTTTAACAATATAAATATATTTATATATGTGTGCAGTGTTATTTTAAAAAAATATCAACTATATTTTTGATTATTAAATTGTTATTCATGTCGAGGAAATTGCATTGAATTCTAGTCAACTGTGGGTTGTTATTGTTTAATGTTTATGAAATAATTGTTTAATGCTTGTAAAATAATTATGTATGAATTAGATGTATTAATATACGTGTGATAAAATTTTTTATTGACTCGATATGAAATAAACAAATTTTTTAATTTTAATTATCAATTTTGTCCATGACTCTGTTATGGATATATTTTGAACTATTTTTAGTCACACATTTAGATATAAATGTATGTATATTATTTGAGAATCCTTGATCCTAATGACAGGTCAAACTGTGCCAATTGGCTGCCCACAAAACTCGTACAGACACGTATGAACTTGTTTGACGATTATAATTTATGAGAGTAATTCTAATTCGATTAAAAATATCTTGAATAAATTGATTACTTACATAGAATTTTGTGTAAATAATTGTAGGTATATAATATTTAATGGTATATGAGGAGACTTTGTATTTGTTTGAAAAATGTTTGGGATATTTTACTTGGGAAAAATTTTGAATTAGATTTAATATGAAATATTATTAATTGAATGCGAAATTAATTTTCTGCTTCGAAACTTACGTTGAAAACAATTGACAAAAATTTTTATAGCACTTTTACACAAGATTTGTATGTTGATCTATGAACATAAAGAAATAAAGATACAATGAATAATTAAAATCAATAAATAAACTCTTTTATAACGTAAAATGATTTTTCTGGTTCAAGAGGAATTTTCGTGTTAAATTTTGATACAAAATTTACATTAAAAACAAATGACAATAATTGTTTATTGGACTTGTTCCCAAAGTTTTTCTCTATACAATACAAAAATGAAATAAAAATACAATAAATAATCAAAATCAATAAATAAACCATCATATAATGAAAAATAATTTTTCAATTTTAACACGAATTTTTGCGTTAAAATTTGATATAAAATTACACAAATTTCTCTAAATTCGTCACAAAATTTGTGTTTAAGAACAATCAACAAAAATTTCTCATGGACTTTTCTACAAAATTTCTTATTATAGTATATAAACATAAACAGGCATAGACAAGGACTAAAAAATACAATAAATAAAATAATCAAATTTTTACAAAAAAGACGACGAACATTTCGCCAATATCATCATCATCATCATCATCATCATCATCATCATCATCATCATCATCATCATCATCATCATCATCATCATCATCATCATCATCATCATCATCATCATCATCATCATCATCATCGTCATTATCATCATCATTATCATTATTATTATCATTATCATCATTATTATTATTATCATCATCATCGTCGTCGTCATCGTCGTCACCATCAGCATCATCATTATCAGCATCATCATCAAATGCATCATCATCATCATCATCATAATCATCATCATTATTATTATCATCATCATCATCATCATCATCATCATCATCATCATCGTCGTCGTCGTCGTCACCATCATCATCATTATCATCATTATCATCATCACCATCATCACTAGCAAGAGCAACAGTATAGAATCGAAACCGCGAACGAGAGTGAGTGGTGGTGAGACAAACAAGTGGCGCAAGCGCGCAAACGTGCAATATATCTTGACGCGGCAAACTCACTCGCGCGTCGTACCGCACGCCATACACAACATACTATCAAACCCGAGGGCTCTTTTACTCAACACGCGTGACCACGCGGTATTGTAACGAGACAACGGGCAATTAAATTTACCGAACACATCGAATAAACTGGACAAAACTAAAAAAAAAAAAAACAAAGTGACAGAAATAAAATTAAAAATTCGTCAACTGCTAAATAAATCGATTGTTTCATTGATTCATACATTAAAATTAATAATTATAAAGCAGAATGTGAACTGAATACTAGAAAAATAACGTGATACAATAACGTTGATATAATAAATTTATAGAAAAATAAATAAAAAACAATCGCGCTAAAACAGTTGATGTAAAACGAAAACGTGCGCGAATAAATTTTCATTTATTTATAATATTAATATTGAGAGTAATTAACAAATTACTGATTGAATTTATCGTCTTTTGATATCACTTATTATTATTCTGTTGAGAATAAATAAAAAATTGGAATATAAAATCAAATATTTGAAAGCAAATGAAATATTAAACTTTGAATTGAAAATTTTTTTTTTCGTGCAGCGGAAGAAAGTGAGGTGGGCCTCGGTGAAATACACACACTCGCACACATATACACACACTCACAAATAAATATACATATGCACGTGTATATAAATATATATATAAACATTTTAATGTGTCAGTGGTATAACGTGTTATGTCAAAATTAAGTGAAGACTCCGAAAGAACTTGGAAAAGATGCTAAAGGCATTTTATTTAGTTCCAATATAAATGAATATAAATAATATTTTTTACCAACGAATCATTGATAAATCAACAAGTGTTGGAATAAAATAAATACAATTAAATAAATATATTAACGGTGTTAATAAACATTAATTAGAAAGGACTTCTTGGAGGTTATGATAGACAGACAAGTGGAGAATTTTTGTGTTCAAGCAATGACGGTACAAGAATTTAAGTCTCGCGGGGGCGCTACTGATAATCATCATCATCATCATCATATTGGACCAAGTGATATTTTATCACCGTCACAAGAAATATTAGATAATGAAAAAGACAACAATAACACAACAAATAATTATCGTCTAGAAATTTATCCACAACCCCAAGACAGTGAACATCTACTCGGACGTGTTTTAGCCGGTAAGCAATAAATAAATTTATCCAATACCAAAATCAAATTCACAAAATAAATATTCTAATACAACATAACATACATTCATAAACATTTATCATCCATATAAATAATAATACAAATGAAATTAAATTCACATGATGAAATTAATTTCAAAATTAAATATAAAAAAATATCTACAGAAAAAATCACTTTTTAAATGAAAAGTCAAGTCTCAGGGTGGGCTGTTGTACTATACTATTTACTATATATGTGTATGTATATACGCGGAGGCGGCAGTTTCACTTTCCAGCGTTGGAATGTAGGTCGAGGGACCCGGTACGAGGCTAGTTCGTTGCCCCTCGACGGCCTTCCACTCGGCGCTTGATGTTTTTTTTTTATTTTTCCTACTCTTTTCCCACCTCAACCGCCACCTCCCTCTCCACCCACTGTCACTTCACCTCCCCCCCACATCGCCCGATTTTTCGTTCAACAACAGAGAACACACACACACTCTAAGCCCTAGCCTAGATAATACAGCGCGATTCACTATACCATCTCAACTCGTTCAAACGCGTCTAAACTTGTCGCTACTCGTTCTCCCCCTCCACTGTCCTTATTGCAAATTGTATATACAATTTAGTAGTATTATCACTGTATATATGTATATGTGAAGATCTCTCCCTCCTCCCCTCCCTCCCCACTATGTGATAAATTCATTTTGTCCCTCCCACTTTATTGGCTTGTGAGTGCTGAGGACAAAAGTGGGTCGACGGGGCCTTGGCGCGAGGCTAGTTCGTTCACCCTGCTTCGACCCGTAACTGGGGCAAGATGAAATTAACTTGATCATTCTCTCTCTATTTATTCTCACTCGATCTTTCTCTTACTCACTAGTATATAAATGTATATATATATATATGTATTAATGTGAGAATGTATGAGTGAGTTTGCGAGTGACTCGTGTCAGCCAATCGACAACGTTAAGAGAGTTCAACAAACTCCAACTGGGACTTCTCTCTTTACCATACTGTATACACTTTGTATTCCCACCTCTAACACTGCTATCCCGTACACATACACATATTTATACTTGTATATATATGTCTGCATACATGTGTATGTATATTAAAGAATGGATAGATGTATTTACGAATAATCCCCACTATTATTTTATATATTCAACCTATGGCTCATCGAAGGTCACACAACGACTGACGCACAACCGTTATATATGTTTATGTACTAACACATATGCTCTGGTTGTCGTTTTATGTGTGATGCTATTAACGAATGTATTGTATGATATTAATTTTTTTTTTTATTTCTTTTTTGTTATGATTGTGTTAATTTGTATAGCGACATGATTAATTTATT
>JAQQBS010001422.1:20534808-20552058 GCA_030347275.1 Microctonus aethiopoides
CCACCACTTGTACAATGAGTGGAACGTGTTATAACCTGCGTTCTGCACGCAGAAACTCGCAAGAGAGCAATGTCCTCAACGCGCAAACGACCCTTAACTCGGTCAACTTGGGTGATGCTGTTGCTCCTGGGAATTTTTAGGGTTCATCCCCTTTCTCTCCTCTTTACACCCCTATCTGCCTCTCCTCCAACCCCAAAATAATTTTATATTATAACAAACTTGAGGATATATTTAAGAACTTTGATTTACTAATTGGCGAAAAATGAACGTGTTTTATTAATTTATTTTTATTTTTTAATATTTTCTTTTTTGTATTTTCTATTTGTTTAATTGATTGGCAATATTGGTGATTAATTCATGGTTGTCTTGGAGGTAGCTTTCGTTGTGAGATTGGATTTTTTTTTGTTTTATAAGTCGAAGAGAAAAATTTAAAGAGAAATAAAAATTGTTTATTTTTTTTTTATGGAATATGTGAATAAATTTGGGACTAAATATTGATAAATATTATTTGATTTTGTGGTCAAATTAGGTTATCTCAAATGTCGAATAACAATACGGCGAGATTTGAGTTATTAAAATTAATAAAATTATATTTTAAAAAAATTTTAATAATATTTTTTAAATATTAAATTAATATAATAAAAATTTCCGAGAATATACGAGACAAGATTTTGTGATAAGACGAGAATATGAGCGCTTTTGACTGTTCCCAATTTCACAAAAATTCAACAAACAAACTAAAAAAAAAAAAAAAATTTTTTTTCAAAATAAATTTTTCGCTCGTTAAACAAAATTGAATAAATAATTCTCAACTCAATTGCAACAATTTGAACTTTTTAAAGTAATTGAACCTAATTCCACTTCAATCATACAATAAAAAAAATTAATAAACAAATAAAAAAAATTAAAATCTCAAAAATCCAAATTTTTCAAATTAATAACATTTACAACATTAATAATTACAATTTTCCATCTAATTACCACTTTCATTCAAAACGACAATAATAATAATTTTTTGAAAAAAACCAATCATCACATCAAATTCTATTTACACTAAAAAAAAAAAATTCTTTATACCATAAGAATTTAATTTCCTCAAAAATTTCAATGTTTACTTCAATAATTTTTTTTTCCCCTGTTTTTAAAAAAATATATCACTTATACCTTTCATATATAACATATGTAAACACATATACATACGTTTAAAATATTGAATATATTATGCAATAATAAATATTTTTTATTCTTAATTCTCTCATCGTTTATTCTCAATCTCATCACGTTCTACTCTCACTCTTCATTCCCAAGTGTATTAATATATATTTATATCTGTTTATATACATATATATATACCATGTACACGTACAAACCTGTATTTTCTTGTATGAGCTTGTACAAATAATGCAATATGGTGCAGGAGACTGCCTGTCACTGCACTTGGCTCTCACACACAATAATTCTTTGACTTTCACAAAAACTTTCTAGTTGTTCTCATTTTCTATATAACCACCAAACAATCCAACACATTGCATTCACATATCCATAGTCCATACACATATATACATATATATTATCCACTAAACGTATTGTATACGTAATAATAATTATTGTCCAATTGAATTTGCAATAATTACGTTACAATATTTTGCTCCGCGGATTTGTAATTCTCACAATTAAAAATAAATGCTAACACATTAATTTCTTTTATTAACTATCAAAATATAAATATATCCATCTCATAAACAATTAATTCAACAATTTTTTATACAATATAAATCATTGCAAATAAAGTATTAATAATATAATAAATAAGTATAAAAATTCCCTAAAATTATTATATCATTTTTTTTCTAATTTATCAAATTATATAATAATTATTATCAATAATAAATAATTGACATATACAAATTCATATATAATAATAAAAATTCATTTTCTAACATTAAAAAAATTATTTAACATAAAAATCAAAATATAATATTTATTTTCCAAATTACCAAATTTTATAATAATTATCATCAACAATAATTCACATATATATATTCATATATAATAATAATAATAATAATAATAATAATAATGCAGATAAAAATTTATAAATAATAAAATTTATTTTTTCACATACAAAAAAAATTATTTTGAATAAAAATTAAAAAACGACAATTATTTAATTAAATTTTGTTTATTATCGTCTTATGAAGTTGAAAATAATCCTCAAAAAAAAAAAAAATTACATTGCATATATATTACATTTTACATAGATATCATGTATATATATGATTGTGTATGTATATAATATATGCTAAAATAGAGAGGGAGTATGTGCGACAGAGGCGCGCATGCGTCACACTGTGAATCTCAAGGCCTTTGCGTATTAGCTGTTTGCGTTCGCCTCGCGCGTTGTCCCACTTTCCTTTACATTGGGTCAACGACCCATCGGCGCGCGGACTCTCTTGTGTCCCTCATATTAAGTTTATATTGCCGCGTGCGCGCTAGGTGAATTTCCAAGGTGCAACCAATACATTCTCCCTATTTAGTGCCTGCAACAAAACGCGCAAGCGTTTGTCCCCCACCGCAACGTATGAAAGAAAAAAAAAAAGAAAAAGAAAAAAAAAATTGATACTTTTCTTGTATTGGCATGCCCCACTCTTCGCATTCAATTCCCCCCGCCATTCAATTTATTATAGTTCATCTGATTGACGGCGGAATCCCACTGGCGCCACCGTACTTTCATGATAAATACGAGTGTCGGTAATGTAGGAATTATTTATTTATATTGAATATATCAAGTGTTTTTTAGTATTATCACATAATGTTTAACGCGATTATTGTCGGTAATAAAGTTGCTATTAGAATTAATATTTAAATTATTATTATTAATAATAATTTTGATGTTTTTATTGATATTTATTTTTTTGTGTGAAATTTTTTTTTCTTACTATTTTTAATTATATTTTTTTTCTTTGTTTGTTATAGGTAAGTTGAGGCCTGTTTGTTGCTGATATTTTTCCATACTTATCACATCTGTATTTCTGTAAGTCATTTTATTATTTAACGTTGAAAAAAAAAAATTTATCAAAATTGGGAAAATTCTAATTTTAATTTCATTTTATTCATCGTGTGTTTTTTCTTGTGTTGGCTGTTGAACCCTCAATTGGGAGCAGGGGGTGGTTCTATAAATAAATTCAATCGACTGACTTTATATATAATTTTACATTTATATATGTACGTACATATATATGTATACTTTGATGTTGCTATTTGGAATCGATTTTAATTAATTTATGGCACGTCTATTTGTGGACAGTGTCTACACACATAAAAATAATTTTCTCCATGAGAGTATTATATAGATAAAAATTAATACTCCATCACTATTTTAATTGTTTAGTTAGTTTATATTTTTTTTTAATTTAAATTAATCATATAATTACTAAATTTCAATCATGATTAATCATTTCATAATTAAGAGAAAATTATTTGAATCATTCTACATATTTAAATACAAAAAAAAAATCCTACAAAATTAAACAAAAAATAATTTTTTTTGAAGTGAAACTTCTTAATCGACTTCTGAAACGTTAAACGTTAAATGTTAATTTTATTATATTTTTAATTATATATAATTTACTATTATTTAATATATTTATTATTTTTGTTTGATATATTAAATTGAGAATAATGTATATACAAATGAGAATATTTAAGTAAAATTTAATTTATACACACAAATGAATAATTAATTAATTATTAAATTTAATAATATTAATTAGCATTTCATCAAGATGTTTTATTTAATTTGAAATTAGGCATTAATTGAAATAATAAAATCATTCCACTGATGAAATAAAATTTACAAAATTGTTGAACAAATTATAAATAAAAAAAAAAATTATTAATTTCTTATAGAAAACTTTATTTTTACCTTGTGTAAAAATATATTCGATGAAGAATAAACGTTAACGCGCGTGGGATATTTTCAACGCCTGCGCAAACCGTGTCGTAACCTGTCACCCCCCACCTCATTGATGGATCAACCCTAAACAGGGGTGCGCTCTCATCGGGAGAAAAATTCCAATTCAGTATATATCACGACACGCGTTGGATTTTCATTATTTCCCTCTGAAAAAACCCAAAAAAACTAAATCAAACAATGTCAAAAAATAATTTATTCAACAATGTTAATAATATTACTAAAATAATTGTTCAACCAAGCAACAATAACGTGAATCCAATTGAGATTTGCAAAGTGACAATTGTTAAAACCGAACCAGATTATATCAAACGACAAAAACGAGGTGAAATAATTATTATTAATAATCCATTCAACATTAACAATCATTATCCATTTACAATTCAACAAATCCCCTACAATACAACAAATAAATAATTTTCTATTTACATATTATCATAATTTAACATAATTTTCCAAACAATTCTCAAAGAAATTTAAAACCTAGAAAAATAAAATAATATTTATTTTAATTTATACAATAATTATACAAAACAATAATTAAATTTCCCACCTCATCATCATCATTTGTGTAATCCCGACAATAAATTAATAATAAATTTTATATGACGCATATAATTAATAAGGAAATGACAAAAGCACAATTCGAGTTCCTGTTTAACATGAAAAAGTTGTATCGATTTTCCTTCATACACCGGCGCTCTTTTCCTTTCTCACGTGCTCGCTGACATTGACATTGCCTTTCCCTCTATCCAATGACGACAATACATATATACACATATGTATAATAAATATATAACGTTAATAGTGAGAGGGTGAAGAGGCGTGTTGAACGCCACGTCGCCATCTAGCGTTCGCGAACTCAATTTTACGTTATCTTGCAAAATATATATAAATAATTCCTTATAGTGTTTCGTATTATTACCGTCCGATGACTCTGCAACGTCCGCAAAAATATTTTGCAATGTTACTAGAGATTGTAAAATAATGTAGAGAATTATATATATATATATATATATATACATATACTAGCTGACCCAGCAAACGTTGTTTTGCTAAATAAATTATTCCTAGTAAATATTTTGGTAGTTAAATTAATTCTGTATATATATTATTACTATATATAGTAAAATAGTAAATAGTAAAATAGTAAATATAGTAAAATAGTAAATATAGTAAAATAGCAAATAGTAAAATGGTAAATAAAAAAATAGTAAAATAGTAAATATAGTACGATAATAAATAGTAAAATGGTGAATAGAAAAATAGTAAAATTGTAAATATAGTGAAATAGTAAAATAGTAAAATTACTATATTTATGTATACAGTATATTTACTATATATATATATTACTATACATATAATATACATATGTAAATTATTATAAAAAAAAAAATAAAATTATTTGGTAGTTAAAAAAAAAAAAAAAAAGGAATTATTACAGTACCAATATCGCTATTAAAAAATGGGGGTTGGTGATAGAAGGGTGAAAATTAAGGGTTATATGTATTTTTAATGCCAAATCATAAAAAAATGAAAATAAAAAAATTTTTCAAAAAAATAAAAAATAAAATTTTTTGGGGTGGGGCCACCCTTATCACTTAGGGGTTTAAAAAATAGTCTACGACCTATTCTCCGACCTACTAAATATACACAAAAAATTTTATAAAAATTGGTCAAACCGTTTCGGAAGAGTTTAGTTGCAAACACTGTGACACGAGAATTTTATATATATAGATATATAAATATATATAGATTGTGATGTTTTGCCTGTTTTTTCCCGTTAACAATTTATATACTAGTTTAGTCCCGGAAGAAATGAACGCGCATATTCCGCCATTGTGATTCTTATTTTGTCTTTTGCGCGTCCGTGAGAACGTTGCGGTATCATGCGCTCTTGGGATAAGTATATAAGTATGTTTATGTATAGGTATGTATGTATATATAGATATATATGTATAGTTAATCGTGGGAGAAACGGGGGGATGGCGATTTTTCAAGTCGATTTTATTATGGTGACTTTAACGAGCAATGTTCATGATGGCTGTTTGAGGCGACAAGATGATGATTGTTTTTAAATTTATTGATGAATAAAAAAAATTATGGAAGAAATATTGGATGGAGAGTATAAGTTTTCGGTTTTGGATCAATGAAGATAAAGGAATAGATATTTGAGTTTTTAATGTAATTTTTGGGTCATTTTTCGATATAGTAAAATTTTTGTTGAAGCGTTTGAATTATTTTGTGTTATTTGGTGGTTTGTTTATTGATTTTGTTTATTTATTGCGGTTTTGTTTTCATTTGTTTAGTGTAAATAGTGAGGAAATTAGTGTAAAAGTCCACTAAAAATTTATGTCAACCATTTTTAATGCGAATTTTGGGTCAAATTTTGGCCCTAAAATTTTGTTTCAAGACGTAAAAATTATTTCGTTTTATTTGATAGTTTATTTATTGACTTTATTTATTCAGTGTGGTCTTATTTTATTTATTTAATGTGAATAGTAAGGAAATTAGTGTAAAAGTCCACTAAAAATTTATGTCAACCATTTTTAATGCGAATTTTGGGTCAAATTTTGGCCCTAAAATTTTGTTTTAAGATGTAAAGATTATTTCGTTTTATTTAGTAGTTTATTTATTGATTTTGATTATTTATTTCATTTACATTTCATATTGTCATTGTGATTAGGAAGAAAATTATTGTAAAAGTCCACTAAAAATTTATGTCAACCATTTTAAAACAAATTTTGGGTCAAATTTTGGCCCTAAAATTTTGTTTCAAGACGTAAAAATTATTTCGTTTTATTTGATAGTTTATTTATTGACTTTATTTATTCAGTATGGTCTTATTTTATTTATTTAATGTGAATAGTAAGGAAATTAGTGTAAAAGTCCGTTAAAAATTTAGGTCAACCATTTTTAAAACAAATTTTTATGTTAAATTTCGACCCAAAAATTTGTATCAAAGCATAAAAATTATTCCGCATTATATAATAATTTATTAATTGATCCCAATTATTTATCCTATTTTTATTTGAAATTCTCATTATGAAAAATAGAAACTTTCATAAAATAATTCACTATAAAAAATTGTGTTGAATCAAATCCCATCAATATTCCATTGATCAATCAACACAACTCTCGAGTAAAAATTGTACAAAAAAAATTTCAACTCAAAATTTCTAGTAAACTTCTACACAAAATCCTCCACAATAAAAGTTTAAACAAATACACATATACTAAATTAAAAAAGCATAAAAAAATTCAACGAAAATTAATCAACACAATAAAACTTTTCCATTAATATTTTTCCTTCTCATTAAAAAACCATCAAACAATTTTTATTCTTCCTGAAAAAAATTCTTCACCCTTCTTTCTATCTCTCGTTCAACATCTCATGATTATCAACAACCGTCTTTATTTATACACGAAACAATGTCAATAGCCTTCAGATACAGATCAATTGAATCCAGGGCACAAATACAAAAAAAAAACCTCTCACAAAAATAAATAAAAATCTCCGATTTATTTTTCATCCAATAAACCTCGTTACAAATGCGAGAAACACAGACGAGTTTGTTCTCGAAAATTCGACTTACGTAATAAACTCTCAAGATTTCTTTATGCGTCATTGGTCCCGTTTTTTTTTTTTTTTTTTTTTTTTTTTTTTTTTTTTTTTTCATTTATTTTTTTCTCTCCTCATATATTATTTTATACAAATGCTTTTCTCAACATGTGTGTATTGTATAAGTGTATTGCATAAGTCAAAGAAAAATAATCACCATCGATATTTACTTACACTATGAATATCTATACACACATATGTAGTAATAAACGTTACGAGCATATAAATATATATAAAATAACACGTCACAACACGTCGGGGTCTATGTCCGCTATTTGGGTCTTTTGCTTCGTGACTCTTCGATTCCCTTTCTTCCATTTGTCCATGTGCGAGGCGTGTGAGAAAACAGTTATTATAAAAAGATAACTAAAAAAAAATAAAGAAAAAAAAATTTTTCATCATTGCTTCAAAATAAATAAATAAATAAATAAATAAATAAATAAATAATATAAATAATATATTTATTTGTTATTTTGTTTGTTTCCCCCATCGGTAGGTGAATAACACAAATTAATAGAAAAAAAAAAACAATTATATAGTTTTTAATCTACATGGAGAAAAATAGTGAAATAATATGCAACGAGTTGAGACTTGTTTAAAACGTGTTGATACACGTATGAGCGTGCAATTCTTGTCGTGTTTGTTATGGTGAGAGTGCTTTCACCTTTCTCCCAGGTAGGATGTATGTATTTGTATTATACATATGTATATATGTATACATATATATTGGAGTTCATCTCTTGTGACGCGCGCGGACTTTGCGATCTTTCTTTCTTTCTTTCTTTCTTTCTTTCTCTTGGAAAGAGCTTTTACTCTCGATCGTGCCAGCGGCTAATGCTCGGAGAAAGCGCACTCTTACACTAGACATATATATATATACATACATACAATAATAATTCAGGAATTATTGTTACAAGAAATAAATAAATAAATAAATAAATAAATAAAGTAGACTAGTTCATTTATTCAATTTGTAGACATGTTTTGACGTGTTTGGGTTTGTAACAGGAATAGAACAGGAAATAAAAGTGTGAATACATTTTTTTTTTTTTTTTTTTTGGATTGATAAAGTGGAGCGATAGGAAATAGGTTTGTTTTTTGTGTATGTTGTAATGTTTGAAGGTCTTTTGGAGATTTTTTTTTGAAATGATTATTGAGCAATGGTAAAAAACGAAATTAAAGTTTGACCAAAATAAAAATTTGTTGTTATAATGATAGAAATATTAAGGCCTTCGTTTGTGTTTATTATATATTTTACTTTCGCGTTTATACCTGTTGGGTTTAGTGTGATGTATGTATGTATATATGTATGTTTAGATGTATAAATTATATTGAGTTAATAATCATTTATTGAGATTAATTGAAAAAAATTAATTTGAATTCGTGGGTATTTTTTTTTATTAGACAAATTGAATTGAAAATTGAAATAAAAAAAAAAGAATGTGAATAAAATTCGTTTTTTAAATATTAAAATTTATTAGAAATTTTTTTTTTTTATATTGTACATAAATATTTAAATAAAAAAATAAACCATGGTCTTTTGTGATATTATTTTTGTAATATTTGTCACTAAATAAAAGCGTTATTTAACAAACAGATAAAAAAAATTCTTCATGAAATTTTTTCCATTTGAAAA
The DNA here is from genome assembly GCA_030347275.1 of Microctonus aethiopoides. Classification (NCBI taxonomy): domain Eukaryota; kingdom Metazoa; phylum Arthropoda; class Insecta; order Hymenoptera; family Braconidae; genus Microctonus; species Microctonus aethiopoides. The sequence continues at coordinate 20,544,040 of JAQQBS010001422.1, forward strand.
TAAATAAATAAATAAATAAATAAATAAAATTCGTTTCCACAGTTACAAAATTCGATGAAATAAAATTTTTCATGTAAAATAAAATATACTTATAAAGGGGAAAATTATTATTATTAAGTAAAAGTATAATTAAACAAAAATAAAAAAATTTTTAAATAAAATAAAAATTTTTTAGTTGACATTAATTTATTTCTAAAGAACACTTTTTCAATTTTAAATGAGTTAAAATAAAACTAACTACTGCCCGCTATCCAGACTCACATTAAACATCACCACATACACATATGTAAATACCTATCATTAAACATTCACATACACATGCATATGAATTGGGTAATGTCCGCAAACTCCCAATTGCGTTGGTGCCCTTAATAAAATATTAACTCGTTGCTTGTGATCTTGGTCATTGCTCCCAACCCATTAACAGGTCTACACTCGTCGTAACATGCACAGACACGCATATATAATATATATCTATACCTATAACTACACATAATACATATACATGCCACATAATCCATCTCATTCTCTCATACTTAATGTGCTCTTCACACTTCCCACCTCACCATAATTTTTCCCTCATTCATTCCCACTTCATAACAGTGCTTCCTCTTTTATTTATTTTTTTTTATTTTTATATCCTCACCATTATAACTCTCAGATATATATTATATTCTTCCTTCAGAACACAAATGAATATCCTTAAAAAAAAAAAAAAAAAGAATAAAAAATAAAAAGAAAAAAATTCTGCTATTAAATTGTGTGGGGAGATATACATATTCTCGGCATAATTATATTCACGATTATTCCACTATGATTGTAAATAGTAGTAATAATAATAATAATAATAATAATAATAATAATAATAATAATAATAGTGTGCATATTAAAAATATTATAAATATATATGTATAAATTTTATTGAATTGGAGTAGATTTATGAAAAGAGATTTTTTTTTTTTAATTTTTGAGAAAAAATTATCATTTATTATTATTTATTTAGTTATTTATTTATTATTACTATTATTTATTGCTATTTATTATTATTATTAATATTATCAATATTTCATTGCTATTATCATTATTTATATTATGAATATATTATAAATATTCATGTAATATTAAAAATATTGTTTATAAATTGCAAATATAGTTATGATAATAATTTAATAATAATAATAATAATAATAATAATAATAATAATAATGTGCATATTATAAATATATACTTAATTTTTGTTGAATTGGAGTAGACTTATAAAAAGAGAATTGTTTTTTTTTTTTACTTATTGAAAAAAAATATTACCATTTATTATTATACTTATTCATTTATTTATATTCATTATTACTATTATTATTATACAAGTAATATTGCCATCACCAATATTATGATTGTGAATGTCATGAATATTGTTTATAAATTGGAGTAAATTTATAGAAAAAAAAAAAACTTTTTTTTTTTTTTTTTTTTTTTTTTATTTAGAAAATATATTATTATTTATTGCTATTTATTATTAGTGTCAACAATATTATTTTGCTATTATCAATATTCATATTATCAATGTTATAAATATTTTTCATAAATTAGAAATATGTTTATGATAATAATTAAATAATAATAATAATAATAATAATAATAATAATAATAATAATAATGTTAAACACATAGTAAATATATTGATATATAATCAATATTGAAAATAAATTTATGATGAAAAAAAAAAATTTTTTTTTTTAATGAAGAATATTTATTATTATCATTATTATTATTATTATTCAATGTATGAAAAAAGCGCATGACCTCGTTTATCAATTGAAGAATATATGCGAAATAGTACATATATATGGATATGTATATATTGTGTATACAGACATTAAAGTACATTGACATCAAAATTTATTTATGTATGTATGGATGTTGCTATATATATATATTTCTGTATGTATTCGCAAATGATGACGATGAGGGCACACATGGGATAAACGAATTCGCATCGGGTCAATCACCGGAACGTTATGTATATATGTAGTATTTTTTTTTTTTTTTTTTTTTTTTTTTTTTTTTTTTTGCAAACGTGCCACGTGTTCTGTACAATTCTTTATAACATTGTTTGTGTGTGAGTGAGTAAAAACGAAGAATCTGAATTATTATGATAACAATAATATAAGAAAAAACATGAAAATAAACAAATAATAATAAATTTTTGAAAAAATTTTGAATCGTTTGTGTTTGAAGCAAATTTAGTATAAAATTTTAACCCAAAAATTTATGTCAAACAGAAAAATTAATTTGATTTAAAATATTATAAATTTTTTATCGATTTTGTTTATTAATTCTATTGTTTGTTTATATTTTTATTGTATACTGTGGAAAATTTTGTATAAAAGTCCACGAAAAAATTGTGTCAATTGTTTCTGACTCAAATTTTAACTCAAGAATTTGTGTCAAGCAGAAAAATTATTTAACATTATATAAGAAATTGTTTATCGACTTTGTTTATTTATTATATTTTTAATTCATATTTTCATTGTATATAGTAAAAAACTTCATATCAAAGTTCACTAAAAATTTATTTTCAATTATTTTGTCCGCGAATATTTTTTATCAAATCCTAAAACTAAAAAAATAATTTTACCTCGAATAAATAAATAAATAAATAAATAAATAATATTCCATATTATTTAAATCCAACACTGGATTTTCGGCTTTCAAACTATCAACAATACCTAAACGTTACCATAAAAATTCCCCAAATTGTTCCAATTCTCCAAAATAAAATTTGCATTGAATTAAATAATTTCCGATAAAAAAATTCTACAAAAAAAAAAAAAAAAATCCATCACAAATTTTCAGTCAAATCTTCTACAAAATTTTTCACTTTACATCTATACATTTATATAATGTCTTTACATATAAAATAGAATCATTTTCTCACCTCGAATTTTCCCTCTTGCCCATTTGTATTCATGCTCACAACATTATTAAATAAAACCCATCTATATCCTCGTCTGTGTCCACACAAATTTGTGTGTGTGTATCCTCCGAACTCTTCAAGGATATAACGGACCATCAAGTGGACACACGCGTGTGTGCTCATACCCAAGGATCATCGTCCTAGCTGGTGATTCGCGAATATTTTATGCGAGATGATACATACTCGTGAGAGAATTTAAATTAAAATTTTTTCCCTCCACAACAAAATTTCATCGCAAATAAAAAAAAAAAAATATTCCTACATAAAAATATTCATTCAAAAAATTCTATATATTTTTTTTTACTTTTATTACTACCAAATTGAGGACATGGATTATTTTTTTCCATCGTTTTTAGTACAGTGGGACAAACGAACGAGGGTCACAATATAACCGAATTCATTTCGGGAGAGCGACACGCATTCAGTGAATAAACCAGTAAAACACTTTCGGTTGTAGACCCCACTATATACATACACAAGTTATGCCATTCTCATCGTGAATCCCCTCTCCATATACCCCCACACATAAACATAATTTGATTCGCATTAGATATACAAAAATAAAATAAAAAAAACTATATAAACTCGACTCAATTTAAAACCTCCAAATTCATTCACTAAAAAATTATTTTCCACATCTTCAAATAATTATTTAATACATAAATTTATTATTTTCAACTAAAAACACGACTTTTCCCAACAGGAATGAACCTGTATAAACATGTAAAAATACTCGTTGTATTAAAAATGGTTTAAATTCATGACAAAAAAAAAAAAAAAATTAAAAATGATAATGAATATAAATTGTGATTGAGGAAGTTGAGATGAGTTAACCATGTATACATATACACATATAACTACTTCTGGCATTTCGTCATTGGTCAGGTTGAATAACCGACATTACGTCACTGGCTCACGTTTGTCGATGGTACATAAAAAAATATTTGTGTGTGTGTCTGTGTGTGAGAGAGTTGAAGTAAAGAGTGAAGGGAAAGGTAAAGTACTCGCGGCGCGAGACGACCATACTCCCATCGTATATACAAATATATATACATATATAGCATATGTTGGAGGTGAGGGAGAAAGAGAGAAGAGTGAAAAGGAGAAATAAAATCGTCAAGTGGGGAGGACGATGGAGGTCGATCACCTTACGTACCTCGGAGTCAGTGACACCTTGAAGCAAAAGTTTCTCGATATTTCCATTTATTTATTATTATTAAACAATTTATTTAAATATTATTTATATTTATAAATATATTCAACGTATTATATTGACAATAATACAAGAATAAGTATGAATAAACACTTGGTAATATTGCAGAGGATATTTATTTCAAAGTGATCGAGAAAGAAAAAATAAATTTATTTCAATTTATCTTGAATTATTATTCAGTTTAATTTGTATTTTTTTTTTTTTTAATTAATTGCCAACGAGGCCATTGGGTCCTATTGTCGTTGTATAATCTCATGGCTTCCGGTTCAACGTGTAAGACCTTGACCACATGCCATATAGTTGTTTCGATTGGGTGTGTGTGTGTGTGTGGAATTAAACAAGTTCAAACCGGCAGGTTTATCGTAGCTAACGTCCCATGACTCCGGATATAAAAGTCGAGGACCTCGAAAACCTCAGCCTGTCAGTGCTTATATAAATGAATATATATATGGTACACATATACATGTGTATATATGTATATATGATATAATATATACATTGATATGTATATATATGTAATGACTTTTATAGTCTGACTAAAGCTTAACACGTCGCGCATATTGAGCAATCGTTTTGTCCAAATGGCGCGGACGTTATTCAAGCACATATATACTTATTAAATTCATATATACATGTATATATATATGTATGTATGTATTGTATGTATATATGTGTATGCATATGTTGGGGTTTTTTTTTGGGGAGTAAAAATGAACAGGACCGAGCCAGTGACCGATCAAGGACAAATTATTGAAGGTGATGGAACATTTTGCTTACAATTTTTTTTTTTTTTTATTCAGGGCCAATTATATATGTATGTATGTATGTATAAATTTGTATTGATGTATGTATACTGACCAGAATGGTGTATATGAACGTGAAAAAAATATTTGGTAGCCGGAAGTTTCGCCAATTTTTAATTATTTTTTTTTACTTTTGCTACGCGATGTTTTATCATGTGAATTTCGCTGGCTTTTTTTCTTTTGTATTTGTTTATTTATTTATTGCGTAAAAATTGGCGATTGACCATGAACGCAGGGACATTCCGAAGAGAATAACGATGTGTATGTAGGAAGAAGTTATAATGATATAATTTTGTGAAATGAAGAAAGAAGTTTTAAAAAAAAAAGTAGAGAAAAAAAATTAATTATTTTCATGACGAAAATATTTTTTTTAAATGTGTAAATTAAAATTGATAACGGAGTAATACAGATGCTAAATACATGTACAAACACGTATAGACACACTCATGTATGTATGTGTGTATTAGGTTGTGCCATTTTTAGGGAACTTTTTTTTTTTATTAATAAAATAGGCTGAAAACTTACTGAAACAAATTTTTTTATTTTGGATTTTTGTAGCTCGGTGTTTGCGCGTTATGGAAATGAGATCATAGCATATTCTTGTAGAGAATCGAACGCTCTACAAAAAAGGTCTCTTACACTTTTTTTATAGAGACAGCCATTCTAAAGATATTCAAATCCAAAGTTCGAAATGTTTGAAATTTTGACTTTTTTGTTATTAAATCGATACTAGTCACTTTATTATTGTAATAAAAAAAACACTTTAATAATTGTAGTTTCATTGCTTAATTTTGTTCAGACAGGATGATTTCTATTGCTTGGAAATATTAATAAAATTCATTTAACATAAGTTATAAATAATTTTTTTTTAGTAAATAAAATAAAGAAAAAAAATTATCTGACACGTGAGTATTTTTTTTTTTTTAGCTTTACGAAAATATTAGCACACTAAAACCCGTTTTCTGATTATAAATAATTTTTAAGACAATAACAAAGTGATTAATATCGATTTAATAACAAAAAAAATTAAAATTTCATACATTTGTAACTTTGGCTTTGAATATCTTTAAAACGGCTGTCCCCGAGTCGAAATTTATTTCCTACTTCGATGCTCATAGAAGCTCTTTAAACCTCATATGATACTCCTGACTCCTACGAGCTCCTTCTTTGCGCCTGAAAGTGGAAGAAATGGAAATTTCTACCACTTTACAGGAGTAAAAGAGAATCTAAATTACATTTTTAGAGTAGGCACACATTCTAATTTACATCCTCTTTTACTCCTGTAAGGTGGTAGAAATTTCCATTTCTTCCACTTTCAGGCGCAAAGAAGGAGCTCGTAGGAGTCAGGAGTATCATATGAGGTTTAAAGAGCTTCTATGAGCATCGAAGTAGGAAATAAATTTCGACTCGGGTCTCTACGAAAAAAGTCTAAGAAACCTTTTTTGTAGAGCGTTCGATTCCCTACAAGAATATGTCATGAACTCATTTCCATAATGCGTAAATGCCGAGCTACAAAAATAAAAAAATAAAAAATTTTGTCTCATGTTATTCAAATACAAAAACGAAATATACGATGAGGAACCTCTAAATATAAAATAATTAAGAGCTCTGCTTTGAACAGGCTTCTTTTTTCACCATCCAATAAGGTTTCAGCCTGATTTTCCGATGAAAAAGAAAAAAATTACCCAAAAATGACACACCATAATTAAGACATATTATATAAATAAATAAATAAATACATATTTTTACTGGTGTCGATTGTCGTGAATTCAGATCGTCTAACTGTACTCACCTAAGTCAACGCTGCTATTTTGCAGAGAGGTCATGTGCTATAATATATCTATGTATCCATATATACGTGCACATATATACACAATACATATATATATGTAGATAAATGTAACGACAAAGATATAAAAGCATGAACGTACATGCACGTGACGCCTTGCGGGTGTTTTAACCTTCGACTGTGAAATAATACGTTCTTGAAATAGATTTCCCATGAAAAATCATCTGTAAATTATCTTCACTCAACAACATTCACATAATAATAATAATAATAATAATAATAATAATAAATAACACATAGAAATAAATAATAAAATAAATCTAAACTTACATATATGGTAAAAATAATAAAACATAAATAAAATAATAATAGTAGATAATTTTTAATTTTATCCTAAATCAAAGAAGAATTTATATCTTCATATATTATTTATAAAAATATATACACATATATAATGATGATGTTATTATTTATTATTAATATTTATTATAAACGAATTTTTTTTTTAATTAAAATAGCCAAATTTATGGCAAAAATATTTTGTTTTTAATATTACTGTCGCAAGTTTTATTGAAATTATGTAATGATATTTATATAGTTATTTATTTATTTATATGTGTGTTTGTGTATGAATGTATGAATATTTCCTATAAACGTGTGGCATATGCACGTGAATTTAACATGCGGAAATGGTCTCTGGTGCATAGATAACACCGCTTGCGGTTATCCACAGTGCACCAATCGTTGTATGTTTATTCTAGCAATTGTATACATATATGTATTTATATGTGTATATATGTATGTATATAGATGTAACGTACCATTATAGCGTGTATGCGTTGGCGTGGTCGGTCACTATACTCGCATTAGCATCGATAGCGGGGTTAGACAGGTCACTGAACCTCATCGCACTTCACCCTCCTTACACCGTTCAAGTCCAAACACGCAAGGCATCATTATACTTTGGTTATATATATATATATATGTATGTGTGTGTAAAGTGAAAAATTTTGTGTGAAAGTTCGCTAAAAATTTGTGTCAATTGATTTTAATGAGAATTTTTTTAGGGAATTTTGACACGAGAATTTGTTTCATAGTAGAAAAATTTTTTTGTTCTAGATGAGGAATTATTTTTTGAGTTTGTTTATTTATATTGTTTTTATTTTTTTTCCAATGGGTATGGGGAAAATTTTGTGTAGGATCTGCTAAAAATCTGTGTCAAAATTGTTTTAATGAGAAT
>JAQQBS010001422.1:20571358-20582728 GCA_030347275.1 Microctonus aethiopoides
AAAATATGATAATAAAAAATTTTATATCAATATCTACAAGAAAATTACTTTTTCACTAATAATTAAACCCAAAAAAAAAATCCCTAGTAAATTAAAATAAAATTGAATAAAAATTCCCAGATGATTCTTTTTTCAAAAATATAAATCAACATAAAATATGACGATAAAAAATCTTACATTAATACATCAAAATTTACATAAAAATCACCTATTTACTAATAATTAAACACAAAAAAAAATCCCTAGTAATTTATTTATTCAAAATAAAATTAAATAAAAATTCCCAGATGATTTTTTTTTTCAAAAATAAAAATCAACGTAAAACATGATAATAAAAAATCTTATATTAATTTATCAAAATCTACATAAAAATTACCAATTCACTAATAATTGAACCCAAAAAAAAAAATCCCTAGTAATTTAAAATAAATAAAATAAAATAAAATAAAAAATCCCCAGATGAAAATATCTATTTCTCCACCAAGAAAAATAATGAATCAACGTAAAATATGATGATTAAAATAGATGTAATTATTTATTGGAATGAAATATAAATGTATATATATACATATACATATACATATATATATTTACTGCAACAGTAGTGCGACCGAGCGACCTAGTCTCAAACCAAACTCTTCCGCGTTCTCTTCCCTTTCCAACACATACAAATAAAGTGAGTATCACCAGCAAAAGCGGGTTTAGTTATAAAATATCCGTTGACTTCTTCTCTACATCTTCTTCGTCTTCTTCTACATCATCATTTGTTATCTACATCTTTATATACCTGTATAGTTGAGACTCCAGTCTCGCTCTGCGAACCATAATGACTCGCGCGTAATAATCGAAAAGAGAAAGAAATAACAAGAGTTAAACAAAAAAAAAACAAAAAAAAATAAAAGGGTTAGAGAAAGAGAATAGAATAAAATATACCTATAGCAAAAGACACTAACCGCTAACGGCTAGGTCACACGTCGAGACTTGTTTCATTTTATACCGGGCGCCGACCATAAGTTACTGACCTAGTCAACGTAAAACGCAAATATATGTATACATTTGTGTATATATAAATTAATATATTCTACATACAAAGACGTATTGGTATTTTTAACATTATATACTAATGTATGATGTTATTGATTTATTTATTTTCTTATTATTTAAAGTCCCATATATGAGTATAGTTAAATAAAATGATTAAAACTGTGTCATGATTATTTTTTCGAGAGCGAATAAAGAAATGAATTTTATTTTTTTAAATGTTTAAATTCAATTGTTCAGACCGGATATTGATTATTCCTAATATATTTGTCTGTTTATAAAAGACACACTAACACATATAAACACACAATAGTTGTATATAATATATATTTATCTAATGGTTCTACCTGCAACGATCCCTTTTTCCCCAACATCTCAAGATTTCTTTTTCTTTCTTTTCTGTATCGTTCTCTATTTATTTTTTTTTTTTTCTGTTTGATCCTCATCGGTTTATTTTCGCTTTCTCTGTGTTTGTATTGTGTATATATCACCCTGCATTTTCCCCCGAAAAATTTTGTGGCCAGTGAAATGATTTCGCGGGACACCTTTTATATATCCCATTGACCAAAAGTTTACACGCACGGCCCTTCTTTTTTCTATTTTATTTTATTTTCATTATCCCTAACTCAGCGGGAAATAAGAACTTTTCCATCGATAAATATTATATTTTAGTTGGTCAAAAAAGACTACCGCACAATGTAGAAGAGAAAATTATATTTTGTATACAAAAATAAAAATAATAAAAAAGGAAATGTAGTTCATTTGTTTTTTTTTTTTTTTTAAGATGTTTAATTTTTATTTTTCTTTTATTGCGAATGAAGATTAAAAAGATGCGCACGCCGTGGCAGTCGCGACGCATCTGCGAGTTCTGACAGGTCGCAGACAATTTCTGCCAAGCGTACCAACCACCACCAGGTGGATTCTTCCAATTGTGACTGAAAGTGGGGGGCGAGTGGCGCGCAGGAGATGGAAATTGTTGAGTGGGGAGTTGTTGCTCACTACTTATAAGTATTATACTTATACATATGTATACACACATAAACATATGTATTTATCTATCTATTTGTGTATGTGTTCATTGCCTCTTTCTTTTGCTCGTTCTTTTTACTTTATTTTTTTTTTTTCTTCTCCTCATTCCCCTACTGTGATTTTACCACGTCCCACTCTTGTTTCAACTTGTTTAAACTTGCCAAGACCACGGGGACGTTGACTCGACGGCCTTCGACGAGATATACATCTTGTAATTACGAATGAAAAGAAAAAAAAAAAGTTATTGTTATTAACTGCTTGAATATAATATAAGGAAACAAAAAAAAAATTATCAAAAAAAAAAACACTTTTTTTTTTCATTTACATATTTGTAAATTTTTTTTTGTTTTTCTTTTCCATTTAAAATGATAATTTAAATATCATTGATTAATATTTATCTCGTGTCCTTGTTATGAGAATGCAAATTAATGCAGATTTTAAAAATAGTAACAAAAAAAAAACAATATATTCTCCGTAATTTACAAATATTTCTTTTTTTTTCATTACAAATTTAATTAAAATTTTTATCTTTATTTATTCTGTATCAATTTTTTTCTTTTTTTTTCATTTATTATTATTATTATTATTATTATTATTATTATTAAATAAAAATAATTTTTGGAATATATTTTTTTTGTGTCACAAATTTATTCAAAATTGTAATTTAAAAAAATTTTTTTTTCTTTATATAATATTTTTTTTCCGTTTTATAAATTATTATTATTATTATTATTATTATTATTATTATTATTATTATTATTAACATAATTTTTGAAAATCATAAAAGTTATTTATCTTCAATGGAAAATTACTTTAAAAATTAATGATAAATCAAGAAAAATAAAAATAAAAGAAAAATAATTTTGATAAAATATAAAAAAAATATATATGTGTATATTATTAATATAATAAATTGACTTTTTTCACGTGACTTTATTGGCGAAAAGTGCAGGCCACAAATCGAGGGAAACGAGAACAAATGAGGAATAAAAAAAAATAAGAAAGAAAATCACCCAGATCTAGAAAAACGAAAAAAAAAATATATATATATATATAAAGATGTAAATAAATATATATATATATAGTTATATATATTTGCCACATTTTCCGCTTCTTTTGCGCAATTGCCATGACCTGCCCACGATTATACTCTCTATTGTTATTTATTCCCCGAGGTCGTGTCCACAATATTCCACTCTCACTGAGTCTCTGGGCCACCGCAAATTTCCTGTCTCCTTGAGAGCTATTCACGTTTAAACGCGCGCACGTTCACGTCGCCTCCCACCACCCCACATCTATTTAGAAAAAAAATTTCGATGGACAACAAATCTCCGATTTCATACGTCCACCTTCATTTCATTCACATACATCAAATACATAAATATAATAATGTGCCATGGCGTTACAGGAAATGTCACGAAAAATATTTCCGTTTTATTTTTTTTTTTTTCACCCTCGTTAAAAATAAAATATGTCGTAAAGAATAAAGAAAAAATTGTTGAGGTCACTATGTATATATACATGTATATATTATATACAAATCCTTGAAAACATTAGGTGAACGTCATGGTAATGAAAAAAAAAAAAAAAAAAAAAAAAAAAAAAAAAAAAAAAAAAAAATACATATATATAAATATATATATATTTATTTTGAGGGTCACTGCCGGATTCTTGGGTTTTATATACATTAACGAGTCTCGTCAAGTCCTTGGTTTTATGTTGAATGATTATTCTCAGACAAACTTTTTAAAATTTTTAAACCTAATTCGACAACTTTGAAATATTTTACTTTTAGATATTATCTCACATTTACATTCACACTTTATGATATAATATATTTATTATTCATGAATATATATATAAAATAAATAATAATGAAGCCAATAAAAAAAAATATATATTGTGTATTATTTATTTAAAATTTTAAACCGAATTTAAAATTTATTAAAAGCTAAATATTTTTTATTAAAAAATTTCATCAATTAATAATAAATAAAATACAATTTCTCATTATATAAACAGATATTTATCAACATTAATATAATAATCCAGCGAATAAACTCTAATGATTTATTTTAATAAAAAGAAAATTGAGAAAAATGAAAGAGAAAGTGTAGAGAATTAATTATTCCTGATGTTTAATGTTGATTGAAATATTTTATATCTATATTTTTTAATGGCTTTAGTTTATATTTATATATAAATATGAACGGATAAATTTGTCAATAAATAAATTAATGAATAAATGAATAAATAAAAGAATTTTCGACCTCCTTTCGCTGTCAAAAAAAAAAAAAACAAGTCCTTCCAAGTTTTAAAACAATCAATGAAAAAAAAAAAAAAAAAATGACTATATAAAAATTAAATTAACTTTCACTCTATGTGGCAAAACAACTGGTTGCACTTTCGCGAGAAATTATATTAGAGATTCATTTGAAACAAGTATAGAAATACAAACGACAGTGAAAATAAAAAAAAAAAATATATATTTAATTAAATCCAAGTTTATATTTACGTTAATTTTCGTATCCAAAAATTTCCTTACTCATTTATTTATTTATTTATTTATTTCATCATCTTGCAATTAAAATAAATTATTATTCCACTTTATCAACCAAAACTCACCTTGCATCCTTCACAGGAATGAACACCATAATGAAATCCTGAAGCTTTGTCGCCACAAACACGACATAAAACAGTTGTGCCATCGAATTCTGTAACAGAATATAAAAAATAAAATATTTAGATAAATATAAATAGATAAAATTGATTATAAATTTATTCGCGCGACATTTGAAAGGAATTTTTTAATAGAAAACGTGAACACGTGAACGATTTTCTTCCTTATTTTTAATTTCTTATTTAAATTTCTACATCTTTTCAATCGCAGATAAATTACACAGACAATTTTCTATATTTATTTATACGTACATATGTATATAATGGTCTTATATACTTATAGTCTGGTTTTATATTGGCGTCGACGACTTCAAGGAGAAAGGAGCGAGTGAGAAAGAATGAAAGAAAGAAATATATACTTTCTCTATGAGCCAGTTGGAAGATTACAGCATCGCTGTATTACAACTTTCTGCTTTCACTTGAAGTCTGTCACGCTGTTCGATCGCACAGGCATTCGTTCGACATCACTGATTAATCATTCATTTTCACCTTTTAATAATATATTTAAACAAAATGTCTGATGCGAAAAGAAAAACAAATTAAATAATTAAATAAATTTATTATTTTTGATCAATTTTTTCTTACACGAAATCATCATTTTATTTTATTTCTTCATTTATTCATTTATTTTTGTGGCAAGTGAATTGTATGATTAATTAATTTCTTATTAGAAATTGAAGGAATACGATTTTTTTGAAAATTATATTAAAATTTGGGAAAGTTTGTTTAATTTATTTAATTGTTTTATTGTAAATTTTGTAAATTTATTCGTTTGATTTTTATTAAGATTGAATAGTATGAGTTTTATTGATGAATTTATAAATGCAGTATATTTGAAAATTATATCGAGGGAAAGATTTAGAATTATTTATTAAATTTGAAAATAAACATTTTTTTTTGTTCATTTTTTAATTTATTTGTTTGCAGAATCAAAAAGTTTATTATCAATAGAGATGGAAAGAGTTGGAAAATTGAGTGGTTTTTATTGAAAAATTAATAAAACCAATATTTTTGGAAATTTATATAGAGATAAAAAAATTTTGAATTATTTATAAAATTTGAAAAAAATTTTTTTTTGTTCATTTTTTTTTAATTTATTCATTTGTTTATACGTATAATTAAAGAGTTAATTAATAAGAATAGTAAAAACTATCGAAAAATCGAGTAATTTTGATTAAAAAATAAATAAATGCAATATTTCCAAAAATTCTATCAACACAAAAAAATTTTCCATTATTCATTCAATTAAAAAAAAATCTGTTTAATAATTAATTTAAAAATGTATTCATTCATTCGTCCTCCAAATAAAAAACTTCATCACAAAACCAAAAAAAAATCGGTAAAAAAATCAAAATAAACCTAATCAAAAAATAAAAAAAAAACCATATTCTCACAAAACAATATCAAAACAAAAATCTCAGAACATTCACAAAGCTTCCCAAAATAAATATCACCATCAATTAAAAAATGAATTCCCAAAATTGAATACCCCATCAAAAACAAACATAAAAAAAAATTGAAAATAATCAAAAATACCAAAAAAAAAAAATCAAACAATAAACCAAAAAACCCTTCAAAAATTTCTCTCATCCCAAATACAATGAATTTCCCTAATAAATAAAATAAACAAACATAAAAAATCATATAAATCTAAATCTACCTATATTTAATTCAGGTTCAGGTCGTGCTGACGACACAGTTGAGTCCATTGTCGGCATATTTGGTACAAGATTATGTGAAAATTGCGAGACATGATATGGACTAGACATTGCCGACGTGCAGGAACGTGATGCAACGCTCGACGATCTTGAATGCGTCGACGCAGTAGAAATCGGTGATTCAGGGGCCAATGGAACTAAACAACCCTGTTGAATACTGCTATCAGGTGTAAGTATCATTGTCTCATACCAATGTTGTTGCAACGAATGATCAATCGTATTATCGATCCGTTGATCAAAAAAATTTTTCGGAATCATTGAAAAAGTATTTAATATAAAAACGTCATTCACTAATTATTATCCCACTGAATGGAAAAAAAAAATTCTCTACAATAATATAATCAAATCATCAAGCACTTGCACTGCGTCATAACACCACATTACCAATTCGAAAAAAAAAAACCGTCACAAATACACAAAAATCAAAATCTTCGATAAATTAAAAAAAACCATTGAATATCATCACTTCAATAATCCAATAATATTCGATATTTGTATTAAAAATCAGTTCAATTATAATCTCCACATTTTCATTATAATTCTATAAAGCACCCCCACACACTCACACACAATTATATAAAAAATATAAACATATATAAAAAATATATAAAATAATAAAAATTATTTCAATATCGCACGTAGGTTTTCGTAGTGAAAAAATACACACAAACACTAAAAGAAAAAAAAAATCCAATGAATTATTATTCGATTATAAATATCTCAAATGTATATAAAAAATAGAGAGAGAGAGTGAAAGTGAGTCTACACTCGAGGGAGGTTCGCGTTGTTCTGACTGAAGTTTGATGCCGACGAGTGTTGGTTACCTGGCCGTGGTCCCCATGCACCCTTACTACAAACTTAAGAGAGGTATATAGTGCCAATGGTACTAATAGTGGGGATAAACACAACGAGTAATGCCAGCATTCACGATTATACCACATACAGTTTGTGTATAGCAATAAATATATATATATATATATATATATAAATATAGATATGTGTATAATACGTTGTCCGTCTCTCCTTTATGTTGTGAAGAGAGTGAGTCTACGCCCCAACTACTGAGTGAACACAGCGAGCCTTCACACACCATCGCGCGAGTTCATCGTACATGTATTTTCAATGCTGGAGGTCACTGACAAGTTAAGACTGGCACGAGAGCGGGGTCCGCGGGGCCTGAATTCCCACACACATGCACGCACGTACGAGCACAATGTATAATACGGCCAGCGCGGCTGTATTCACGCTGGTGAATCGACCAATGGTAAAGCGACTCGCGGCGACCAAGGCCCAACGCGATTGGACAACGCGCTGATTCTCTCCCACTACTACTTGGCTGCCTCTGGGTCTCCCCACTTTTATATATCGTCCGTAAACAAGTTCATCGGCCGAAACCTTGACTGAATTACCCCACAAGCAGCGGCCAAGGCCAATATACAGTGCGCTCGCTCGCTCGTTCGTGTCAACCGTTTGTTTTATATATTTTTGTCTTTCTTTTCGCTTATTGCCGCGCGTTGAAGGCTTGTTCAATCCTGGGTATTTTTAGTTCTTTTTTTTTTTTTTCTACTGTTTCTTTTTTGTTTACGCTTCTTCTTTCTTTCTTTCTTACATTCGTGTTTATCGATGTGTGCGGATGTATATTTAAGTATGATTGTGTGCATGCGTGTGTGTAGTATTTATTAGGATGTAATTCTTGATGATACCTTTCTCTCTTTCTCGGTTTTTGAAATGTGTTAGATTTTATGACGACAGTTTTGTTGTCAGTGAGAAGTGATAGTTTTATTTATATGTACATATAAGTTGTGTGAATGTGTGTATGTGTGTATTGAAGATCCTTTCACTCGTGTGTACGCGTGTATTTATCGTTGCGTGTCTTTTACGTATTTTTAAGGTTTTGAGCACTCGCGCGGGAATCAATCGTGTTTTAAATGTATCAGGCAATGACATGACAATATAAAACAGTTGACATTGTGGCCGTTGAATATATTTTATTCATTTCTTTATTTTGTTTTTGTTTTTTCATTCGTTTTATTTTTATTATTTCCTTCGGGTGACAATTCTGAATGTATTATGTATATTCATATGAGAACGTGTTATTTTTTTGCAATGGTCATTGGTTTTTTCGAATGCATCAGCATTTTTTTTTTATTTTATGCGATATTGCGATTGTTTTATTTATTTATTATTTTTTTTTTTTTTTTTTTTTTTTTTTTTTTTTTTTTTTTTTTTTTTTTTTTTTTAGATCCTTTGTGGCTCGGGGAAAAATCAGCAATGGCAAGCATTTTATTTGTAATGCATATAATTATTTAAAGAAATGAGATTTAGATATAAAGAAAAAGAAAGCAAAGAATATAAAAATATTTAAAGAAATTGAAGATGAAATAAAACGTGAGAAATGCCAAGAATATTTATAAGCAAAGGAATGACAATTATAATTATTACGCATTAATTATTGTGGTTTAATACAGTATCGAGGTGAGAGATTATATTTATATATGTATAAAGTAGATGAAGAAAAGAGAAAAGGGGAAAAATGTGGAAAGAGAAAGAGAGCGTTGAATGAGTATGTGCCACTAGTCAATTGCGGCCTCAATTGTGCCCTGCTCTCCATTTGCCACTTTATGAAGATTCGTGTCGATCGTAAAGTAAGGTAAAAGCCCCAGTACTCGCTCACTTTTCATTAGTGCAAAATTTTGAGAGACTTTTAAAAATTAGTAAATTCATCAAATGAAGAATTTTTTTTATTTATAATTATTATTCATGGGTTTTAATACTGAATCAACCAAAATCGTGATAATTGTTAATTAATTAATAAATTAATATTCATGTTTTGAAGAGAAATATCGATAGCACTAGTACTCGCTCACTTTTCACTAGTGCAAAATTTTGAGAGACTTTTAAAAATTAGTAAATTCATCAAATGAAGAATTTTTTTTTATTTATAATTATTATTCATGGGTTTTAATACTGAATCAACCAAAATCGTGATAATTTTCAATTAATCAATAATTAATATTAATGTTTCAAGAAAAAATATATCGATAGCACTAGTACTGGATCAAAAGAAAAAATCTAGTAAATGAGCAATGAAGTCAAATTATTTAATGAATTATTGTAAACATATAAATAAATTATATAAATATACACAATAAATACTTATACATATACATAAAAAATGCGCGTTTGTGCAAGTTCAGTGACATCATACACGCATGTTGCGTGACGTTCACCGCACACCGTTATAAACATCCATAGCTAGCCATAGTGCGTCGCGACGTCTCTTTCCTACGGAAGTATATTGTACTTTATCCATGGCGTTGGCACGAGTACACACATTTATAAACACAAGTCATTGTCCCTCCGACGCATCGATAATTTTCAATAGTTTTTATATTATAAATATACAATAACACACGTACTAAAGTAAAAGAAAAAATAAAATACGTGAGCATTTATAAATATAAAAACATGTCCGAACTCGTCGATTGATTAATTATATTTTTTAATATATTCATAATCCACACTGTGTAAATAATATTTAATTTATTAAATAAAAAAAAAACTCTCTTGGTAAAATAAAGAAAAAAAAATTCACATTAATTTATTTTATTCAAATATAAATATTAAAATATATATTTTATATTTTTTATTTGTCGAGTTAAGGGTTGAAAACATAAACGCCGCCCTTTTTTATTGGCGTACCTATATAATATCTATATGTATACGACTTGTTCGTGCAGGTCAAAAATGTCTCGAACGAACGAAAAAAGATGAAAGACAAAAAAAAAAAAAAAGGCGGAAACTGATAAATCACTATTCAAACTTTCTTAGGAATTTCTTTTCCAAAGAAAGGGAAATATATATCGAATTTCAAAGGACTCTACTAGAAGGATTGAACATATATACGTATATAAAAAAAAAAAAGATGTAAGAAGCCGAAAGGGAAAATAAAAAATATAGAAAGTCTTATAAATTATTTTCCCGAGCTTTTTTTTTTGCATTATTTTAAATCTATATTCAAATTAATTAATTAATTAAATAATAAAAATAAGTTTAATATATAATATTCTATTAATTTTAAAGTTCGAGACATTAATATAAACTCTACGATATAATTAAATACATTTATTTTCCATTGTAAAATAATAAAATTCGCCAAGGTCTGTAACTAAGCGGAAAGAATTCGATTCGCAAATGATTGAACGCGTTCGCGCATTTTGTATTTCTTGTGAGGTCATGGATATCATATATATATACGTCTGATGTGTGTTGGCGAACCGCGGTTCACTGTCCCATTCAAGGACCTCTCCTCCTGCCAATATTATACGTACATAAACATGTGTATGATGGCGTCATCGGCGTCGCGACTACTTGAAACTTGACGTACATGAGACGACGCGCGCGATCCTTTGCCGTTATGGGAAGCCGACGTCTGTTCGTACGTGGTTAAATTGCAAAGAATGGATAAAATACTACACATGCATTATTAGAGATAAAAAAAAAAAAAGGAAACATGTATATGTATATAAAACAAATGAAAAAACATTTGCTGCGGGCTTGAACATGAACAGGTGCTTGAACGCGCATTGAATATTTTTTTATGAGGTAAAAATTTTAAATGCACTAGTACTCGATCATTTTTTTTATCAGTTTAAAGTTTTGGGAGGCTGCAAAACAATTTTTAATTCATCAATACTGAATCAACCAAAATCGTAATAATTTTTAATTAATTAATAAATTAATATTAATATTTATTTTGAGGAGAAATATCGATAGCACTAGTACTCGCTCACTTTTTATCAGTGCAAAGTTTTGAGAGGCTTCAAAAAAATTAGTTAATTCATTAATTGAAGATTTTTTTTTTATTTATAATTATTATTCATGGGTTTTAATACTGAATCAA
>JAQQBS010001422.1:20582828-20613719 GCA_030347275.1 Microctonus aethiopoides
TTGTTAAAAATAAACTTAAGATAAATTGTCAACGCCGGTTTTCGTTTTTCATTCCGTGCGCCGACATATATATAAATGTCGCTACCTCCCGCTATTGGTCCGCGCGCGCGCGTTCTTTACTGCTCTCTCTTTCTCTCTCTCTCGCTGTAACTCGCGACCCCGGCCGAGGTCATTGACCGATAGAGTCCGCACAGGAACACTTCCCTTCCCAGGGTCTACGACCCTCTCGTATGATTTTCGTCACGACACACATCTCTCCCTTTATTTATTATTCAACTTCCACATCGCGCTAAAAACGCCAGTACTTCTCCTTTTATTATTACTAAAAAGAAAAAAAAATTTTCATCCACACCAGAAACAAAAAAAAATCACCGTCTAACATAATTACATAATAAAAACATAATTATATCAATTATATCAAAGAAAAAAAAAAAATATATAAATTTACATAAATATATTTTGCACCCAAAAAAAAAAAAAAAAAAAAGTATTTAATTAACATGTCTGTTTACATTGTAAATTAATTCGACATATAAATTTTGTGGGTGGATTGATGGAATGATCGAGAAGCCAAGAAGATCGGTATATATATGTGTATATTATTTATATAGAAGAGGGGCGTGTGCGGAGTAGTAAAAAAAAAAAGAGTGAGTAGATTTGAGATTGTGATTGTGAAGAGTAAGAGAGAAGAAAACCCGTTAGTAGAGCGATCGTGTGTCTGTGTGTGTGTGTGCCTTGGCGTTTATACAGATGCGAGAAAGAAACAACGACGATTGAAGTGGGATAGAGAAGAGAGAGGGAGAAAAAGATTCCATCGATGTGCTTGCAGGTTTGAACGTGTTTGAGTGTATGAGAGCGCACGAGCCGAGAGAACTGAACGCGCAAAGGGGGACTCTTACTTTCACGCGGTGAACTGCGGGTGAATGTCCGGGAATTGGGTCAAACAGGGCCTCCCACCCCGCGTTATTACCTTTTGCCCGGTGCCAGAGGCAATGTGCCGAGGAGGTACTATACTCCTCTGTACTAGAGAGAGAGCCCAGTCGACAGTGAAGTCTCGATACAAACGGTTCACACTCACAAATATTTTCATCAAACAAAAACAATTTATATAATTCATTTAAACGTTTTTTATTATTGATATTCAGTAAAATATTGTTTATTATTAATAAATATATATATTTAATTATTTGGATTGATTATTGTGTTATGTTGTTACATTATTGTTTTATAAATAATTGTGATGTGAATTGAATGATAAAATATTGATATTAATTTTGTGGTTTATTGTGAATTTTATTTTATATTCGACAACTTTGAATTGTTTTATTTATTTATTTATTTATTCATTTATTTATTTAATTAATTCGAATGGGGTGCTTGTGCGAATGTGATCATACAACCCCACGAGCGGGTAGCGCTTGTTCATCGGGGTCGTCTTCAGACAGTGATAGTCAAATTGACGAAGGTTTTATTGGTGGTGATTCACAGGGATTTTTCCGGCGGAGTATTCAACAGAAAATTCAGTATCGACCGTGCACGAAAAATCAACAGTGCAGTATATTGAGAATCAACAGAAATCGCTGTCAATATTGCCGATTGAAAAAGTGCATCGCTGTTGGAATGAGTCGTGATGGTAAGTTTTATATAAATTGTTTTTCAATTATAATTATATTTTATTAAAAATTTATTGTTGGTTCTCGCTGTGTTTTATTTAATTATTTAGCTATTTTATATTTTTTTTTTTTTTTTTGTATCAATGGGTGAATTGTGTTACGAAATATGGAAATTATTAAATCATTTCACGCATTGAATTATTTTTATTGAAGTGAAACTTCTTAATCGACTTCTGAAACGTTAAATGTTAAATGTTAATTGTTAAACTTTAATTGTTGATGAATATAAGTTCAAATAATAATTGTTAAAGATGATAAATTATGAATTTTGAAATATATTTTTGGAGATATAGAGCGATTATGACGTGGACGTTTATCGAATGATTTTATATAAATATTTAAGAAATTTAGGTTGCTAGGCCATTGACCATTAATTTTTACGCAATAATTCTCTTGTAGTGTATATATTTTATTTATGTATGTGTATGAGAGTCGACACTTTGTGTGTCGCAATTGGCGAAAATGCGCCTTGCACGAGAAAGTATCAAGCACACAACCAATTACCCACACACACACACACACATATATATTTAAAAGTATTAAAATGAAAAAGAGAAGAAAAAAATTTTTTTTTCACTGATAAATAAAAATTTTAATAAATAATAATTAATAATTAATATTTCGAAAAAAGGATAAATAAAGGAATTGAAAATTACTCCGGAAATTTAGCGCAGCCCGGGCATGACCTCGCTCTCATATTCTAGCCTCCCCCTTTTCTCCTCCTCTCACGTGAGAGTTCATCGACCTCAAGTTCATCACATAGAGAAAGAGAAAGAACAGTAATAAAGAAATAATTTATCACACACACATACACACCCTCATACATTAAATTTATATTCAAACAAAACAAAAGATAAAAAAAACATGAACATTTAAACTCAATTTGAAAAATAAACAAATTAATCATTCCAATTAATTTACAAATATTAAAATTTAATTTCACAATTTTTTCCATTTTATTTCTTTTACACGTCAAAAAAATTCACGATAAATCATTCAAATTATCCATTTATATATTTATTATAATTTACACATTTATATAAATATATATATATATACATATAATTATTGATTATGCATATACATGTATATTAAGAGTTTATATAGTAAATGAGAGGGGTCAATATACGGGAGTGTGCAGTGCATGTCGCTGCGCGTCAGTAGAAAGAGTACCGCTACGCTAAGACTCCGATATAATTCTGTTTCTTTTTTTTTATATTTCTCTTTGTACCACTCTTCTTCTGTGATCCCCCACTCCTTGTCCGTTCCCCCTCTCTCCTACTCCCCCCCCCCTTCCCCTGCCGTTAATTTTCGCGCAGCTGTCTCAGTTGCGCTGCAACACTGAACCATACTGCGATGTATATATTCCATTCCCCCATTTTTCTCCACATAATTTCCACGAGACAACGTGTATGAACCCGTTTGTATTAATAAACGAATAGTGGGAGAAAATGGCGCGCGCGCGCCGTCACGTGGCGCTACAAGTCGAGTGGAGACCTCGCGAACTTCCATTCTTCATAACCACTTATATCTATGTTTCTTGGTTATGTTCACTTATTTATCCCCACCAATTACACTTCATCCCTACTACTCATCATCGCTTTCCATTCTAAATATCTATACAGATATGAATAATGTACTTGTGGGTGATGTTTCTTTTTGTCCCTTCTCATTTAAATTTGTTCAAATAAAATGTTTTGTATTTCGCGCGCATAATAACCACGTGATTATGAAATTAGCTAATTTTCTCGTATATACGTTTGACCGTTATTTACGGTTAAATGGATAAAAATAAATTTCTTAATTATTGATTTGTAAATATTTTTTTCAATTGTAGAAATAAAAATATTTTACATTTAAATTATTTTATTTATCAATATTTTTATTTAATATACATGATATGAGTGAGGTTATGTTAAAAATAGGAAATCGGAAATAAAACAGGCAAATGAAGGATAAATAAAATTTATTCAGACACTTTATTTCTTGTTCTCTGAATTCTCTACAAGTCTCTTTAGTGCATTGTGATATGCAAGTATGAACTTGTTTGCAGCGACAGATTATATTATAACTTTTGCTGCGCATATAATACTCCGGTCAAGTGCACACATAAATACACACAAATGAACATTCTTTTATTTATTTTTGCTTCACATGCATATAAATATATGTATATGCGTGTAATATAATTTGTAATAGTGCCGGTGTAGTTGTGTGTGTATATAGGTCGGTGATACACGCCTCACGCGGCTGCTGTTGAAACCAAGTTCAAGGCCAAAGGCTCAGTAAAGGCCACAATCGGTTGGCGCGCGCGACGATTGTTCGGCGAGGAGGGGAATGAAACCGTCGATGGGTGAATAAAGTGGGGGCGGTAGCGGTGGCGGCGACGTGAGCGGCAATAGGCGAAGGATGAGGTGGGGGTGGAGAAGAAGGAGGAAGGGGCTGTTGAACGCAACTTGCGGCAGCACGTCACTCAGTTGGCGGTGATGCTGTCTCGCGTTTGCATGCACCAAGTTTTTTTTTGTCCCGCTCGGTCAAGTCAATTGTATTATATATTTTATAAACAAATAAATGAATAAATAAATAAATATAATGAATGTACACAACAATAATTAGTGCCATTATTTTTTTATTATATTTGTTTATATGTGATTGTTGTTATTTTGGAGTGACGTGAATATTTTGTCAGCCAAATTTTCAATTGAAGGAAATAATTATGAAAATTTATAATGAAGGATTATTAATACACGATTATAAATGGATTAATTAATTATTTCGTTTTTTTTTTTTTTGTTTTTGTGGTGTTATTGTTGTTATTCAATTTTGATAAATGGTGACGAGTGACCGATGGAGATATAATAAAGTGTGCAGTGACACTGTGGATTTATTAACGTGATTTTAATTGAAATAGATAAGAAAAAAAATTATTTAATAGGGAAAATAGTTTTTTTTTTTTTAAACTCCTGCCCATCGTCATGGGAGACGAGTTACCAATCCTGAAAGGGATTCTCAATGGTGTTGTCAATTATCACAATGCACGTAGGTGTCATTATCCTGAATTTAAAGAGAAGAAATAATTTTTTTTTCTTATGTTTTATCAAGTGTACTTTCTATCAGCGAATTTTGTTTATGTTTTTGTTCGCGGTCACATGGTGGCACTTTCATCGTGAAAGTTTTCTTTCTCGTCTCGCTTTCCCCTTCAAAACAAGTTCATTCACGCAGAGACAAGCACAGACACGTTTTATTAACACTGGATTTGTCAAAAAAAAAAAAAAAATTGAAAGCAGAATGAAATTTATTACCATTTTATTTTTTATTTATTTTTTTTTCGCTTTCTTGGTTTATCATTTTTATCATCAACAATTATATGTGACTATTTATCTATAAATATATTTAATAGATAGATTGAATAGAGCTCATATGACTGACCTTGCTCGCGATCACGGAATCCATTGGACGCGTTCTTACAATTAACTTCTCTTTAAGCGCTCCGTCACGCGATAACCAATGGCCATCAACCAAGGACAAACGCGCCATCGTGCGACTACAATATGACGCGTTGTAACATGATTCATCCATTGATTGCATTAAAAATTCATTATTAAAACCCGTTAAATTACAAAAAAAAATATTTAAATATACGTTGATAAATTTATAATCGCAATTTATTTATGAATTAATTGAGAATCATGAAAACGAATATCATTTATTAATTTTTTCCTTTTTTTCTTGTGTATTTTTACAGCGGTACGATTCGGTCGTGTGCCAAAACGTGAAAAAGCACGTATTCTTGCGGCAATGCAACAAAGCTCACATAGTCGTTCACAGGAAAAAGCAGTTGCTGCCGAATTGGAAGATGAACAACGTTTATTAGCAACTGTTGTACGTGCACATCTTGATACCTGCGATTTTACCAGGGAAAAAGTCGCGCCTGTGCTTGCACGAGCGCGTGAAACGCCAAATTACACCGCATGTCCACCGACCTTGGTTAGTATTTATTTATTATTTATTATTTCAATACTTGAACACATAAATGTGGAGGAAAATTTAAAATAAAGTAAAAACGATTTCTGCATTTTGTTGCTAACAAGACGATACAAACTTTTATTACACTTTACAACATTTTTTCTTTGAGAAAAAATTAAACTCCGAGAGTTTCCAAAAAATGAACCCTTCGGAAAGGAGAAGATGAAGATGTGTAAATTTATCAAATCTGAGTCTAGATAATCCCGAGGGTCACGTTTTTATCAGATTTTAGCAATGTCATAAAATTTCACACTACAAAATTTTTTTTCATACCGGAAAACCGATATATCGTCTCGCCTTGTGATCGGAACTTTGTACATAGTTGATACATAACACTGGACACTAATTTGGGCACTTTTTAAGGGCGATTTCAACTCTCAAATCCCGGCTGTCTAAAGGTTAAGTCGGATCGGTAAGTAATGTCGTTTCCGCGTGTATTATTATTTATTTCGCCTGAAAAAACAATAATTTTTTCCGATCCAGCATTGAAAATTTACGCACTAGATTTCAAAAAGCTATTGATAACGACGATGATTATTACATCATTGAATAAAAATTTAAAACTTGTAGAAATATTATTTATTCAAATTTGACGACATTACTTTCCGATTGAACTAATATTATTACATAATTCATTTTATTATGTTTGTTTTTTTTTTTATTTTCTTATTGCGAAGAAAGTTGGATAAACAAATGATGAACGAAAATGATAATAACGTGGAAATTAAAAGGAAAAAAGTATATTTATTTTGCAAGTGGCGTCACCGACCGGACCTTGAACGATACAAATGGGGGGAGGAAATCGTGTATAAACGTGTTCGTTTGTATGAGTAACACGGAAGTGGACCAGGCGTCCTCGAAGTCGCGCGCGCGTCTCAAGACGGAAGTACAAACGCGTTTACTATAGATATACACATACACATAACTATAAACATCGTATATAAATATAAATATATAAAATATTCGTTGTGTATTTTATTAGATGTTTAAAGTCGAGGACGCGGTTATAACATGTTTCATTGCTGTAGGATTTAAACAATTCACGTGTTGACCTCTATCACAAAAACGAAACAAACCGATAAATCAATCTTACAATAATTAAATTAAATAATGAATAATTAATTATAATATTATTTTTTTTTTTCGTTTTTTTTTTTTTTTCGAATGTGTTACAGGCATGTCCATTAAATCCAAATCCACAACCGTTAACTGGTCAACAAGAGTTGCTTCAAGATTTTTCAAAGCGCTTTTCACCAGCAATACGCGGCGTTGTTGAATTTGCTAAACGTATACCAGGATTTAATTTATTGGCACAAGACGATCAGGTTACATTACTAAAAGCCGGTGTATTTGAAGTATTACTCGTGCGTTTAGCTTGTATGTTTGATGGTCAAACAAACAGTATGATATGCTTAAATGGCCAAGTGCTAAAACGCGATTCAATTCATAATAGTAATGCACGTTTTTTAATGGATTCAATGTTCGATTTTGCTGAACGAGTTAATTCATTAAGATTATCGGACGCTGAACTTGGTTTATTCTGTTCAGTTATTGTTATTGCCGCTGATCGTCCAGGATTAAGAAATACCGATTTAGTTGAACGTATGCACAATAAATTACGTAATGCATTACAAACTGTATTATCACAAAATCATCCTCAACATCCAGATATATTGCGTGAATTGCTCAAGAAAATACCCGATTTAAGAACATTAAATACTCTACACTCGGAAAAATTATTGGCATTTAAAATGACTGAACAACAACAGCAGCTTCAAGCACAACAGCAACAACAACAACAACAACAGCAGCAACAACATCAACAGTGGCCAATGGATGAAGAACCAGCGGCGTCTTGGGGATCAGCGTCAGATGTAACATTAGACGAAGCGGTTAAAAGTCCATTAGGAAGTGTATCAAGCACAGAAAGTACATGCAGCGGTGAAGTTGCTTCATTAACTGAATATCATCATCATCATCATCATCAACAACAACAACAACAACAACAACAACAACATCATCATCAACATCAACAGCAACAACAACATCATCATCAACAGCAACAACAACCTCCACATCATTCGCATCATCATAATCTTCAAACGCCTACAAATGTTGGTCATCATGCAACAAGTGCGCCATTACTTGCCGCAACTTTAGCTGGTGGTTTATGTCCTCATCGACGACGTGCTAATTCCGGTAGTACAAGCTCAGGTGATGATGAATTACATCGCGGAGCAATGACAAAAACACCACAACCGCCTCAATGTCCCCGTTTTCGTAAGCTCGATTCGCCCAGCGATTCGGGAATTGAATCCGGAACGGAAAAACCAGATAAACCAGCCAGCAGCAGTGCAAGCAGTGCACCAACATCAGTATGCTCAAGTCCACGATCAGAGGATAAAGAAGTTGAGGATATGCCAGTGTTAAAGCGTGTACTTCAAGCACCGCCATTGTATGATACAAATTCATTAATGGACGAGGCGTATAAACCACACAAAAAATTTCGGGCATTGAGACAAAAAGATAGTGCCGAAGCTGAACCAGTTATTATTCAACACAATACAAATAATAGTAATAATAATAGTAATAATAATAATTCAATAAATAATACGACGCAATCGCAGTTACATTTGCATTTAACATCGCCACCAACGAGAAGTCCAACGGCATTAACGTCGATACAATGCTCGCAGGCGTCAAGTTTATTGAGCAGTACGCATTCAACATTGGCAAAGAGTTTAATGGAGGGTCCACGAATGACAGCTGAACAATTAAAACGCACTGATATTATTCATAATTATATAATGCGAGGTGAAACAAGTCCAAGATCACCGTCAGCAACGTCATCGCCATCGCCTGCTGAACAATGTGCATCAACGACAACATTAATTGCCCGATCAACGTCTGATGTTCAGGGATTATTGCAGTGTGCGACGTCGGGTTATTCGCAAAGATGGCCAACGACGTCGGTTATTACAACGACGACTGGTGCAAGACAACAGCAACAGCAATCGTCTTCTTCGTCGTCTTCGTCGTCGTCGTCGTCGTCGTCGTCGTCTTCGTCGTCGTCATCCACCTCCTCCTCCTCATCGACGGGTAATTATTTAGTTGTGGGGAATAATAATTGTACTAATAATGGTGGCGCTTCTTCGCCTGGGTCATCGCCAAGATATTTATCAGCGGCGGCAACGAGTAGTACGAGTTGTAGTACGAGTCCAAGGCCAAGCTCAAGTACAGCGGCGACATTAGTGTTGTCAGGTTGTCCGAGTAATATGATGGAGCTTCAAGTTGATATTGCTGATAGTCAACAGCCATTAAATTTATCGAAAAAATCACCGTCACCGTCGCCGAGGCCAATTGTTGGACCATGCAAAGCACTTTCGCTTGAGGCGTAGTAGTGTTAATTAATTTGAATAATTATCGATGATTATTAATTATGATGATGATGATGATGATAATGATGATGATGATGAGCGATTTTTTATAATTTATAAGTGTCGTTGATTTTTAATTCTTTTTTTTTTTTTGCCGCGAGACGAAGTAGCCCACCTTTTAAAATATTTTGTTTTTTTTTTATTTGTTTCAATAATTTTTTTTTTTACTTATTTTTTTTTTCTGGTCCTAGCAAGTTTTTTCCTGTTCGGACGTGTAAAAAAAGTGTCGATGTATGTCTGTGTGTGTGTGTGCTTTTTTTTCTGTTCTTGTCGCTCATTCATCTGTGCGAGGGGAAAAAAAAAGACAAAGAAAAAAAGTGAGTGTGGAAATTATTGAAGAGAGAAAGATGAAAAAATAAATGATGGAAAAAAAATAAAAAAAAGTGCCAGGACGCTCTGAGCGCGTGACAAACCAAATAATTTATTATTTAAACAAAAAATGTAATGATATAAAACTTTGATAATAATTGCGCGATTTAAAAATGGAGAAAAAAAATTAAATTTAAATTAAAAATTAATATATATGTAGATATACATACATAAATACATACATATGTATATTTGAAAATAAAAATAAAAATTTTTTTTTTCAATATTAATCGGAAAATATTATTACGATTCGTCACGTGATTATTTTCGTGATGAAAAACAAAAACAAAATTACGTATGTATAAATTATATATACATCATATATATACATATATATTTATATATCTCGACTTCCTCTGCACCCCCCACCTAATTACAAATAAATACAACAGAAAAAAAGGAAACAACATAAAAAAATAAATTCCAAAATTCTTTTATTGGCATTTAAAAAAAAAATTAACTCTGCATTCAAAACAAAGTCATTTAAAAAATTCAAAAATATATATATATATTTATATATATATATATATGCATATGTATATATTATATACATATACATAACCGTTCAAAAATATTGTAGACACAGTCACACATTTAAAAAAATTTATTTCCATTTCAATTCGTCATTTAATTCCGTCAAAAATAAATTTTTCTGATACAAAAAAAAAAAATTAAAAATCACCAAAATAAAATACCCAGTGGCAGGAGGGGGGTGTTCTATAAATATTTTCGAACGGTGGTATATATATATATAAAAAATATCTACCTATAATTTGTTTCTACATAGGTAGATCGATAAAAAAAAAAAATGAATATAAAAATGGAAGAAATGAAGAAAAATAAAAATTAAATTGTCTAGTAATTAGTGTTTATGAGGAAGAAAAAAATAAATAAATAAATAAAAATATATAAAAAAACTACAAAAATCATTAATTAATTAAATGAAAAATAATAATTGAAACAATGGTTTAAATGTTACACAAATAAATAATCTATTACATGTGATAATCATGGATATCGCACATCCTGTACAGTATCCACCTCATTCATCAATTATTTACTCTATGTATATGCAAATATATACATACATACATAAACATATACATATATATATATACATAAATATAAATGAATGCATAAAAAAAAATATATATGAATGTATACATATATATAAATATATATGTATATTATATATATGTGCTTGCATGCATATGTATATATAATAATAATAATAATAATAATTATACAATTATTGAATATTATGATCGCAATTAATATTATTGTAATATCTTTAAGGTTATTATTATAATAATTATATTATTAATCATGAACGTTTATCAATATATTTTTTTTTTGTGTGTGTAATTCATTAGAGGCCGCATGCGCGACAACGTATGATTTGAATAAATAGATAAAGATGAGAAAAAAAAAAAAAAAAAAAAAAAAAAAAAAAAAAGACGTGCAAAATGTGTGAAAAGAAGATGAATATAAAAATAAGTAAGTGTAAACTTTGTGTGCATGAAAAATATTGTATGAGTCGGGGCTATTTGAAATTATTCGGCGCAAGTGGAGCTATATACAAAATAAAAAAAAAAATATAAACAAAAAAAAAAATTGGGAGTATATAAATATGTATACGTGGATATGTATATATAGACACACGAAAATGCAATTGAGTTTTGATGAGGAGAATAAAATAAAGAGCTAAAGAGTTGAAATGATAAGAAAATTCGTGGTGTTAATTGTGATTTTTTTTTTTTTTTTTAGTTTTGTTATGAGACTGATCGGCCATTAATGGAAACAATTAATTCTTTATTTTTTTTCTGGCCTCCAGTTTGCAATTACTGTACCTTTATATATGTATATCATTTGTTTGTTGACTCGAATCTGTAAATGGAATGAAGAGAAGAAAATTAACTGATGATTAAGAATAAATTTTAGTTTGGTTTACTTTTTATTTTTTAATGAACAAAAAATGTTTTTATATAAAAAAGATTTGAGAAAAATGGAAAATGATAATAAAATGATTCTAAAGTGGCAGTTATAAAATTTTTTTTGTCATTATTTTCACTGTGTGGATGATAAAGAAATGCGATGAAGAAGAAAGAATGAGAAGAAAAAAAAATTTCATAAAAATTGATGAAAATTTGTTGTAAATATTTATATATTTAAGTCGTAGATTATTTAGTGGGTGTGAATGAACAAAGTAGACGAAGATAGGGGTGAAAGAAAGAGTGAGAAATGAAAAAAGAGAAAAAAGAAGTGAAAAGAAAATATTTTTTTTTTTGATTAGTTTACTTTTTGACAAGAAAATAAATGAAATTGTTACAAATTAAACACAGCACACGAATTTATTAGTAAAAAAAAAGAGGAAATATTTAATTATGATGAAATTATAAATTAGAGGAACGAATTTTATTGAGCTAAACAGAAATAATTATTCTCCGAAAATGAAGAAATAAAAATTGCTGCGCTAATTAACGTCGTTTTTTTTTTTTTTTTTTTAAAGCATTTGACATCATGAACAAAAGTATATATTGGATATATATAAAAAATGTGTTAGCAAAAAATCATAAAATTAATTTAATACATCACGAAGAAAAAAATAATAATGCTGTTGCTCTTTTCTGATGTGCTTTTAATTTTTTTTTATTTATTTATTGTCTTTTTGTATAATTAATATCATATACTTTGAAAATCATTCCCAATTACATAATTTTTTTGTTTGTTTGTTTATTTCGAATTATTTATACGAGTGCAGATAAATTTTCCTCTTAAAATCGTCAAATATTTTTTTATCTTCAATTCGAAAATTGATTTTATTTTTGTACAAGATGAAAAATAATTTTTTCTTCAAAATTTTTCGTCATGTTATGTAATTTTGCCAATTAACAAACTCAAAAATCCAAAATTAAATCATTCTCATTAAGAAGACAAAAAAAAATTTTTTTTAATTATTTAATTTTTTTATTGTAAACAATTGAATAAAATAAAATCAATTGAAACGAATAAATATAAATACGGACAACTACAAAATGAAATTCAAATCATCCACATAAACATAAATATTCCAACAAAAAAAAAATTGAAAAAAAAAAAAAAAAAAAAAAAAAAAAAAAAACAAAAATGAAAAATCTGTTATGAAAAAAGGATAAATAAATAAAAAAGAATAATACAAATAAACAAAACAAAGAAAACCCTAGCATTGATATTCGTAATACTGTTATGCATAAACTAAAAATAATGAATTATTATAGTAAAACAATAAATAAAAAAAAAAAGTATGATATATTTCTGTATCCATTAAGACGAAAAAATGAATACAAAAAAAATGCAATTGTTGTTTTTTTCTTGTGAAACGAATGCACACAGAAAAAAAAATGAAAGAATGGAAAATAAATATTGAAAAAAAAAAAAAAAATTACAAAAATAAAAAAAATAAAAAAAAGTGTACTACGCATGAATACAAAGCAGCCCCGCAATTATTACCCAGTGAGCACGTCATTTTGTACGCTTGGGAGTTGTGAGGTCGTCTGAATAAAATATTGTCTGGTGAATTATACATAAAAAACAAAAAATATTTAAATCATTTCTATCATTTATTTCTCCCTCATTTCCCCTAATATAAAATAATTAATACAATATCTAAATTAAACCCATAAATAAAATATACAATTTTATCTTGCCTGTCATATATTCATAATTAAATATATAAATATTCAAATTTATTATCCATTTTATTTTTTTAATAAAAATCAATTTACTGTTGAAATTTTTGAATTTAATTTCATCTTCTCACGATTATTTTTTGTCAAAAATTTTTGCTTATTTATCAAAACATCAAATAAAGATTAACAAACTGCGCAATAGTTTTTTATTGATAACAAAACATATTTGGTTTATCATCAATAGAAAAAGAGAAAAAAAAATATATATAAAATAGATAAATCTTTTTTACGAAACGATAAAAATAATTTATTGAATAATTATTTTGAAATTCTTCAAACTTAACATCATCTTTAAATCTGGCTATCGATCGATATATATGTGTGTGTTAAATAAACTATTAGTCACACTTACAATTGTGTCTAGTTGGAGTCATTCAATTTAAATACGTCATTTCCTGTTGAAAAAGTCAACAACGATAATTTTTCAGTTTATTATAATACATAATTTATCTTAAACTATCGATAAAATTCTACGGATTCGACTTGAAACATATCTCATCTGCAAAAATTAATCAACAATCATTAAAGTAAGTAATAAAAATAAATAAATAAAATATATATCCATAAATAATATTTTTTTTTTCATAGAAAAGAAAAAAAAAATTTTCTTATTATTTCATCACTTTCTCAATCTAGTACGATTTTTTTTTTATAGTTTATAATAATTTATTTATCAATAGAACGATTTTCTATTGTAATAAATAAATAATCATTTTTTTGCTACTGATTTTAAAAAAAAAATTATGATTAAAGAATAAAAGTTTTGTTAGAAGTTTTATGTAATGGTTTGGTTAATTATTATTAATTTATTATTTATTCATGCATGAATTAGAATTTGATTATTTTGTTATTTTTTTTGATGATGCTCTTTTTATTTATTTATTTTCTCAATAGTTTTACCACCCACGCAGAAAAGGGGGGGTCGCGTGTATTTTTTTTATACAAATAAAAATGAAATGGCGCGTGCCAACTCGTGGGCGTTCAGTTGCTATTAGCAACCTGTCGCTACTATGAGAATTTTACTTCTAATTATGTACACATACACGAGTATATATATGTATAAATACATGTGAATGGATATGAATATATTTATTAGAGAATATAATCAACTACAGTGAACTTTGATCTTTTAATATGAAAATATTTCATGGAAAATTTCTGATATTTTTATGTTGCTTTGATTAATTATTATTCTGATTATAAATAAATTCAAAAATATTTTTTATTCAGGGAATTGGGATATAAACAATTGATAAACAGAAGTTTAATGGTTATAATTATTTAATATAATAATATGATAAATAATTTATAAATATCAATTTGATATTTGATAAAAAAAAAACTTGGAAAATTGGTCAAGAATTTATTTTTTGATCATTTTTTTTTTGGGATAAGTTGCAAAAAAAATATCATTGTAAATATTTTATATATTGTTTATGGATGTTTTAAGTGAAGAGAAAAATTGATAAATAATTTTTTTGTATTGATTTACTTGTTTTTATTATTAATTATAAGGTGAGAAAAAAAACATTTTGCTTTGCAGTTGATGTTACAATTATTTAAAAAATGAATCTAAAATATTCAAAATTATAATAATTTTATATTATAGTGTTAAAAAAAAAAAGAGTTCAGTAATTTATTTTGTCGCAGCAGCATAAAAAAAAAATTTTTTTTTTCAATTGTGTAAAAATTGTTGAACTTTCTCCTTTTTTCACGATTAAATGATAAAAGAAAATGAATAAATGAATATAAATTACATATTGTTAAACAATTATCGTGTGCCAGAATGAATAAACATACATAATAATTATTTATATATTTAACTAAACACGATTATACCTGAAGAAAAATACTCATGCAACACGTTGGGACTTGAATGAGACAAGACAATTTATTTAATAAAGGGTTAAAGAGAGACATGCAGAGGTATATATATGTATATACTACACATTATATAGTATATACACATACATAGGCTTATGTGTTGTGTTCGGTAGAGAGATAGTGATGCAATTTATTCAGGCCTCTCAACTTGATAAATGAGCTGCATGCAAGCCAACGTGAAAACGACCTTCGTTCATAGTATTTTCATTCATGAAAGTGGCAACAGTAGTATATACCTACATATATGTAAATATATACACATATATATACGTACGTATTCATATACATAAGTGTGTATGTATCTATGTATAAGATTGTACATAGAAAAAATTATTATAGACAAAAATTCGAATTTTTTTTTGTGTATTTATATATTTTCTTCTTTTAATTTATTAAATAAATTCATATTATTTATAAATTTTATTCATAAATTATTTTATATAATTTCTAAATTGATTATATTTGATTTTCTAAAATATATGTATATAGTTCATAAATTTTTTTTACATGATTTAATTTATAAATTAAATATGAATTTTTCATAATTTTTTTGTTGAATAATTTAAACTGAAAAAAAATCAATTATTATTACTACTATTACTATCACTATTACTATCACTATTATCACTATTATTACTATCATTACTATTACTATTATTACTATTAGCATCACTATTATCACTATTATTACTATCATTACTATTATTATTACTATTACTATTATTACTATTAGCATCACTATTATCACTATTATTACTATCATTACTATTACTATTATTATTACTATTACTATTATTACTATTATTACTATTACTATTATTACTATCACTATTATTACTATTACTATTATTACGATTACTATTACTATTATCACTATTACTATTATTACTATTATCACTATTACTATTATTACTATTACTATTATTACTATTATCACTATTACTATTATTACTATTATCACTATTACTATTATTACTATTATTACTACTATTATTACTATTATTATCACTATTACTATTCTTATTATTACTGTTGTTGTTGTTATTTGTGATTTGTGATAAATTTTTTTTTAATAATTTCGGTGAAGAAATGAAAATTTGGAACAAAATACTGATTATTTTTGAATTTGACTTGAAGAGAAATTTTTTTCTTTTACATTTTGAAAATATTGATGAATAATTAAATGAAACAAAAAAGGAATTTATGATTTTTATTGCATTTAGTACTTAATTTTTTTAACTCCACGAATTTTTTATTGTTATTTTTATTCGTGTTTTGCTGTGAATGAATGAATGAATTAATTGATAAATAAATGAATCTACGTACGGGTAATTGAAATAATTATTAATTAATTAAGAATGAAATGAACCGCAATGTTGAATAGTAAAAAAAAAAAGTTTTTTTTTTCACTGAAACATTAATTTCTAAAATAAAAAACGAATATTATTAATTCAATTTTATTAAAACCCTGGTAATTTATATTCACACTTTTATTAATATTAATTAAATTAAAAATTTATCAACGAAATACTTCGCGTTAAATTTTGAAAATTTCGAAATGAAAAAAATTAATATAGTTCAAATCACAATTTTATTATTTAAAAAATTAATTTCCTCTTCATCTAAACGTAAGAAAAATATCAATAAAAAAATATTCACTTTTACATAAATTATTTTATTAGCCAAAAAAATACTTATAAATAATATTCATTCATTTTTTTATCCCATCATCATCATCATCATCATCATCAAAGGTCCTTGAAAAAAAGGAGTGAGTCTTCCCTCGTCGCCTGCTGTTCCACATATCCATACACATCCATACAAATATACTTCTCCATTGCCATTCGCATCTTCGTTCCCTTTTTTCTTCTTTTATTCATTCTCTCATCGCATAAACACGCATCAGACTTGTCTATACACGTCTGCGCAGGTTATCTGAACATTCCCAGACTGGATAAAGTTGGCGGGAAGCCTTCAGGACGCCCTCGCACTCCTTTTCTTCACCTTCTTTCTTTCCTTCCACCTGTATTTATTTCATTTATACATTCATACTTAATTTTTTCCTTCCACTCTTCTCACAAACATAATACAATATAAACTCTTTCTTCCTCCCTTGTTCTTCGCCATTTTGTTTCATAGCATTTTTGTGCGTTGAGATGATAAAGAGAGAGCGAGAAAGAGAGAGAAAGAGAGAGGAAAAAAAAAGAGCAGTGGCCTCTCATTCTCTGTCTTTTGCTCTGGTCTCTTCATCGCCAAGCGTTCAAGGTCCCAAACCGAGGTCGCAGACCGCGAGTCCCTTATATATATTCTTTACTTTACTACATATCTACTTTGTATATATGTATATATATATCTTGAACAATAATGAGACGAGGAAGAAGATAGAATGAGGTATGAAGTGTCGCTTCTTCTTCTTTTCTTTATGCGCGAGGTCATAAGCGGTGAAATTACGACGTTTCTCAATGACAGAAATGAAAATAATAATTTTCTGACTAGTAATGATAATAGTAAATGGTTATGTCGTTATTATAAAGCCCAAGTAAAGTAACTTTGTGGTTCATTTGGACAATGTTCATGTCATGAAGAACCTTGAAAGTCTTTTTGAATAAAAGTTGAAAGATATTATATGAAAATATTTTTTTGTGAGAGAGAATTAAAAATATTTTATTTATTTTGCTCGTCGATTTCGTTGGACGGAACTTTGTGTATAGAATTTTGTCGGTCGTTATTTTTGGATTTATCGATGTGTGTGATCTTTCAAGGACTATTATAAAAGTGTAAAAAGGGAAAAATAAATTGGGTTTTTTTTTTTTTTTTTTTTTTTTTTTTTTTTTTTTTTTTTTTTTTTTTTTTTTTTTTTTTTTTTTTTTTTTTTTTTTTTTTTTTTTTTTTTGGGAATTAGATTTATCGAAATGATTTTATTTTTAATTTATGGCGAAGGAAACAATGAATCGACAAAGAGTGGTGTTTATGTTAATTTTGAGAAAATTAAGAGACAAATTTTTTTGAGAAAAAAATTAATTTTTGAAGGTGAAAAAAATTTTTGAAATAATTTATTTATTTATTTTTTTTTTTGGTTTTGTTTGAGATTTGATATCATAGTTTAGCAATATTTTTGGATTGTTTTGAATAATTATATTTAATAGTACGAAAATTTGATATTTATTGATTATTTATTAGATAAATAATTAATAATAATTTTACTTGTTACAAATTACACCAAAAATTATTAATTCATTTGTATACTTTTATTCTTATTTACAGGATGAATAATCAAAGATTTTCTGAAACAAATGTCTAAATAATTAATTAATAAATATAAATATGAAAAAAAGCTGAAAAAAAAAAAATTTATTTTCTGTGTATTGGATTTTATTTTTATTTGTTACTGTATTATTTATTAAATATACATATAAATATGGACGCAAATGTCGATTCATAAATAGTTAATCGGAGTGGTAAATAAAATGGAAGGTAATAATAATTGAAAGAAAAAGAATAAAATAAAAAAATTAGTAAAAAAAGAAGAATTTTAAATGTAAAATTATTTTAGATGTGAGTGTTTATGTTCGTGTGCAATATGATCGAGGTCAAAAGCTGCGGTGGAGGTCACATATATAGTTATATGTATACAATATATACACATATACGACGGTTTGACGTCGAACAATGGCCCATAATCCAAAATAACGACTCTTTGGTTGTCGTTAGAAAATATGAGTCGTATTGAAGGACGAAATTTTTACATGAATAAATCGCTATTTTTGCTACTGATAACACAAAACTTTATAGCTTATGATGTATAAAACTAATTCCTACATATATATTTATATATAAATGTAGGAATTTTCGTGAAGAAATTCGATAAAAAAATGTGTTTACTCTTTTTTCAACGTAAATTTTGTATCAAATTTTAACTCAAGGATTTGTGTTGAAGTAGAAAAATTATTTTGTGTTACATGAGAGATTATTTACTAATTTTGTTTATTTATTGTATTTATATTTTTTCATATTATGCATAGTAAACAATTTCGTATAATAGTGCATAAAATATTTGTGTTAATTGTTTATAATACAAATTTTGTATCGAATTTTAAAACAAGAATTTCTGTTGAAGCAGAAAAATTGTTTAGCGTTCAATGATTGTTTATTCATTGATTTAGTTTATTTACTACATTGTTATGTTTTTTTTATTCTGGATGGTAAACAATTCCGTATAATAATCCACGAAACAATTTGTAGTAATTGCTTACAATACAAATTTTGTATCAAATTTTAAAACAAGAATTTTCGTTGAAGCAGAAAAATAATTTTGTTTTATATAAGAGATTATTCATTAATTTTGTTTGTTTATTGTATTTTCCTTTTTATCGTATTCCGCATCGTAAACATTTTTGTATAATAGTGCACGAACTATTTTTGTTAATTGTTTATAATACAAATTTTGTATCGAATTTTAAAACAAGAATTTCTGTTGAAGCAGAAAAATAATTTTGTTTTATATAAGAGATTATTCATTAATTTTGTTTGTTTATTGTATTTTCCTTTTTATCGTATTCCGCATAGTAATTCATTTCGTATAATATGGCACAAAATATTTGTGTTAATTGTTTATAATACAATTTTTGTATCGAATTTTCATACAAGAATTTTTTTTGAAGCAAAAAAATTATTTTGCGTTCAATGATTGTTCATTCATTGATTTTGTTTATTTATTATATTTAGATTCAACATAGTAAACAATTTCGCATAATAGTCAACGAAAAATTTGTGTTAG
Source organism: Microctonus aethiopoides (assembly GCA_030347275.1). Lineage (NCBI taxonomy): Eukaryota > Metazoa > Arthropoda > Insecta > Hymenoptera > Braconidae > Microctonus > Microctonus aethiopoides. Next base: position 20,602,723 of record JAQQBS010001422.1, read on the forward strand.
CTGTTTATAACACAAATTTTGTATCAAATTTTAAAACAAGAATTCATTATTTTGCTTTGAATGATTGTTTAATAATTGATTTCGTTTATTTATTATATTCTCATTGTTTTACGCATAGTAAACAATTTTGTATAATAGTTCACGAAAAATTTGAATTAATTGTTTGTAACACAAATTTTGTATCGAATTTTGATACAAGAATTTTTGTCGAAGCAGAACAATTATTTTGCGTTATATGATAGTTTATTTATTAACTCCTGTATCCATTTCGTTAATTAATCAAATGAAAAAAATCAATAAATAACTAAATAAATAAATGAACAATCAATATTATTATTATCCATGCTGAAAAATACGTTGGAATTTATAACTAAAACATTTTTTTCCTGTCTCACAATCTGCGCCACATTTAGGGGTGAAAATAAAGCGATAACGTCACCCTCTTATTTAATATAAAAATAAGTGCTGTATATATACACATCAAGAAGCTCTTCCGGGTCAACCTTGAGTCCGCCATATTACTTTGACCGAGGACAAAGACCCCAAAAAAGAAAAAAAAACTACGTATTTATACCCCTTAACCTCCACGCGTATTTCTTACGTGTTTCTTTTTCTTCCTTAATATATTTTTTTATTCCGCCTTACTTTTATCAGCCATCATCCCTCTTGTATGCTTTCTTCCACATGACAAGGTCATGACCTTTATTCCCCACGAGTATATTTTTACATTTATACATAGATACGTATTTGTATGTAATATATACACGAATAGACACGTTCATACATGTATGGACTTGTAATATGACCTCGAAGTCCAGCGCAAGGGAGGATGAAAATTGTTAGGGGAAAAATTCTAAGGGTCTCCCTTACAATATTGCCAGTGATACACACGGAAATTTATGACCTACATGTCCTTCAGTATATAGAACATGTTTTTTTTTTGTTTTATTTATTTTATTTATTTATACGTTTGTGCATATATTTATATGAATTTTGTGGTTAATTTCGTAGTTAGAGTGGTGTTTGCTTGGGTTATTGCGATAGTTTTAGCGATTTTTATATCAATTTTTATAAAATTTAAAGTGGATCTTTTAATTTGAAAACTTGTGACTTTTTAAAATTTTGATAATTTTTTTTTCTTATTTTTATGAACTTTAAAATATGGATGATAAATATTCATTTATTAAATCATTTGAGTGTCGATTGTTTTCTCATGAAAAAAAAAAAAATTATAAATTAATCTGTTTTTTCCTGCTTCAAAGTAGTCTTATCCCTTGAGGTGTCAGACCACCTTGATTTTCTCATAAACCAAGTCAAAATCGTCAGTTATTTTTCTCTCGTCAACCATTGTCTATTAATTATCGAAATTTGAATTAACAAACTTATATAAAGTATGATTTGAATCTACATTTGCCCAAATAAATTCAATTTTTTTATCAATATAATTTTCAACATCACGAAAAATAAACGACGATAAAATATATTCAATTTAAATATAAACACATAAGTTTTATTTGTAAATAGAAATTAAACATAAACATAAAAATATATATTTTATATACTCAGCAACTGCAAGATTGAAAAAAGTCTAAAAAAAAATTGACAAACCCCAATACAATTTTTTGATTACAATTAAATAAAAAATCATTAAAACAAACTAAACAATTCTCACTTTAAATGATCAAAACTCCGTCAATTTTTGGAATTTCGACTTCTTTTTGAGCTTGAAATATTCTTTAGATATCAAGTTTCAACAAAAAAAATGTGAAAAAAATCAATTATATCTTCAAAGATCCGAAATCAAGCATATAAATTAAAAATAACTTTTCCTAAAATTTATTCTCAATATAAAATTAAATTCAATTCATTTACCTAATTATTTTTCACGGTATTTATTCTCATATAATTTAAATAAAGAATGAAACACACATCAAAACGTACACAAAATATCATTTTATTTTTTATTATTCACAATATTAATCATGCATGTTATAAACAATTAAGAATTTTTCTTATAAATATGATAACAATGAAAACACATTTATAAACACATACATTCACATAAATATAATTCCCTCACTACATATATATGTATAAATGTGGAAAATGCTAGTGTTCATTGACCTTGAATAATAATGTACATAAACATTGTTTATATAAATGCTTGGATGCAATTTTACCATATCATTCTGACGATAAGAAACTAATTAATTAGATCAATATGATTCCATAACCTTGCTCGCATTTATTAAGAATTGTTTTATTCATCACAAGTCATTGTTATTATAATATACATTTATATAATAAATACATATGCATATATAAATATATTTAAACATAAATATGAGTTAAGCAAGTGAAAATAATTTTTATTTCATTGGCTTTCACCTGTCAAAATTATATTTCCACGGTCATTTTGATTATTTTGTAAAGATAAATAACAATTAAATAAACAATCCGGCAAGATTTAAATATTTATATATATTACCTAATTTTTTAATTACGTTCAATGACAATAATTATTAATATTGATTAAATAATGAAATTGGGAGAAGAAAAAAAATTAGAATAATTTTATTTTCATTCAATTGTGATTAAATAAAATTAAATAATTTTTTTCATTTATTTATTTCAATGTTAGTACCGTTATTTCATGATAATAATGAGAAAAAATGAACAGAAATAGTTTATACAATTTTTTTTCATTTATAGAAATTTTTTTTTTTTTCATTCATCAAATCTAAAATTAATAATTTTCAATATTTTTTTTTGTATTGTTAAATAAATTTAATATCAATCACAAGATCATACTGATTGATTCACTATTTGTTTATGAATAAAATATAAACAATTAATTCATATTTTACTGCCGCTTCAGAATTAAATTAAAAATCAAATTTTATAATTTAAATATTTATTTATCTTCATGACATTATTTTTGTCGTATAAATAATGTTAAATTTAATCGTGTGAGAAACAAATGCGTATTAACATTACAAACGAATAAATAAAAAAATAATAAAAAGTGTTGAGCGAATTATAAATCTTTATTTTTTTTTATTCAATTTCAAAGATGAAAAATTTTTCACATTTCGTTTTTATTTTCATTCATTATTATTATTTTTTTTTATGTAAACAAGAATGTTTCTATTTGTTTATACGTCACAAATGACCTCGGGACAAGATGCCGAAAAATTGTCCCAGGTCGTGGATCATCATCGCCATCTTCTTTCAACTTTTCAGCAACTTTTCAATTATTTATTAATATATGTATTTATGCACATTTGTGCAACACAGTGGCCTTGACGTTCCACACAAGCATTGTCGTATTTTAATAATGTGATAACGATAAATAAAATAAATAAATAAAGAAGTGAATGAGAAAGATGAAAAAAAAAAAATGTATCGATAAAAATAATTTTTTTCGTTGTAATAAGATTAAACGTAGGATTTTATTGTTTATATTTATATTTTTCTCGGAATTCCTTTTCATTGTTGTTTCTAAAATTGTTTAAAGTCATTTCAGTATATGTGTGTGTGATAAATAAGTGTGTATATATGTAAAATATCAGATCAAATCGGTTAAATACTTTGATACATTTATTTTTGTATGATAATTTCAAGTCCAAACGTGTTGACACCGGCAATGACACGTTTTCAAGGTCAAGTTGACCTTTTCTGTGTCTGACCAATATAATGAATACATGGATAAATGTGTAGATGTGTGTGTTTTTTGGTGTATGGTGATATTTAATATTTTAAGAGTTGTGTAAAGTTTGAGATTTAATAAATTTTATTGAGATTTAAATAAAATTGTTTTTAAAACTATTGTGGGATTTTTTGTTTTATTTTGAGTCGTTACGGATGAATTTAGGATTTAAATTAAAATATTAAAAATTTATTTAAAGTGTTTTACGTAGGGAAAATAATTTTTAATATTTGGGATTAATTAATAGAAAAATAAAAAAAATTATAATTAGTTGAAATAATTTTTTTAATATTTTATTTCAAAGTCTTATGGTGATAAACTAATAAAAGTAAATTTTATTTATCATTTGTTGTTACTTTAAGCAGAGAAATAAAATCAATTTTGGATATTTTGTAGTTAAAAAAATCTTTTGAACATTTAAAATTTAAAAGTCAAATTTTTTGATCAAACATTTTTATTTTTTTAAAAATATAAATTCACAAAAACAATTTCTACGTTCTAAAATAAATATTTTGATATATTTTCATTTTCTCGTAATCATATCCATCATTATTAATTGATAATTAAATAAAAAATTGTCCAAAAAAAAAAAATGTTTTTAACACTCATGAAAAATTTTTGTTTATAAATAAAATTAATTTTTACTAAATATTATTTTTTTTTTCCATTATATATTTATATTTATTCAAAGAGTTCTCCCAGACTACATTGTGCCAAATGGTTATTCGAAATATTTATTATTATCTACTCTATTTATTTATTCGTTTATTTCTTTTGTTTCATTCAATTTTTTTTTTCTTATTTTTTTTTCTACTACATTCAATAAAGCGGCTTTAGTTTACCGACCAAAAATAAGCGACCTTAACTTTGATCCCCATCAAACACACCCACAATCATGGATCCAACATCAAAATTCACGAGAAGCCGTTAAACTTTTTTATTTTACAAACGAAATATCAAGGACGTGTGCGACTGATCGCCATTGGTTTTTATTTATCATTTTGCATTATTTCATCTCTCTATCGCCAAACCATTCTTCCTAGTAATTTTTTCTCTCTTCATCAACATATTTGAATAAATGTTTATCTACTTAAGAACTCCTCATTATCAAACACAAATTTGTACAGACTATAAAATTAATTATTTTTCTCTGCGAAATTTGTTGAATAAAGTTTTGAATTATTTTTTTTTCCATAGATTAGTTTGCTGTCTGATGATATTGACTTTGGTTACATGTTGGAAAGGTACAATCAGCCACTTAGTAGAAGTGATGATGAAGACAAATAGAGAGAGGGAGGAAGAGGAAGAGGGAAAGAAGAAGTTGATTGGAAGTTTCTGTGAAACCTTCGATGAAGGACATTTGATAATTGTCGTGGCTTATCTTTAATGTTGCACACTGGTGCAATGTTTAAACTTTATTGATTTTTTTTTTATGTTTTTTATGCCGGTGATGATGAGTTAGGGGTGGAAAAGGGAGGGTGATAAGATGTGAAATGGTTATAAGGAGATTTTAAAAGGATACAATATAAAATTTTGTGTGGAAGTTGACGAAAAAATTTTGTATTTAATTTTTATACAAGAATTTTTGTTGGAGGACAAAAATTATTTGAGTTTGTTTATTTATTTTTGTATTTATTTTGTTCATTTGCTGTAGTTTTATTCTGTTTTTTTATTGTGGGAAGAAAGAAAAATTTGTGTGAAAGTTCACAAAAAAATTTTGGCAATTGTTTTAAATGCAAATTTTGATACAAGAATTTTTGTTTTGAGGAGACAAATTATTTGGGTACATTTATTCATATTGTTTATTTGTTGTGATTTTTTTCCTATTATTGTGTATAGGAAGAGAATTTAGTGTGAAAAGTCAGGAAAAAAATTTGACAATTGTTTTAAATGAAAATTTTGTATTGAATTTCGAAACAAAAATTTCTGATTGAGGAGACAAATTATTTGGGTTTATTTATTCATATTGTTTATTCGTTGTGGTTTTTTTTTGTTATATTATTGTGTATAGGAAGAGAATTTAGTGTAAAATGTCAGGAAAAAAATTTGACAATTGTTTTAAATGCAAATTTTGTATGGAATTTTGATACAAGAATTTTTGTTTTGAGGAGACAAATTATTTGGGTACATTTATTCATATTGTTTATTTGTTGTGGGTTTTTTTTTGTTCTGTTATTGTGTATAGGAAGAGAATTTAGTGTGAAATGTCAGGAAAAAAATTTGACAATTGTTTTAAATGCAAATTTTGTATGGAATTTTGATACAAGAATTTTTGTTTGAGGAGACAAATTATTTGAGTTCATTTATTCATTTTGTTTATTTGTTCTGATTCTTTTTTGTTGCTTTTTATTGTGCATGGGAAGAGAGTTTATAGTAAGATATCAGGAAAATATTTGACAATTGTTTTAAATGACAATTTTGTATTGAATTTTAATACAAGAATTTTTATTGGAGGCGAAAAATTATGTAAGTTTATTTATTAATCTTGTTTAATTATTGTAGTTTTATTTTGTACTTTTTTCTTTGTGTATAGTGAGGGAATTCAGTGTAAAAGTCTACGATAAAACTGAGCATACAAATATTTCAATTCTAGCTTAATTGAAAAATCAATTAATGAGAAAATAAATGAAAAATAAAAATTCTACACTAAAAAAAATTGTTTCGAAAAATTATTAACTCCTTCAAAATAAATATTAATTGTTTGAAACAATTTTTTTATCATTCACAATGATTATCAATTGTTTAAAATGAATATTGACTATCCCAAAAAATTTATCATAATACTTCAGAGTAATTATCGATTATTATGAATGATTATTTATTGTCCAAAATGAAAAATAAATGTATAAAACAAATATTCCCAAAAAAAAAAAAAAAAATATATTAATAATATTTCTATCAATGTAAAAAATTTAATCAATAAAATTTTTATATTCCAAAACATTGAGATACAATTTTCATTTTTATATCAAAAATTTCCAACAATATTCAAAAAGACTTAAAATTTTTGAGTAAAAAAATTTCTCAATGTTGATTGACAACGATTATTTATCGATCGTACTTTATTATCGTTTAAAACACACAAAATTCACGAACTGAAATTTTACAAAGTGATGTATCTATATATATCTATTTATATACATGTGTATATATGTGATGAAGAGGGAGAGGATTCAGCGTCGATTACTCACGATCCCGTTACGGCGCGTGCGATGTAACTAAAACAAAAGTGATCAAAATACATAAAAAAAAAAAAAATAAAAAAAATCAGACAAAATTCAACCGTTTCACATTACAATAATATTTCCCCATTGTAATTTTTTTTTCTTCATTAACTTCGATGATACGATTTATCAATGCGTGGAATATGATCATAAAGATTATCATTTCGTGGTACTAATTGATAATAATTATTTATAACGGAAATGTGATATGATATATTTCTTCGGAAATAAAAGGAAGTCTCTTAACAAAGCACCACAATAATAAAAACAATTATTAATAAATTAATAAAAATTTTTTTGAATGATTTCAAAGAATCTTTTGAGCATTATCAACAATTTTGTATGATTACAAATTGTTTAATTAAATAATACAGAATTTTTTTTGTATTATTTAATGTGAAAAGTAATTTTAATATTCATTTTAATTAATTAATTAATTGATTATTTAGTTACTCAATGAAATATTATGAGATAAAGCAAGTGAATTAAATTGGACATTTATAAAAATAAATATCTCGTTTGAAATAAATTAATTATTAGATTAATTTAAAAAAAAAAATTCAATTTACTAATTTATTTAGTTTACACTTTCGCAAAATCATTTATTAATTTCACACTACGAATTAATTATGAAGGCAATTCGACTGATAAAAATTTAGAGACACTTATAGAATGTAAGATAAAAATATTAAATTCATCAAAGTATTAAGAAATGAAAAATAAAAAAATAATAATTGCTCAACATGCGATAAAATTTTTTTGAGAACGCATAAATAAATTTGACATCGAGTAAAGAGTGAGTATACTCATGAAGAGGCTTCTTAATATGTCTCTTTGACCCTGGAAGGTTCAAGAGCGACCGGTTGAATAACCGCACAAAAAATTCATACACATACACACACACACTTATTCAATTAACTATATTTAAATACATATAAATACATGAATGTACACACATCTAAATTCAAGTATAATACATTATGCTGGTTATATTTTACTAGGCCAATGCTTTTATAGTGTTGGAAAAAAATTTAAAAAAAAAATTTTTGTATCGATATTTAAAATTCTAAAATTACCTGAAAAAATTATCTTGACAGTTTTTTTTTATTCTGATATATAATTATTGAATGAATATGATTAGTTTCTGATAATTATTAATTTATTGAAACAAAAATTGTTTTGAGTAATCATTAATTTGTTTGGAATTAATATTGGTTGTTTGAGATAAATGTTGATTGTTTTAAATAATTATTAAATGTTTTGAAGTATTAGTAAGTAGATTAATTTATTTATTGTTTTGAAAAAGCATTAACTGTTTGAAATTAAATTTTCAGTGTTGCAAATAATTATTTATTGGTTGGAACAAATATTGATTGTTTTAGAAATTTTATAAATTGTTTAAAGTATTTGTGAAAGATTTTGAATCATTATTAATTATTCAAGGTAAATATTAATTGTTTAAAATGAACATTAATTGATGAAACAAAGAATTAATTGTTTGAAATGAATATTGATTGTGTTTAGCAATTATTGATTGTTTTAGAAATTTTACAAATTGTATGAAGTGATTATAAACCATTTTGAATTATTATTAATTGTTCAAACAATTAATTAATTGTTTAAGATGAATTTCAATTGTATTACATAATAATGAATTGTTTTGAATTAATATCAATTGTATAAAATGATTATTACCTGTTTCAAAAAATCATCAATTGTTTAAAATTAAATTTTGAGCGTTCCAAATGAATATTTATCTTTTAGAATAAATATTGATTGTTGTAAAAATTTTATAAATTGTTTGAAGTAATTAGAAAAATTTTTGTATTATTATTAATTGTTCAAACGATGAATTGATTGTACCAAATAATATGAACCACATCAAATAATTATACATTGTTTTGAATTTTTAACAATATCATTAAATAATTATTCATTGTTTTGAAAAAAATATCAATTGTTTAAAATTAAAATTTCAACGTTTCAAACGATTATTTATTGGTTGGAATAAATATTGATTGTTTTAGAAATTTTATAATTTGTTTAAAGCGATTATAAATAATTATGCATCAGTATAAAGTCTTCAAACAAAGATCTAATTCTTTAAAATGAACATTCATTGTATTGAATAATTATTGTTTGTTCTGAATTAAAATCAATTGTATAAAATAATTATTAATTGTTTCAAAAAAATCATCAATTTTGTAAAATCAAATTTTCATTGTTCCAAATGATATTCAATTGTTTGAAATAAATATTGAATGTTTCAAAAATTTTATAAATTATCCGAAATAAATATGAATGATTTTGAATAATTATTAATTGTTTATTGTTTCAAGCTAAAAAATGATTGTTTTGGATTAATTATTATCAATTGTTTCAAACAAAGTGAAATATTATTTTAATATCAAACAAAAAGTTTTTTGTATCGATACATGACATTTTAAAATGACTTGAAAAATTTATCTCGACACTTTTTCTTTTTATTCTGATATTTAAACGAAGATTAATTATTATTTATTTCTATTATATTTCTTTCTGTTATATACATATTTATAATGTACATATACATACAGCTATGTTTGTATATTGTAGGTATTTATATTTATACATATGTATGCAGCGTACGGAAAATATAGAAAATTTATTGTGTTGAAGTCGTTAGAAAAATGGTGGGACATTTCCTGTATCAACATGTCGATTTTTATCATTTAAATACGTGAAACTCATACGAGTTTATTTTTTTTTATCCTTATTATTTTGTGGTTTGGAGCTATTGTTCATTTATATTGTCACTGAGTGTCGGGTATTGAACCCACATTTTTTTTTTATTGAATTAGTGAGAGAGAAAAATGAATTGATAATAATTTTTTTTGAGGTCACTTTTTCTGGAAGAAGATGAAATAAAAACTATGAACAAATTAAATAAATAATATGTATATGAAGTAATGATGTAATAATATAAATGAACCACAACGTTAACTTATGTAATAATGAAAGATGAGTTATCTACGATCGAGAATTAATCAGCGGTCATTGACTTGTGGTTGTGTTTGTCTCACCGCATTATTTTTCCATTTTATTCTTTCTTCACCGTCAATATTATTATTTAATCTTTTATTTTCTCATTATTTTATTATTTATATATGTACATTATACATTTTATATATTTCCAGACTTGGGTGGTGATGTCTGTTGAATAAAAATATTTAATAATATAAAAGTATTTTAAATTCAGGAAAAAAAATCCGTGTGAAAATCTACTAAAAAATTTTTGTTTATGCAGGAAAAATTAATTTGCATTATTTGAAAGTTTATTTATTGATTTTTTATTTATTTATTGTATTTTTATTTTATTTATTGTGCACAGTGAAAAGTTTTGTGTGAAGGATTTTTAAAAATTTGTAGTAATTTTTTTTTTAAAACAAATTTTATGTCAAATTTTAACACAAAAATTTTTGTCTAAGCAGAAAAATTATTTTGTTTCATTTGAAAGTTTATTTATTGATTTTTCTACCAATTTTATTCATTTGTTGTATTTTTTTTATTGTGCATATTGAAAAAATTTGCATAAAAGTCCGACAAAAATTGTGTAAACAATTTTTAACTAAAATTTTGTATCAAATTTCAACACAAGAATTTTTGTCGAAGCAGAAAAATTATTTTGCCTTGAATATAAATAATAAATTTATGAATTTTTCTATAGATTTTATTTATTCACTGTATTGTTTAGTACTCATTTAATTGTTTATAATAGAAAATTTTGTGTAAAAGTCCACAAAAAAAATTGTATCAACTATTTTCAACCCAAATTTTCCATAAAATTTCACCCCAAAAATTTGTGCTTAAGTAGTCTCGTGTCCGATTTTCAAAAAATTGATATTTTTTTTTGCATATTTTCAAAGTTTTATAAGTTGAAAATGTACGCGCCAGGAATAGATGATTAATGTAAGTATAAATTTTCAATGAGGATTTTCTTTCCAAAATTTGAACGCGTTTTTCTCGAAACTACTTTTTTTCCGTCGGCCCGGATGATTAAAAAAAAACTATTCAACGGATCGGTC
>JAQQBS010001422.1:20629517-20644867 GCA_030347275.1 Microctonus aethiopoides
TCAGATATTTCAGTATATATGAAATGTTTCATCGAATTTATAAATAGATCAAAAAATTTTCCCGAAATTAAAACTTATTCTTAACTAATTTACCTGATATCCATGATGATTCGTAGTCAGTTGCGTTGTCAAATGATGTAAGAGATTTACCTTGTGCTTTTTTCAAAAGAAACAATTGAACCAGAACGAAACATATGGCGCAAAATAATTCAATAGTTAACGCCATTGTTCGGGGCGATAATGTGATTAGGATAGCTAGTTGCTCACTTATGGTTCAATATGTGATGGAGAATCGTAGATGGATGCTTATGTCAATTTTATTCACTAGATGCTGTTGGTAATAGATATATCCAGTCGAAAGCTGGCACGAAAATAACTCACTGCTTCAGTGAATTATATAATACCATTTGTTATCAGCTTTGACACCTTTATGTTTAAAAATAAAATTTGATTTTTCTATCGGTATTTCATTCCATTGTTCAGAGCATAAAAATTCTAGAATATGAAAACAAATATAAGATTATAACGGTTTAACGTTTTTTTTCTTCAGTAAACGACAATCCTTGAGAATAATTTTATCTATTCCTGATTAAATTCCGACTTATGTTATTTTTATGAAAACGTTCCGAAACTCAAATATTTTTGTAGAGTCCGCTACAGTTTTCAAGACCAAAAACTATTGATATTATGTACAAATTACGCATCGCACATTTACGCTATCAATTTGATATAATATTTTTTCTAAACATTAATGATCGAATCGAATAAACACATCGATAGTTTTGGTCTTGAAATTTACAGTGGACTCTATAAAAATATTTGAGTAATAAAATGTTTTCATACAAACAACATGAGTCAGAATGTAATCAGCAAAAAATAGAGTATTCCTCAACTAACTATCAACTCGTTGTAGGTACTACTACCACTACCACTACCACTACTACCACTACCACCACTACCACTACTACCACTAGCACTACTACCACTACTACCACTACCGCCACCGCCACTACCACTACCATCCTTTTCCGGATCAGGGGATCGGGGGGATCGTTTTCGATGATATAAATAATGATGGAACGAATAATCATTTATCGTCATATATGATTATTGATTGTATCTCAAAACATTTCATCATTATATTAATATATTCATCAGTATTAATTGCTGAATTCACCAATTAAGGTACAGAAAAAAATGAAACGAGAACATGGTTTGGCGTGTTGCAGTCATGTCGGTTGATTGTGATGCTGTGATACGGCGTCAATTATTGGGGAAATTCACATGATTTTGGCTTATTACATGACGTGAAATACTGTGGTCTCACAATAGTTATAACTTGTGACAGCACAGAGTGGAATTTCGTGGAGTACACCAAAGGCTTTTGGGGAATGGAGATTTTTCTAGTGTATTATGTGACCTACTGTTGATAAGAACATATTTTTCTTTACCTACAAATGTTAACAATCCAAAATTTGATTTAGTTTAAATAAGTTCCACCGTTTATCACAACTAAATATCCCAGCGCGAAAGCGCCACTTTTTCAACGTATTATAAAACATAATTTCATATACATATAATACACCAATAAATAAATAAACAATATTGTATCAGTATTCACTATTGAATTTCAAAAGTAATTACACTGCTTATTAATTCAAAGTTGATCAATAAATTAATTTCAAAATATTTATAAGTTATACAAAGTTTATATTTTTATCATAAACATAACTATATGATAAACAATTCCAGTTTAAATTTAAAAATCGACAAATAATTTAACTAATAATGCAAAAATATTACAAATTCTATTCCAAGATAGATTTCAAATGTAATTTACACCACAAATATTATATTTAAATGTACTAATATTAAATACAGTTTTCTATATTTAATAAAATTATGAATTATACGTTGAATGATCCGAAAATATGTATAAACATAAATTTACAAATTAAATTTCATCCAACTATCTGCCATAATTTTACAATTATAAAATCACTTGCCAACAAACTAAAACTAAATTTTCTGTTTATAAAATCTTTACAATAAATGCATGAATAAATCTTTGAATTTGTATTCAAACATGTTAATATGTTACAAATATAATTATATCAAACATCAAAAAGTATACATATATATATATTAAAAACAAATTTACACAAATATTAAATAATTTCTGAAGTTTAAATAATTATTCATTTCATATGATTTGGCGAACTTGTGCAATGACACTTAATATTAAATCACTTTATCCGGGTTCATTTGCCAATTTGCTATAGATATTTGTTCATTTCCAACATATGTAAACATAAAAAAAAAATAATAATTGCAAGTAATAAATTATAAATACCAATAATTATTTATATTGTATCCCTGAAAATTTTGTATTATCACAAACAATCAAAGACTGTCCAATAAAATTCTTCATTTTTCTATATCTGTAAAAAATAAATATTTTTGATTTGTACAAAACCATGTACAAAATATATTATTTCACAGAATAACGTGATCACCTTGCACTTTGACTCATCACATATATGTATATCGTAATACGTTAGTAATTCAAGGTCATGTAAGTCAAAGTCAACGAGAAAGATATCAAACATCGCGTCATATATTTGTTCATCACACAAATACATATATACATACACACACACATTGATAGAAATATTGATACACACAATAATAAAAATTAATACAAAATCCTCAATAATTTTCCAATGCGGAAATAGATAAAAAAAAAATTGAAATTGAAATAATTAAAATTACATTTTTTAATAAATATTAATTTTAAAAAAATAATTTACATCAATATTAATTATAAATGATCAATAAACACTAAATAATGTTGTTACATATTACTAAAAATATCCAATTGAATATTAATTACATTTTTTTTTGTTTATAAATTAATTATAATCATTTAATTTGATTTTTTTTTCGTTTATTTATTTTTGTTTATACTCACTAAATTACGTTAATTATTTTTTTGTGTGTGATTTGAAAGTTTAGAAAGGATGAAAAGAGTTAATAAACAATAGGAGAAGTGTAAATAAATTTACTTTTATGTTTAGTTTTTATTATATAATCAACAGGGGCTGATACACCTATTGGCATTTGGCCTTGGTTAAACTTGACCTTGTTTTACTTCAAGTACCCCCTCACCTTGTACGTCATTATATTTAACTATATACAGACAAATATTATTCATACGTATATACTTTAACTTATACATGTGTGTACAAGTGTATTATAATATCAAATGTACTTGACAGTGGCCTCAAAGAATAAATACCTTGAACTCATCATAAACAAGGTTTTATCAATAATTATTTCTATATTTTTCTGTCACTTTATTTTTCATTATTAATTTTATATTCACTGTCACATTATTAAAACAATGTCATCTGTGTATGAAATAACAATTAGAAGAGAAAAAAATTACGTATACAAAGAACGATATTATTAAATGAATGAAATGAAAATAGAACAACTTAAATGTAATTTTATAAATTTTATTTCAAATTAATATATCAAAACAATTTTTTTTTTTTTATACATGTCCGTGAAATATTTAATCAATGACGAAACAGATTAATTTGTTTTTCATATTTAATTCCACGAATACATTTCCTCATTTTGTTATCATCCATAAATAAATATTAACGAATTTGAAAATGTAAAATTATAACTCTCAAATAATTTTCTGAATAAATAATGACAATAAAAAATGTATTTCAATTTATTTCAATATTTATATTCCCTATCATATTATTATCTAATTTTGAAGTCGAATTACTAAGTAACAATATGATCAACAAATATGAAATAATTTTCTGAATAATTAATAAAAATAAAAAATTATATCAATATTAATTATTAAAATTTAGAAGAAATTATATTGTCAATTAATTCAAATTTGATTAAAAAATCAATTCAACAAATACAAATTTCGAAATTTTTATACGTTAGAAAGTTTATATAATTTTTAAGAACATAAATATATGATAAATAATTCCAAAATATACATAAAAATCTACGAATAAATTAACAAATAATACAAAAGATTAAAAATTCCCTCACAAAATAAATTCCAAATAAAATTCACACCAAATATTTATTTATTTTTTATATAAATCTCATTATAAATATTCATATCATTTATTTTAAACAGTTAAAATAATTTATAAAATTACAAATATCGTTGTAAAATTGCAATAAATCCAATACTAAATCTACAAATAAATTAAAAAATAATATAAAAGATTAAAAATTCCCTCACAAAATAAATTCCAAATAAAATTCACACCAAATATTTATTTATTTTTTATATAAATCTCATTATAAATATTCATATCATTTATTTTAAACAGTTAAAATAATTTATAAAATTGCAAATATCGTTGTAAAATTACAATAAATCCAATACTAAATCTACAAATAAATTAAAAAATAATATAAAAGATTAAAAATTCCCTCACAAAATAAATTCCAAATAAAATTCACACCAAATATTTATTTATTTTTTATATAAATCTCATTATAAATATTCATATCATTTATTTTAAACAGTTAAAATAATTTAAAAAATTACACATATCGTTGTAAAATTGCAATAAATCCAAT
Source organism: Microctonus aethiopoides (assembly GCA_030347275.1). Lineage (NCBI taxonomy): Eukaryota > Metazoa > Arthropoda > Insecta > Hymenoptera > Braconidae > Microctonus > Microctonus aethiopoides. The sequence goes on from JAQQBS010001422.1 coordinate 20,634,147, forward strand.
ACTAAATCTAAAAATAAATTAAAAAATAATACAAAAGATTAAAAATTCCCTCACAAAATAAATTCCAAATAAAATTCACACCAAATATTTATTTATTTTTTATATAAATCTCATTATAAATATTCATATCATTTATTTTAAACAGTTAAAATAATTTATAAAATTGCAAATATCGTTGTAAAATTACAATAAATCTAATACTAGAAAACATTTCATTCAATATAAAAAACGGAAATGAAAATGACAGATAAATTTTTTTTTTCATTCATTTATTTTTTTTTTCTATTATAAATATAAAATTTATTATTTCTCATTTATGTATTATCATTTTATTCATGTATGAACACGTTCCTCCCACCTGTCCACTGATGCCACATGTACAAATTGTCCTCCCCAATTGTCCTCCACCTCGACCTTCTTATTTTTCTTCCACCACCACCGTCACTACTACTATTATAGCGCTTCGTTACTATTACTACTACTACTACTACTATTACTACTACTACTACACATCCATTGCATTAACCGCGTGATTTCCCGCACTCGCGCGTCATGTTGCATGCACTCGCTGATGCAACTGCGTAGCGTCGGGACGCTGCGGTCGATGTCAAGGCCAAGGTTGTCAACGACGAGACTAAAAAGTCCGTTTGATGTTTTTGTGAGAGCGCCAATGTCGGATGTGTGCGTCCAATCATACATATTTGTTACTTTTTTTTTTATTGCGTTGATATTAATTAAAATGATGGACATTTAAAGCCACAAAAATTTTCCGGTTTTGACTTTTGATAACGATAAAGACGCATTTATACGATGAAGGACAAAATAACAGATAAGCTGTCATTATTGAAAATTTTATCATTTGTCGTATTATAAAATTATAATAATAAACAAAATTAATTTAAAAAAAAAAAATTTTTTTTTTTTCATTTTCATTTTGATTTATTCAATTGCTATGAAATAACGTCATGTATATGTATGTATTTTTGTTGAAGAATATCGTTATTTAAATTCTATTGTACATGACAATGTCTTTATAGATATTTATCTATTTTTTTTTTCAATTTTATTATTTTTTTTTTATTAAATCCATTGGCATCACGTCATCAATGACCTTGATTTTTTTATTTCTCACGTTTATATAAACATCAATAATCGCATGAATATAAAAACAAAATCCAAATATAACAATTAAATAAAACAAATAAATTACAAAATGTGAAAAATTAATAATTTCCAATATAAAAATTATAATATAAATCCCAAATATTTTCTCCTCTATTAAAATCAATTTAAATTTGTTTAATCAATAATAAATCCAAATAAACAAACACAATTATCATAAATAAAAAATAAAAATCTTCAAAGAAAATTTATTTTTATATTAATTTGAATTTTATAAAGTTCGTAATTAATTAAAAGAAAATTAAATGTGAATTCGAATGCGTCTATTATTTTTCAAGTGCATATTTATGACCTTGAATGAAAGCGTCGGTGTCAAGTGCAAAGTATATAGTGAGATAAAAATGAAGAGGTGAAAGAAGAAGAGGAAAAAAAAAAAAAAATGTGAAAGAGAGTATATTGGACCCTGTGGCCACAGAGAGAGGGTGAGAGAGAGAGTTAAGGTCAAGGCCAATTATCTACAAACACAAATAACAAACGCTTTACATAGTCACTTTTATATATTTATTCATATGTATATGAATAAAGTGCTTTCGTCGCATTGAACGAGATGCGCGCGCCTTGACGCTTGCGTCGCGACGCTTTCATTGCGCTTGGAGCCATTGCCAAGGTTGCTGGCGGTCACGGGCAACTGATAAATGCAATAATAAAGAAAAAAATATATGTATGTGTGGGTAACGAGTAGGAGGAAAAAAGAAAAATAAAAGAGAAAATTTTTTTGAGGATTGAAAAAATTAAATTAATTTATTATGGCTTTTGTTTTTTTTTTTTATTTATATAAAATAAATTTTGAAGATGGAGATATAATAAAAAAGCGGAAGTGAATGAAGATGGGATGAATAGATTTGTTTATATTAATGTTTATACATGAAGAGTTGATTTTTTTAGCAGAAAAAATTTTTTTTTTGGGAAAAATTGTGGGTCGAAAATTTAATATTAATTTTAAAAGATGGGATTTAATTTAGAATGAGAAATTATTACTTAGGATATATGTTTAGTTGTAATGATGAATTGGAATTAATTAATTAAGTAAATTATTTTTTATTTATTTATTTATTTGATTTTTGGCATTGAATAAAAAATTATATTTGTTTTTTTTTCTCGTTGAATTTTTTTACTATTGTTTTTTAATGATTGTTGCTTGGAGGAGATAGATAAAGGGGGGATTTTTTTGTATTCTTAAATGAAGATTTGACAGAGAATAAAATAATAAATTCAAAAAGTCAAGTGCACTTTTCAAAAAAAAAAAAATAATTATGAAAAATTTTGAAACCTTGAACGATGTTTTTGTCTCTAAAATAAAATCAGAAAGAAAACCTTGTGGACATCCACCAGGGTAATTATCAACGAGATAAAAATAAAATTTCGAATGGAAAAAAAAAATTAAAAATAGAAAATTAACTGACGTAAATTCCCACCTTGATAAAATTTGTACAAAATAAATTTTTGGTTTTTTTATTTCTATTTATTCTTTGTCACTTTTATTATTACATAATAGTCGGAAGATTCGGTTTATAACGGAAATCAATCTTCATTATCATGACCCACTTTTTGATATGTGAGGAGAAAATGTAGGACAATTGAAAATCATTTTCTCTGTCTCCTATTTTTTTTTTTAAACAACTAAAATTTAAATCGATACACGATAGTGTTGAAATTTTATTCTCTAGGTCAGTTTCAAAGTTGGCGATTCAACAACAACAAATCTCAACATTTTTTTTTTTTTTTTATATAGAGCAACAAACGGAAAGTTGTCTAAATTAATTATTTATAATTTCAAAACTAGGGAAAAAAATATAAAAATATATTCTTGTAATAAAAAACTGAAAATTTCTTCGAATTATTTTATAATTCATCAAAAATTATTGTTGACCAACATTAATTTTGTTGATTAATTTCACTATTTTTACCCAAGAAAAAAAATATAAAAATTCATTTTTACATGAGAAATAAAAAAAATATTTAATTCATCGCTGAAATTAATTTTTTTTTATTGACAGAGTTAACGAAAAATTTTAATTTTGACACTTTTGGATTTTGGACACTTGAAAATTTTTCTTTCGTAATTTATCAAAAAATGCCAGTCATCTAAATGAATAAAAATAAAACGTTCATTATTATTTTACCTCAGAATATTATTAATTTCCTAAAAAATTAATTTCCCCATGACAAACCTATTTATAAAAATGTCAAAAAATTTTTTTATATATCTCAAAAATGCATCAATACATTACAAAAATTTTCAAAATTTAATACCATCATTTTGACAATAAAAAAAATTTCTCAAACTTTCCAAAATTTTTTATCTAAAAAACTAAAATATTCCCCTAATAATTATTAATCCCTAATTAATAATTTAAACAAATATATAATCATTAACACACATATAAATAAATATAACAAACATAATAAATAATCAAATTCCATTATTAAATCGCAAATATTGTAAAAGTTTCCCCTTGAAATCTGCAAATATTAATAAAAAAATAATTCAAGTTTCTTTTTATTTTTTTTTAAACAAAATAAAATAAAAAGATAGACAAGTTCAAGGTCACTGAATTTGTCCCACGGCCATACCAAGGAATCGCGAAATAAAAAAAGCCTCCATTTAACTACATACATAAATGTGCAAAAAAAAAAAAAAAAAAAAAAAAAAAAAAAAAAAAAAAAAAAAAAAAAATGAAGAAAAAAAAAGATAAAATATAAATTGTGAATAACTGACCTCAGACGCAACGTAATAAACTCGTGGGCGTTTTGCTTTTGGATTTAATATTATTACACTATTTACCAGTAAGAAACTCTCAAGGATAATTTGTATGAATGTAAGTGAACATTTATATACATATGTGTATATATGTGTGTGTGTATTTGAAGCTGAATTATATTGTTTAATTAAAATTGTTCGACCTCTCAAGTGACATTGTATTACATATTTACACTAACACAAGTACATGCCGAGGTATATTTAATTGTAAATATATAATACAGCAATATTTATGCAGTGTTTAAATGCAAACTTGTTGGTTAATTAATACATTTGTTGGTTTAATATTATTTTAAAATATGGCACAATATTTTGTGTTGTTTTTTTTATTTTATTTACGAAACAATTGTGTATAAATATTTATATTAAAATTTATAATTATGTATTTGGCGGATTTTTAATAATATATTATTGGTTAGTAAATAAGTATTTAAATATTGTATAGTATTTTTTAGTTAATATAATTTTCATTTGTTTAATTATTTATGAAATGGAGATTGAAAGTCAATTTTTTATAATACAATAAAATTAGAAATTGATATTATTAATAATTTTACTTGACTTGAAAAATAAATTATACTATGCAACAATTTATTTTATTTATAAAATGATTGTTTATAAATTATCAGAAATAAAAATCACATTTTTCAGGTCATTTGTTGCAATTATTATTTTGTAAACAAATAATGGAATTTTTATACACACAAAAAAAATTTTCCAATCACATTTTTTAAAATTTCTTTACATCAAGTTCAACAATAATTCAATTCGTATTTTTTTTTACTACATGAATTAATAAAAATTACAAAAAAAAAAAAATATTGTTATCTCAAAAACAGGAAACATGTGTTAATTTTTTTTCTAAATATTAAAATGAAAAAACAAAAAGAAATTCTTCTCTTTAATTTTTTTTTCCTTCTCCCTACTCCAAAATTTTTGCACGTTGAAAATTTCATCATTATTATCATTTATATAATAATTTATTGATATAATTAACATTCATGTATCAAAAATAAAATCCATCAAATGAAAATGAGAAAAAAAAATTATTTTTTTTTTATATCAATTTTAATTATTTTCTCATTTCAAAAATTATTTTTCAGAAATTAATTATAAAATATTAATTCTCAGTGTATTTAAATATGAAAACGTATGCATAATTACTCAATGATTTATTATAATAATACACAGAATAAATATTGTGTGTATATATTTTTTTTGTGGATAAATTGATGTATTTCAGGGTAAAATACATTTACCCTTTTTTCTATTTTCCGCATCCGCGTGGGCCGCGCATTCAAGCACGTTAACCTTGAACTTCATCTCGTGGCTTTCACTGACGTCACAACAATCGACCTGGAATTGTTAGCACGTACAAACATGTATGAATACAATCATATTGCATAATTTATTTCATCAAATATAATTCTAATTATTATATTAAATTGTTTCTAAAATAAGTTACTAAAACAAAATTCTAATTTATCATCCAATAAAATTATTATCCAAAATCGTCAAGAACTTTATTAAACTCAAAAAATAAATAAATAAATAAATTGTACAATACACAGCAATTAATATTATTTATAACAATATATATAAATTTTGTATAATAATCACAAATGAATATAATAATTTCCCCGATTAATTTATTTAAATAATTATTCATATTTATTTACTTCGCAACCAAAATTTTGGTAATTTTTAAATCAACAAAAAAATTTTCCCAATTTATTTTTTATATTAATTTTAATAATAATTTATATGATCAACATTGTATATTTTTTTTTTATCTTCTACGTAAATTTATAAACAATATTATAATCATCCTAATGATTCAAAATTAACAACAATTTTTGTCTAAATATACAAATAAAAAGTACACTATTAATAATTCTATTTCTCTATTTCGTCCAGGGGTAAAAATTTATAACCAATTATTTTTTTTCACACCTTGAAACGTCTCAATTATTTCTTGTAACAGGTACTATTGCAACTGAAGGCCACATACTTATGTCTATATCTCTATCGTAAATTATTTTCATTTATGCGTTCTAAAAATATAAATAAATTTTTTTTTCTATACGAATTTTTTTCCTGACCTACAAAACAAATATTTAACTATACATAAAGAACAAACTGTTGTAAATTTTTCTTGTCACTTATATGAACATATTGTATTTATTGTTTGACATACAAGAATTTTAGTGGAAGAATAATTGACAGGAAATATTTATTTAATTTAATGTAAAATAAATTTTTGGCTTTGACTCGAATTTTTTGGTTTAAATTTGTTAAGAATTTTCATTGAAAATTGTTGACTTTTTAAACAAAATTTTTCAATATACGCAATAAAAAATAGAAATGGAAATTTTTATTATTATAATTTTGAAATGAATAATTAAAAAACATTTATTTAAAAATTTTTCGGCCTTTCCTCTTAAACAAATATAAACTAATAAAAATAAATAAAAATGTGTACGTACTATAATTAAATAATATTTCCTCATCGTCTCGGTTATTAATTCAATTGTTCAAATGAATATTGATTATTCAGAATAATAAATAACTTGACAAATTACAAACACAAAAATTCATCTCAACTTTTTCCGATCTGAATATTTTTATTCTATTTTTTATTGGACTTTTACCCAAGGCGTTTTACAATAAAAGTTACTTTTAAATATAACAAATACATATATATTTGTTTATATACATTAGGGTGATTGAAAAAAAAGCAACATTTTTGTTTTTTTATCGTTAGAATTTTGTAGCTTACGAACTAATGAATGGATTCAAATGATCAATACATATTTTTATAGGAAATTTGACGCTCTACAAAAAAGGTCTCTTGCAATTTTTTCATAACTTTTACTGTTTAGAAGATATCGGAGGTTAAAGTTTCAAGAATTTACCAAATATTCTTTATTGTTATTTTAAAATTTTATAACTCATAGACAAATTAATATTATAAAGTGCGCAACATATATTTTTGTAGAAAATTAAACGCTCTACAAAAAAGGTCTCTTGTAGTTAATCGATTACTCTAACCATTTAGAAGATATTCGCATTCGAATCCCTGCGTACTGATTTTAATAGTTTTTCTAATAAATAATTCAAATTTATCCATTCAAGTCATGAATCCGAATATCTTCTAAATGGTTAGAGTAATCGATAAACCACAAGAGACCTTTTTTGTAGAGCGTTCAATTCCCTACAAAATTATATGTTGCCCACTTTATAATATTAATTTGTCTACGAGTTATAAAATTTAAAAGTAACAAAGAATTTTTGTTAAATTCTTCAAACTTTAACCTCCGATATCTTCTAAACAATAAAAGTTATGAAAAAATTGTAAGATACCTTTTTTGTAGAGCGTTCAATTTCCTATAAAAATATGTATTGATCATTTAAATCCGTCCATTGGTTCGTAAGCTACAAAATTCTAACGATAAAAACAAAAATTTTCTCATGTTATTCTTATAGAAAATAAAAAAGTGCAATGAGCCCTATCTTAATATTAAAATTAAGAGCTCATATTTTCGGAATCTTATTTTCCGACCTAAACGAAACTTTTAACCCTGGTTCCAAGAAAAAAAATGTTCCTTTTTTATTTTTTTTTTGCATCTCCCTAATATACATGTATATATAAACTATAAAAAATGCCAGGAGTATTACAAGAAATTTAGGGACGTCGTTATTGCTGAAAATTGAATAATATAACATTGCTTCCGACAATAAATCACCAGGTATTGTTGTGTTGTCCTCGCAAAAGTCACCGCACATTTTCCAAAACCCTCTCAACGGGATATTACGTAAAATATATACATATATATACACATGTATATAAGGGAGATTTGTGTGTGGGACTATAGTGAAATATAGAAAAAAAAAAATATATATAAAGGATGATAATAAATTAAATTAAAATAAATAATATTGTATACCACCATTGAAATGTTATATGACTGGTATCGGTTTGGAATGTCGTCAAAATGTTACATAACAGTGCTTATGCTTTTATGATATTTGTAGTAAACACGCAAAAGGACCTGAATAATGTTATACAGTTGTTGAAATATATGAAAAGATGGATATATTAATAAATATCTTTTTGTTTTAAATTATAAATTTTCTTGTCATTGGATGAAAATAATAAAATATTGTCATTTACAGTAAATAATTTGGATTTGATTGAATTTAATTAGAGTATTTTAATTGATTGTTTGATAAATGCCAGGGGGTTTTTATTGAGAGAAAAAAAAATTAATTTGAGGAATTTAATTTAGGTAATTATTTTTTATTATAATTTATGTTAAAGTGGGGAAAAATCGAGATGATTTTTTAGGTTTGTTTGTTATGTTATTTATTGTGAATTATTATTAATATTTATTTGGACAATTTAATTAATTGAGATAAAGAAATATTATTTAATTAGTGTGTGCGAATTTTTTTATTTTTTTTTTAGTTGAATTTTTTTTTGATTCTTCATTTCGAAATTGTTATATGAAACATTTTTATTTCAATTTTTTTGATGTGTTTTTTGAAGATTTTGTGTATGAAAATTCACTAAAGATGTCGACTGTTTTCAATGAAAATTTGTAACAAATTTAATATAAAGAATTTCTCCACAAAAAAAAAATCGAAATGTAAATTCAATTTTTTTATTTTTTCTAAACATATTCAAAATGCATAAATAAACAAAATGTTGGATGACAATAAATAAATATAAATAAATTTTCGTTTTTCCATTTAAATAACATGAGGGAAAAAATTTTTTTTTTCTTTGGAATTTTGTAGCTCAACATTTGCGCATCATAGAGATGAGTTCATAGCATATTCTTGTAGGGAATCGAACGCTCTACAAAAAAGGCCTCTTACACTTTTTTCATAGAGACAGCCATTCTAAAGATATTCAAACCCAAAATTTCAAATGTATGAAATTTTGACTTTTTTGTTATTAAATCGATACTAATCACTTTATTATTGTCTTAAAAATCATTTTTAATCGTAAAACTGGTTTTAGTATGCTAATATATTATCGTAAAGCAAAAAAAAAAAATACTCAATTGTCACATATTTTTTTTTTCTTTATTTTATTTACTATAAAAAAAAATTATTTATAACTTATATTAAATGAATTTAATTATTATTTCAAAGCAATAGAAATTACGCTGTCTAAACAAAACTAAGCAATGTAACTACAATTATTGAAGTGTTTTTCATTACAATAATTAAGTGTTCAGTATCGATTTCATAACAAAAAAGTCAAAATTTCATACATTTGAAACTTTGAGTTTGAATATCTTTAGAATGGCTGTCTCTATAAAAAAAGTGTAAGAGACCTTTTTTGTAGAGCGTTCGATTCCCTACAAGAATATATTATGATCTCATCTTCATGTGACGCAAATGCCGAGCTACAAAATTCAAAAAAAAAAAAAAAAAAAAATTCCCTTGTTATTTAAATGGAAAAACAAAAATTACAATAAGTAACGTCCAAATATTCAAATTAAGAGCTCCGCTTCAAACAGGCTTCTTTTTTTCACAGTCTACTAATAAATTTTCAGTCTATTTTTTTGATAAAAAAAAAAAATTTGCTTAAAAATGGCACACCCTAATCTATATAATATATATTTTTAATTCGAGTACTTATAATTTATTTAAAATAAATTTATTCACCATCGCTTCAAAGCCTCTGCTATATATAATATATATATTACATATATATTCAAAATAAAATATCTTAAAAATTATAATAAATGTATAAAAATATCCGTAAACATGATAAAAATAAATATCACTAAATAATTTCACCAATATATATTATATATTTTATATATTATATAATATATAATATTCTAGTAAATACACATATATATATATATCTATATTCAAATATTTCATGAAGGTTAAAGAGTTATATTTTCTCTATATACAGCTTTTGAAAAATATTAACTGTAAATACAATTGAAAATAAACTTTTAAACCAGTACAGATTTACGATGTTAACCCACCCATTTCGAACTACTTTTACCCATCATTCAACACTTCCGGCATTTTGTATATCAGAATATTTACAGTATTCTGGTTATATATATATATATATATATATATATATATATACATGTATATAATATAACCAATCCAACGAGAGAGTTGTAACGGTTTGTAATATATTTTTCTCTGTTGCATATTTACCTGATGGGCCCCCGCAAAACTGCATGAAAAATATACAATTGACCCCTTCTGTACAATTGTAGAAAGTGCACCAGGAACTATATAATGGCGTCAGCATTTACTCTAGTTGGATATGTATATATAATGAGTGAGAGAGTTTAAAACCCGCGCGCGCGTGAAATTACAAAGTCCCACGCAGCGTTTTGTGCAAAACACCACACGGGGTCTTTATTTATTTTTTTTTTTATTTTTCTTATTTGTAAAATTCACCATTGGTCGCGGTAAAGACGTTTGGACTTTTACTAAATGTTATGTTTATCTAGGGATATGTATATATGTATGTATAATTTTTGCAGAGTTATATATACTAGAGAAATAATCGAGTTACGGTGAAAAGTCATCGACTTTCGCTTTGTCAAGTAGACCCTCATGGTTTATCACTTTATTAACTACAAACTTATACACTTTGGGATTCTGTTTGAATATATATATATATATTAGGGTGGCGCAAAAAAACCGACTATTTTTTTTTTTTGAGTCTCGAGTGAAAAAATGTTAGTTTTTGATGTTTTAAGAGTCCCCTTCAAAGGACAGCTCGAAA
>JAQQBS010001422.1:20644967-20660217 GCA_030347275.1 Microctonus aethiopoides
TTGTAATTTAAAAAAATTTAGAGCGACCTCTTAAAAATTTTTTTTCGAACTGTCCTTTGGAGGGAGCTCTTAAAATATTAAAAATTAACATTTTTCACCCGAGACTCAAAAAAAAAAATAGTCGGTTTTTTTGCACCGCCCTAATATATATATATTAGGGTGGGCCAAATAAAACTGGATTTTTTTTCTTTTACTATAATGAAAATACTGTTCAAGGTGACCAAAAAATGAGCGTGTGAAAAGAGGAGCTCCTTAATTTTAATATTAAGAGGTGGCGATGCGTGATTTTCGATTTCCCATTTAAATAACACGGGAATTTTTTTTTTTTTTTTTTTTGAATTTTTTTGCGTTATAGCGAATTCTTATGTTGTAAAAATCAAAACATAGTCTTATAGGAAATCAAGTGATCTACAAAAAAGGAAAAAATATATTAATAAAAAAATTGAGGTGAATTCAAATTTAGTTGACTAAAAAATTCTCTAAAATGTTTTAAATAATTTGTATTCGAAATTAATAATTATTATTAATATATCCTCTTCATGTATTTATTTATTACTAGAAATTGAATCAATATATATTCATGGTGATAATCCATTTGAATAACAATTATTAACATGTCAATTTAAAAATTATAATTATACTAATTATTTAATTTTTCCTAATTTAATAAATATAAAGTTAAAATTATTTTTACCTTCACCACAAAAATAAAACAATATATATTTATTATCATACATAATAAATATATTTGACATTATAAATAACCATACTAATATTTTCAAGGGCCTTCAACAAAAAGGTCACACAATATTTCATAAATAAAATAATCAATGATTCTCTTCATTGCTGTAGTAAAATAAAATGACCCTCAAAAATAAACTACACTCAAAAAACGTAGACAAAAGTTTACAAAATTCTATTTTGTCCTACATATAAAAATATTTCTACACAACATTCACACACAAAAAGTTAATATAACGCAATAGTTTCAAATAGTATTCATAAATTAATCTAAGGAAAATATATTTCAACAAAAGAATATTTTATTTTAAAAATAAATTTTCTTTTTAAATTTTTCTGTCAAGTACAAAAATTACCACTGCCAATACATACACACAGGGTATAATATATACAAGTATATAGATCATAAATATTTCTGGACCTCTCAAATACATATAATAATAATATATTTTCGTGTCTTCCTTTTCACTTTCGTTTGAAAGAGTCGATTGGCAAAAGTGTGTCAAGGGGTCAGCGGGCCATTGGCCCTGTTCCACTTTTTATTTTGGCTCTTCCTTTCGCTTCAACATCATATTTTTTATCATGAAATAAAATATTCCACACGTGTACATCTATAAACATATACATATCACAAAAATATTTAATTCATTTACGTAATTCTAAAAATTATTTCGATACACAAAAAAAAAGAATCTGAATGTATTCAATTAATTTTAATTTATATCTTGCGATATTTATATTTATTTTTATTTTTTATGTTGTATATATGTTTCTCTATTTTGTCATTGAAAAATGTTTATTGCCGGGAATATTTAGGAAATATTATAAAAATGGTCGCGTGGCTTTGAAGAAAAATTTTACAGTCCTTCAGGTAAATCAATTTTTAGAAAAATTTCTTTGAAAATTTTATATTCATTGGTTATTGTTGTTTTATTTTTGGGTATATGAATTCATTTTGTCTGAGGAGAATTTGGAGAATATAAATAAATAATTATCTGGGTTGAAATTGAATTATATTAATTTTATTAAAACAATAAAAACAAATATTTATATTTGAGTTATGAATTTTAATTTATTTTTGAAGAATAATTTTGTAGTTTAATTGAAGAATAAAAATTTGGTTCAAATTTATTAAAATTGAGATGTTAATTTAATACAAAATATAATATATTTTAATAAATTTTTAATTCAACTATTGGTAAATAATAAAAAACAATCGTTCAAAAAATAAAAAAAAATCAGATCAATAATAATTTATAGTAAATAAATATTAATTATTAATCCTCATTATAATTCAAAATATTTCTGACTTTCAAACATTCCAATCAATGTAATATTCATATCAAAAAATAATCAACCCCCAAAAATTATAAATTAAATACAAAAAAAAAAAATTGCAAAATATTTATTGCTCGAAATATTTAAAAATTATAAAAATGATCTCTTTAAATAAAAATTTAACAGTCCTTCAAGTAAATCAATTCACAAATAATTTAAATATAATAATATATTTATATTTATATAATTATTCACACAATTAAATATTTTATTAATTTATTTTTTCGTCTGATATATAAACAAATAAACGTGTCGAATTTAAATATATATTTATTAAACCCCGGAAGTAAGTAGCTTTCACTTTTCCCCACTGCTTTACTTTCTCTTGAACATGAGCAATAATTATAATAATAATAATATTACACATGTATATATTTATATATATATTTATGTGTATAAAAACATATGTATAACTGTCTGAACGAGGTTTCTAGGCCATTGAACATAACAAAGAGCGTGTGTTATTTTCTGTGCCACTCTCTTAGTTATAAACCCATCATGCGAAGATTCAGGGCCGACAAGTCCTTTTATGTATATACGTATGTACTAACGCTTGTTCTCTCACTTCAATACATGTATATGTTATATGTATATGTATGGCATTGTATATTAGACCAGACGTATTGAAAAAAAAAAAATAAAACATTAATTTCCTCCTTCCGTTCTTTTCACTTGCCACGAAATTATTTCACAATTTTTTTTTTTATCACTTTCAATATTTTTTATGTAGATTAAAAAATTTATTTTCGATATTTATTGAGTGGGGTTGTTAGGTGGTTTAAGATGTTAGTGAAGGGATGAATGAATAATATGAGGGATTAAATAATTATTTGATTACATTTTTTGAGTGGAGAAAACTTTTGTGGTTTTCATTTTGTTTGGTTTTTAATAATTTTAGTCGAAAGTTTTGATGATGTATTTAAATTTTTATAGTTTGTTTTGAATCTTGATAAGTAAGAAATTTAATATTAGTTGGTTATTTTGAGTGTGGATTATTTGAATAAATTAGCGAGGGTTATTTAATTAAATATCTTTGTTTAAATTTAGTAAAATTTTTTTTTGTGTGTTTAATTTATAAACTTTGGGGGGTTGAGTATTTTTTTATATAAATATAACATTGATTGGAATATTTGAAAGTTAGAAATATTTTGAATACTAATGAGGATTAATAATTAATATTTATTTACTATAAATTATTATTGATCTGATTTTTTTTATTTTTTGAACGATTGTTTTTTATTATTTACTAATAGTTGAATTGAAAATTTATTAAAATATATCATATTTTGTATTAAATTAACATCTCAATTTTAATAAATTTGAACCAAATTTTTATTCTCCAATTAAACTACAAAATTATTCTTCAAAAATAAATTAAAATTCATAACTCAAATATAAATATTTGTTTTTATTGTTTTAATAAAATTAATATAATTCAATTTCAACCCAGATAATTATTTATTTATATTCTCCAAATTCTCCTCAAACAAAATGAATTCATATACCCAAAAATAAAACAACAATAACCAATGAATATAAAATTTTCAAAGAAATTTTTCTAAAAATTGATTTACCTGAAGGACTGTAAAATTTTTCTTCAAAGCCACGCGACCATTTTTATAATATTTCCTAAATATTCCCGGCAATAAACATTTTTCAATGACAAAACAGAGAAATATATATACAACACGAAAAATAAAAAAAAGACAAAAAAAAAAAGGGACTACAGAGTAAAGTACAAATAATTTTGTGTAAATTTTTATACCTCAGCAGCAATCAAAATCAAACTTTTCCCTAATGCCAATAATCATAAATAAATAAAACCCTAAAATCACACAGCAAAGTCATTGAAATATATTTGGCCTTGTGAATAACATTTTTCCAAACAAAATCAACAGTAAAAAAAATATATAAATATATATCTATAAGTGTAAGAAAAATAAAATGGAAAAATGTGTCGGTTTATAAATTGTAAAAGGCACGCGAGGGCCACACGCTTCTTCTTTAAGTATATAATATATGTATATTATGTACAAGTACATATGTACAAGGTAACTAACCGGAAAAGCCAACACCTGTAATAATTATATTGTAAACAAAAAAAATAAAAAATAAATTTATTCCTAGCAAATTATTTTAATTAATTAAACAATTGAAATGAATCAATAATTTTATTATATCCATAATTGATTTACTATATATAAAAATTTATCTAGAAAATTATCAGATAGTATCAATTGTTTTTTTGGTGTCGTTTTATTGAAACAATTGATGAAATAAAATATTGATTTGTTCTAATATTTAATTAATTAAAATTTTTTGATCAATTTAATATAATTGTGATAATATTTACTAAATAAAAATTATCGATTGGAGCTACTCAACTTGTTATATTGAACTTATTAACTGTTTCAATTAATTGACGTTTTTTCGGAACGAAATTTTATTTATTTTGTGCTATCAATTTTTTTTTTTCATTTTTTAGTATAATTATAAAGTTTTCCCAAAATTGTAACTCAATGTGAATATTTCAAACAAATGAAATTATTGATATAACACACGATAATAGTTTGAAAAAAATAAACTCAAAAAATTTCAATCTCTATAAAAATAATTTTCAAAAAGAAGTTGAAAAAATTACATTTTTCCTAGTTTCCACCTCTTTTTTCAACAGGTTCAAAAAATAGTAATTTTCAAAATAAAAAAAAAAACCTTTGCCCTCAAAATTAGCTACTACAATTCCGAAAATGTTTGTTTTTAAAATTTCAAAATCGAACCATTCTCCCTCGAGTTATTCCGCCATGTTTAAAAAATTAATAATAAAAAAATACAAAAACAAAAATCAATTAAACAATTTAAAAATCAACAATTAATCCTCCTTCAGCCTGTTTATATAAACAATAAAACTCTCAAACAAATAATATCACACAAATATAACAATAAAACCATAAAACAATAAATAAACTCTCCACATTTCAAACAATAAATTTTTCCTTCAAACATTTTCTTTAAATTTTTATTCAATACAAATATTAATTTTCTATTCTTTTGTTTACAACACACCTAGACATATTAACAAATCGCTATATCGTAGATTCATTGAAACAAAACAATGTGGACCATGACCCAAAAATACCAATATTTATAGGTGAATGTAAATGGTTTATAAACAAAAGATAAATATATTTGCGTGTGAAATTTATTCTAGTTCTGTCTAAGCACGGTCAAGGGTCAAATAAAATGTCTTCTATGTGTCTATTATTTATACCACTTTACCTCGAGGTTACATAAACATTTATTATAACTATGTCAAACGCCATTGACAATACAATTAATTAATTATTCATATTTCACACTATTCAAACATCATCAAAACAAGTAATTTTATTTTACCATAAACTTCAAATAAAAACAACCAAACAAAAGATGTTTCAAACAATAAAACAATGTTTCACTTTTGTATTCACATTTAAGTGAAACAAACACTCTCACTTGGTGGTTTTTTATTGTTTATTACCATCAGAAAATGAAAGTATCAACGTGAAATTAGAAATTTATCAGTGAACAGAAACTTGATACATAAAATTTTAGTAAACAAATCATTTTAGATATAAATTAGAAAATAAAAATAATATACAAATTGAATAAATATTTTTTTGTGAGTCAATTAAATTTAATACTCGGTGGATTTGGTAGAAGGATATTAAAGAAGAAAAAAGGAAATAGAAATAAATGAATAAACAAATAAAAATAAAAATAAAAAAAAAAAAGGTGATGATTATATTAATTGATTGTTATTTAATCTTGTAAAAAATCACAGCAACCTACTGACCTCCTCACGAACAGACACACTAGTGTTTTGTATATATACTTTAGGTATATGTATACATATGTAGTCGACTCTCACTTTCTCCAATGTGGGAGATTTCGATCCGCGACGTCGACAACGACAACGACCCGATTTCCAACAAGACACAAAGATGGCTGGACGCTAGAATGGGAAAGTGAAACGTTTCACGTTGGTTTTCTTCGAGGTCAACTAAGTGAAATCACATATATGTACAACTGATGTATATATATACATATAAATATATATTTATTTTGTATAAACTCTCACTTATTTCCGACCCTAAAAAGAATTTTATGCTCTGAAAATAAAATAAAAATTTATTAATTATATTAATGAAGTTCTATGAATAATTGGAAAATAATATATTAAAAATAATTATTAGGTCAAATTTAAGAATGTTATATTAAATATTATCCGAATTATTTTAATTAATTTATTAGTTTTATGTTTGAACGAATTTATTTAAAAAAATAATTTGATAATTTGAGGATGAAAAAATTGAATATTTGAAGTTATTTATTTTTTTAATTGTATGATGATGATTAAATATGTTAAATTATTGAGAGGAATTTATTTGGTTGATAATATTTTGTGTGGTGGAATTAATGTGTATGATTAAATTATTAATTTGTATTAATTTTTATTTTTATTTATTAAATTAATTTTTATGGAAGATATTAATTGATAGTTTTTTATTTCAATTTTTTTATTCAGCTGTTGATTAGGAATATAAAATTTTAGAGACATTTAATATTTAATTAATTGTTTTATTTAATTTTATAAAATATTTTTCTTTTTTTGTGTAGTAAAAAATAAATTTAATAAATTTATTTAATTATTATATATTCATCAAATTATATTTCATATATAACGATTCCTGTATCAAACTTCAATTTTAGAAATCATCAAACAACTCCAATGAATACACACAAAACCCAAAAAAAAATAAAAAATTGAACTCAAAAGCGAATTATTAAAAAAAAAATTTTCTTTATCAAATTTTTATCTTCAAAGTCACAACAAAAATTTCTAAAACATTTAATAAACATTACAAAAAAAGTAATATTAATCCCCCCAGTTTAAAATAATTTTACAATAATTATTTACCCATGAATTTTTTATAAAATCAAAAAATAAATTGAATAAACAAAAATTAATTATCAAACAAAATTTTAATGAAAATTTCCAACTGGATGTGCCATTGTTTAATTAATATTACTAATAATCGATCATAATAATTAAAACAAAGACAAAGAAAAGATGAAAAATACAACAATGATTAAACTAAAAAATTTACAATAAACAAAAAATAATAAATAAATAAATAAGAGAACAAAATTAAATAAAAGAAAAATAAAAGACTGACCACCACTGAAGTCCTTCAATGGTGGCGATGTTTGACTTTATGCGACTATGGGGAAACATAAATAAATTCAGGGCCAAACTGAAAGTATGTACATTTATACATATACACATATATATAGATATACACATACATGTTTATATAAATGAAAGAACAGTAGGCGCGTCATCGTTTCTACATACTGACGCACAATTTTGCACACCCATCCTGTGTTTGAGACATTAAAAGTATAAACAGTTGTTTGAGGCATAGACGTGAAAGGGAATAATAAATATAAGTAGTACACTATAATGTTGAATAATATGAATAAATAATCGATATTAATATTAATTGTCAAGTAAATCATAAATAAAAAAGTCTGCACACGAATTTTTTATTGATAGAAAAAAAAAATGAATTTGAATGAATTAATTTTTTTTGTTGATTAAAATAATTTGTAAACTATTGACAATAAATTATTATTGATTATTAAATAGTTATTGTTATATTGTATAGTATTTTTTATTTAATATAATTCTTGCTATTTATTTGTGTATATTTTAGTAACAGGAAGAAAAAGGAATTTGAATTGATTAATTTTTTTTGTTGATTCAAAAAATTTTGTAAACTATTGACGATAAATTACTATTGATTATTAAATAGTTATTATTATATTGTATAGTATTATTGATTCAATATAATTCTTGCTGTTTAATTGTGTATATTTTAGTGGTAGGAAAAAAAATGAATTTGAATTAATTAATTTTTTTTGTTGATTAAATAAATTTTGTAAACTATTGACGATAAATTACTATTGATTATTAAATAGTTATTATTATATTGTATAGTATTATTGATTCAATATAATTCTTGCTGTTTAATTGTGTATATTTTAGTGGTAGGAAAAAAAATGAATTTGAATTAATTAATTTTTTTTGTTGATTAAATAAATTTTGTAAACTATTAACGATAAATTACTATTGATTATTAAATAGTTATTATTATATTGTATAGTATTATTGATTCAATATAATTCTTGCTGTTTAATTGTGTATATTTTAGTGGTAGGAAAAAAAATGAATTTGAATTAATTAATTTTTTTTGTTGATTAAATAAATTTTGTAAACTATTAACGATGAATTATTATTGATTATTAAATAGTTATTGTTATATTGTATAGCATTTATTATTCAATAAAATTCTTGCTATTTAATTATGTATATTTTAGTGGTATAGAGAGAAAAACAATTTTGATTGAATTAATTTTTTTTGTTAATTAAAATAATTTGTAAACTATTAACAATAAATTATTAATGTATATTAAATAGTTATCATTATATTATATAGTATTATTAATTTAATGTAATTCTTACTATTTATTTATGCATAAAATAATGATTGGAAATTTTAATAGTCCAATAAAAATTTTATGCAAAACTGTTGAGATTTTTTTTATTAATCTTGAAGAATTAATTATATCATGCAATAATTTTATATTATTCATTAGATGTTTGTGAATTGTGAGAAATAAATATGATATTTTTCGATTAATTTTTTTGAATTGTTTATGAAAAAATTGAAATTGAGTCAAATTGTGTAAATAAATAAATAAAAATAAAATTCAAAATATTCGGCATTTTTATTTTTTTTCATTATTTCATGTGGGATCATATTTAATATTATTCATTCACACAATTTGTCCTCGTCAATTCAATCAAATACACAGTTAATTGAAGCATATGAAAATAAAAAATAAAATCACTGTCTTCTTACGTCATTAATTAATATAATATATTTGTCCTTCAATTAAATATATATTTTTCACTCATCCAACAAAATTTACTGTACTAAATAAGTCACTTCTATGAATCTTCATACATAAAATATTAGATTAGATAGTGAGTTTAAAATCTTCTCTCAATTATTCTCAAATAAACTAAAATATTTTTAACCTTGATGAATGTAGTGTAAATTATTTTTTAAACACAAGATTATATAATTAAATAAAATACCCGTGGGTGTATTTTCATATTCAAACACACACAACACACATATATACATTTTTTATATTGATTTTTATCAATTTTATCAGCATTCGTATACATAAAAAAAAGATAATACGTTTACTTCAATAAAAATATTAATATTAATACATAAATTTTTTTTTATCTTCAAGTTCGTTTAAAGAAATGGTAATTTTTAATTATTAATAACATTATAAATCATAGGAAATTTGTGATTTTAATTTTATTCAATGAATATTATCAATAATTATTGTAAATATTTATTATAATTTTTATTCACGAAATCAGAACTTGAATTTGAAAAATTTTAATTTATTATCTAGGGTAAATTTGAGAAGATAATTAATTTTCTATATGGGAATAACTATTACATATTATTTACTGCTCCTGTAGGTCGGAGAAAAAAATTTATAAAAAATTATATTACGTTAAATTATCAAAAAAAAAATATAATTAATTTATAACGAGAAAAAAAAATTATTTTATTTCACAGTCGATATTATTTATTAAACAAATAAACAATTATTTTTTAATTTAAAATTGTGCTGATGACCTTCTTACAAATTGGAGCATCTTCAATCAAGGTTTGTAACTGTAATAAAATTATTTATTTTATGTAATTAATTATAACAATCACTTTCTTTATATTAATTTTTTTTTCTTTAATTATTTCTGACAATTATTAATTTTTTTTTATTCTGTCCTTTCGTTTTTCATCTCAATTATTTTCTTCAACCGAGGAATTTATCAATACCCTGAAGTAACGATAATAAATATTATAAATAAATGCTACGTATGCGTGTCTCAACGTGTCTGTACGTGTTTTTCATTGTCGAGTAAACCAGAGAATAATTATTAATGTCAAAACCAGTTATCACTATGATATTCCAGTTGATATATAAATTCAATATCATTACATAATTACAATTCTACATTCCCTATAAATAAATAACCGTATTTATAATCATTATCCATAACAAAACCCGTTACTTATTTAACTTACATATTAAAATAATAATATCCCAAGAATTTTGTGTCATTTATATTTATCATAAAAATATTACAAATACTTTCCCTTATACACACATAAACATTCAATTTATTTATCCATTTACCTTGTCATTATTGACCTTGCTAATTATCCCAAGGATCAATTAATTCCACTGAAAACTCAAAAGAAAAATAAATAAATAAATAAATAAATAAATAAAATAATTTCCATTAATTTAATTTCACCTCTAAATTTTTTCTTCATTCATATCAATCATCAATTATTATTTAATAACAAAAATATCCAATAAATAATATTAATTTCAGTTATTTATCTCCCAAGGAAATAGGTTAATAATTATTAATTTATTTTACTCCCTCGTAATATATTTCAGAGCACAATAAAAATTAAAAAAAAAAAAAAATATTTCTGTAAAATTTATTCCCAGAATTTTTATATCAATTTATTATTATACATATTGATGCTTTTTAGGGTCAGGTTTCAAATCTCTTGATTATACCTTGGATTTCATCGTTGACCCAACGAACTGACCATCAAAGTAGACCCTGTCCTGATTAACAATAGGTTATATTAATCGATAAAGCTTGTCAATTCGACCTCGATGAAGATCGACTCAATTGACGTATGCTTATGTATGTATATAATAAATATATATGTATAAGGACATTCGATAATGGAGAGAGTTGATCGAAGGATCGAATGTCATTCACAAAGTGCAAACATAATACATAAAATATATCAGATCCTTTTTTTATTTTTTTTATCTTTCAACCTTGATAAAAATGTTCCTCCTCGTGAAACAATAAACAGTTTTTCTATGACGTATTATCAAGTACCGTTATAAACATTATCCTCTCACCATATGTGTATATAAACATTTGTAACCTTGAAATACTTAGTCACAAAATAAATAAATCATCGATATAATTGCTCTCGTAAATTTTAAACTGAAATATAATTTTAATTGTTTTTAAATTGTGTTTATTATTTTATTTCTTTTCTTTGATATTAATTGTCGGTAAATATAAATTATATTCTTTGAATAAATACTATGGCATGTTTTTTTTTATTTTATTCAATGTCATTGATCGGTAATTTAAATTGCATTTGTGATGAATAATAATAGAGATAAGAAATGATTTATGTAATAAAAATTTATTTTGTGTTTGGATTAGATTGGACAAAAGATGATTTATTTTACGCCCTTCAGGTCATTCATAATTCACCTTGAATATTCATTTATAATATTTATGTGTGGTTTATTTATTGTGTTGTATTGTAAAATGAAAATTTAAAAGACACCAACGACGTTAGAATGATATGGCTGTTAATTCTGTTAAATCAACGAACAAATAGTCGGGTTGTGAATAAAGGTGAGTCTAATTGGCGCAATTCATATTCAAACGATGTATTATTGTCCTTGAATGGTTGTTTGCACATACTCATATGTAAAAATTGACAGTTGATCGCGTAAGAATAAATAATAATGCCCCAAGAGTGGATAAAAAAAATTTTTATTATCCTTTGTGTTATATTATTTCAGTATTTTTTTATTGTTTTTATTTTTTGCGGTTTAATTTTTGCAATTGTTTATGATTTTATTCATTTTTATATGTTTGTATTCATTTGTATATGTGGATGTTTAAGTATATGATCGATTTTATTGGTTAGTGAGTCGTTTAAATTTATAAACAATGAGTGAATTTGATTGCACTAATTTCCCCCACGTTCTAAATGTGACGTCAATGTGTGGTTTTTTTTTTTTTTTTTTACAAGGACAAGTGGACAATGAGGAAATGATCATGATTTTAATATGTCTGATTATGTAATGTGTATGTACATTTATTTGTAAATATATGTATGAATAAAATATTTAGAGAGTAAAATATTTCATGAAAAAATGCATAATTAATTTTTAAATTCTATAAATTAATTGTTTTTTGGAAATTTATAAATTTAATTTGACAGACTATATTAACAATACTATATATAAGTATGTGAATATTTTTTTAGTTTTTGAATTTATTAAGTTATAAATAAATAATATCGATTGTGAAGTAAAAAAATTTTTTTTTCTCGTTAAAAATTAATTACATTTTTTTTTTTAATTAATTTAATGTAATATAGGTTTTTATAAATTTCTTTCTTCGACCTAAAGGACCAATTAATAATGTGTAATATTTATTCCCAGACAAAAAATTAATTATCTTCTCGAATTAACTCTCGGAAAAAAATTAAAATTCTTCAAATTCAAATTCTGATTTTTTGAATAAAATTTATAATAAATATTTACAATAATCATTGCTAATATCCATTAAATAAAATTAAAATCACAAATTTCCGATAATGTATAATGTTATCAATGATTAAAAATTACAATTTTTTTAATCGAACTTAAAAATAAAATACAAATAAATCTCCAATAAATTCTATTAAATATTATTTCCTTAAAAAAAAAAAAAAATACCCAGTCATTTTATTTATTCGTTCATTTATTTATTCATTTATTAATCCTTTCATTTTTCAACATGTTCAAGTAATAGAGGGCGCACAGCTGACGCAATATTTGAGATAACCTTCATGAAAAAAAAAAGTATTTCTCGATGAGGAATTACAAAAATAACGGTAAATATTCCGCGTGTGCAAAAATATATTTTTCACACAGTAGTCACGCGATCACGTGGTTCAGACACGTTATAACACGAACCAAGAATGTATATATATTAATATAAAAATATGTATATGTAATATCTTATATATAAAAGTATTCGCATATGTGAGTTTGTATTTATAAATTTTTTCCTTTGTATTTTTCATTTATTTTAATCGCATTAATATTATTACTAAGAAGCATCAATTATTATAATTATATAATAATATAAACTAATTGTTTGTGGATTGTTTTTTATACATATTTATCAGTTGTTTAGTAAACATAAATATGTATTATATATTTTATGTAATATTATCGTGAAAAATTCGTTCGATGCAAAATGAAGAAATTTTTTTTTTCATTATTTTTTTATCAATAGTTTTAGATTTATTTTTTATTTATTTTCAATTTACAAGTGCGTTTAATGAGTTGGATTTTACGTAGAAATAAACGTCATATTTAATATTAATCGGATTATTTTATTATGCTTAATTATTTTGATTAAATATTTACATATCAAAAGCTTGAAGTATTTATTTTTATTTTATTAATAAAAAATTGATTTCTATATAAATAAAGTGGATTATGAACTTTGAAATCACGTTAGTTAATTTTCTGAAGGATATTATAACGATTTTTTTTATAATTTTGAGCATGACATGCTGATAAATTAAATAATTTAAAAATTTTATTATTGATGAATTTTTTTTTTGTGAATTAAAAATTTTAATAAATGAAAATAAATGACGGAAAATCATTTGGATTTTCTATCTGTATTATTTATACTGATATCTTTTCGTTACCTGAGACGAAATAATACCCGATGATTATCGGCAATTAATTTTACATAAATAAAAAAACATTAAAAAATTTTGAAAATTTATAAAATTAATTTTATAATCAAATGAATTTTATAAACAAATTCAAAAAATTTATCTTACAATTATTTAATGTGTAACTTTGGATTATTGGAATTCATATGTATAACCCTATCTCGATTTGAATAAAATAAAAAAGAAGAAAGTTAAAAACTCATCTTAAAAAATCAAACAAAAAAAAATTTTTTTTTTTTCTACAACACCCCATTATATTGTTGGATGTCTTCAGTTCGTCCTTGAAATTATTCGTGGCGTCTGGGCATATCGAATTCCTTTTCTCCTTACTCAATCCGCCACGTCGACTTTCTATTTTTATTTCTATTTTTTATTCCATTTTTTTTTTCCTATCAAACATTTTTTCTTCTTTCTATTTTACAGTCCACTTCCATCAGCTATATAAATTGTTCAAACCCTAGCGAAGGTCACCATCACCTTCATTATCTCCCAAAAAATAATCTCCTGCCAAAAAATTAATAAACAAAAAAAAAAAAAAAAAAAAAAAAAAAAATAATAAAATCACTGATAATATTAATAATCAAATTTCATCGCAATGAAACGTAATAAAAAATATATTTAAATTCTCCCAAATCCACAATTGATTTACATCGAAATATTTCTTTATCAAATAAAAATACGTTTTTTTGTTTATCTTCACAAAAATAAATATCCAACGATATCATTTATTCCAAGATAAGAAATAAATAAGTAACGAGGAAATACCGTTGACATTACGACACACAGAAAATTGACATTAAACTTGACGAGGCCTTGAACAAACCGTAAATAAATTTACTTTAAATAAATTATAAATGCTCAAATTAAAAATACACATTAGGGTGTGTATTTTTTAGTCAACTTTTTTTTTCATCAAAAATATTGGCTGTAAAATTACTGAACATAGAAAATAGTAGCCTGTTTAAGGCGGAGCTCTTAATTTTAATATTTAGAGGTTCCTCATCGTAATTTACGTTTTTCCATTTAAATAACATGGGAAAAAAAATTTTTTTTCTCTGAATTTTTGTAGCTCAGTATTTGCGAATCGTAGAGTGAATCCCATAGCATATTCTTGTAGGGAATTGAACGCTCTACAAAAAAGGTCTCTTACACTTTTTTCATAGAAACAGCCATTTTAAAGATATTCAAACCCAAATTCCCAAATGTATGAAATTTTGACTTTTTTGTTATTAAATCGATACTAATCACTTAATTATTGTAATAAAAAACACTTCAATGATTGTAGTTACATTGCTTAATTTCGATTAGATAGTATTATTTCAATTGCTTTGAAATAATAATAAATTTAATTTAACATAAATTATAAATAATTTATTTTCTAGTAAATAAAATAAAGAAAAAAAAATATCTGACACGTGAGTATTTTTTTTTTTAGCTTTACGAAAATATTAGCACAC
>JAQQBS010001422.1:20663595-20681519 GCA_030347275.1 Microctonus aethiopoides
AAAAAAAAGGGAAAAAGAAAAAAAGAAAAATAAAAAAAAAATAAATAAAATATCTCTTAATTATTTTCACCGAAATGTCCTTCATTTATTTCTTATAAAATGGAATATTTTCTTTATTGTATTTACAATTTACAGTAAGGATAAAATATTTTCCCTCTTTATTTTATCACGTGATACTTTAGGGAGTTTCACCCTTGACTAAATGACCCTGACCTTGTCTTCTATCTTTCTCATTTTTTTTTTACTTTTGTTCGTTTCTTTTATAATTTTCACCCATTTTTTTATTCTCTCATTTTACTTTCATTGGTTTCATCTTCATCGCCACATGTTTGAGCATGAAAACACATTCGCCCTCATTTTATCTTCGCTTTATTACATAATGTCACGTTGTTCATCTCTGTACGCAGTTCAACATCGTTAATTCACTGGGCTTGTTGCTACAGGCACGTGCTAACCGAGGTCATCCATCTTTATAGATGTACGCACTGGTCTGACTATACACATAGATGTACCACTGACAGAGAAAAATATAATTAATTAATTTTGTTGGTATAATTTTTTTTTTATTTGTTTTTTTTTTATGTTGGTATGTTTCTAATTTTGTGATGTTAGAATTTTATTTTTACAGGTGTTAATGGGCTATTTAATTAAATTAGGTTGAATTATGTCAAATTTGAAAAATTTTTTATTTTTTCTTAATGTCTGAATTATTTTTTTTTTGTCATCTCAAATTATGTAAAAGAAAATTCACTGCGAATTCTAGATCTCAATTGTTACAATTAATAATTTTTGAATATTTTTAGTAATAATTTTTACATAATATTTGGTAGTTATTGAAATTTTTTTATTTTTTTATTATAGTAAATTTTTTGATCCAAATTCCTTTTTTTTTTTGTTTCTGTTTAGTTAAATATGTGATGAAATATTAAATTTGTATTTAATTATTGTTGCTTGAAAAATTTTTTTTATTCGTTATTATTGATAAAAAAATATCTAAAGATTCTACATCTCAAATTGATAATAATAATAATTAAATAATCGTTTCTAACCTGAAATTTTAGCACAAAATTGGAATAAATAATTATAAAAAAAAATATTTCATTTCCCATTTTATTAAACTTCTTAAAAAAAAAAATTAAAAATAATTTTTTTTTGGTTATAAAAATCATGATAAATTGCAAACTGTAGAATTATTATTTAAACAATCCCGAACAAGTCGATATTTTCCCCCGAAACAATAATAATTCAAAATCAAATTTTGTCAATTTCTATTTTGTTAAATTTTTTTTCACTCATTGTTATGAATAAAAAATTAAATTGACGATAAATTCCGTGTCCTAAATCAACAATAATCGTCAACAAATAATCATTTCCACTTGCCCCATTGTGCACAATAAAAATATAATTTATTCACAATAAAATATTTACTATAGTAATTATTAATTTTTCTTTTCATGATAATTTAATTTTTTTTTTTTTGCTATTAAATTTGGACATTGTCGAGTTTCATTGATTGACATTACTGTCGCGCCGACGCATT
Organism: Microctonus aethiopoides; assembly: GCA_030347275.1. Taxonomy (NCBI): domain Eukaryota; kingdom Metazoa; phylum Arthropoda; class Insecta; order Hymenoptera; family Braconidae; genus Microctonus; species Microctonus aethiopoides. The sequence continues at coordinate 20,665,136 of JAQQBS010001422.1, forward strand.
TACTGTACATTCAATAAATTTCTATAGCTAAATATGACGGTGCAACAACCCACGCATTGACCTCATGTGTCCTTGCAAGTGCGATCTGGGAAAGCATCACACTGAGGACACTGTGACCTTTGAGCATTGAATCGCATTGAAATGGTTCTACAAATACATACACACACACAAATATGTATGTGTATATGTAAACATATTATTTAGAGTTGACTGGATCAGTGAATATAAACTTCACTTGGCTCACTCAGTGTCGGAATTTTCCCTCATCTCCTCTTCCACTTGTGTAATATTCTCCGGTGACAAACTTCCCGATGGGATTAAATTATATCAAAGTTTAAATCGCATAATGGAGAATTTCGAATGTCAAGCCATGAACAAGTTGCTTGTAATGCAGAATTAAATGAATAGTACATGTAAAATAATTTTAGAATTGAATGTTGATGAATTTAAATAAAAAAAAATAGGAAAATAATATGAAATATTAATTGGGATTATTTGGATATTTTTTTAGGGGGTAGTTTAATGTTTGAGGGGGTTTTTATTGATTTAATTTATGGAGAAGAAAAAGGGAAAAAAGTAATTGATGAATTTGATTAAGATTTATTATTATGAATTTTGAAAGTGTATGTTTTGTTACGTCCCAGTTGTTGTTGGACGTATATAGAAAAATATTTTTATTTAAGGTAGAGGATCGTTGTTGCCACTACTAAGCGTAGTTGAAGTGCAATGAATTAATGAAGGATGGATTGAGAATAGGTTTATAGATTCGTATTGAATGATTCACGAAATTACACTATTTACCATTTATTGATTAATCATCGATTATGAACTAGTTTTACAATGATGAAACTTTAGATTAGAGTGTTATCATTCTCACTTTGTTTCACTCACTAACACTGTAACTGTTTCACTGACGTAAAAGTAATGTTATTGCTACTAATTAAAATAATTATAAAATGTAGATTTTGAGCTCTCGAAAGCACTGCAAGATATTGGGAAAAGATCGGAGTAAGGATTTAAGAATAAGATATAGATTCTGGATTAACACTTGAATTCTGACTGGATTTGTATTTACTTGATTTTAGGTCCGATATTTTAAATTGAAGTTGATGCTTTGAAGTTTGAACGAGAACTGTAGATGTTGTTAGATTGAATTTTGGTCGAGAACTGTAGATGTTGTTAGATTGAATTTTGGTCGAGAACTGTAGATGTTGTTAGATTGAATTTTGGTCGAGAACTGATTTTAGGTGTTGAAAAAAGTCTTTAAGTAAATTTCGTTTGGTCAGCAAGTTAACGTGTTCTCATGATCGTAAGCAGTTGCGTTGGCGCTATGTGATAGCGTTTTTGATTTGAATAAAGAAATTTCTCAGAATCTATGTGCAAAGCAAGAGATAATATAGAATGTCGTTTGAGAGTAGCGAAAGAAGAACGTTCTCACAGATATGAAATTGTATCTTAAATGATTAACTTAAGTTGGAATAGTTATAAAATAAATATTATAAAATAATATAATATTAATATAATAAAAAGATAATATAATCCGAGATGCGACGCTAATAAATGAATTCAAATAATGTAAGATCAAAATACTATAGAAATAGAAGTGACGGTTGCGGGGAAGGGGAAAGGTCACTTGGGACCTAACAGTTTATATACAATAGTGAAAAATTTTGTGTAATGGTTTACGATGAATTTTTGTTAGTTGGTTTTGTAACGCAAATTTTGTATCGATTTTTGAATACAAAAATTTAGATTTAAGCAAAAAAATATTTTCGCATTTCATGATAGTTTGTTTATTGATTTTATTTATTTGTAGCATTCTTATTTTAGTTATTTATTGTATATAATAGGAGATTTTGTGTAAAAATCCCGGAAAAGTTTGTATCAATATTTATGACTGCAAATTTTGTGTAAAATTTCAAAACAAAAATTTATGTCAGAACAGAAAATTAGTTTCCATTTAATAATAGACAATTTAATGATTTCATTCAGTCATAGCATTCTTTTATTTATTTATTCACTGTACGAATGAAAAAATTTTTTGTAAAAATCCACGAAAAGTTTGTATTGATATTTATTACTGCAAATTTTGTATCAAATTTCAAAACAAACATTTATTTTTCAAAACAAAAAATTATTTTGTATTTAATAACAGACAATTCAATGGATTTATCTATTTATAGCATTCTTTTTTCTATTTATTCACTGTACAAAGTAAAAAATTTTGTGTTAAAATTCATGAAAAGTTTGTATCAATGTTTATTAAAACAATTTTTGTATCAAATTCTGATACAAAAATTCATGTTGAAGCAAAAAATTATTCTACATTGTGTGATATTTTATTCATTGATTTATATATTCATAAATTGCATTCTCATTTCATTTATCAACTGTACAAAGTTGTAAATTTTGTGTAAAAATCTACGAAAAATTTTTGTCTAAACAAATCGTGAATAAATTTTGTGTCAAAATATTTTTTAAATCTTCCAGAATTTTCAACATATTATTTATGTTAAATCGAATCACATAAATATTGCGTTAATTCAACACAACTTTCAAATAAAAATTGTGTGAAAAAAAAATTCCAACACAAATTTCCAATGAACTTTAATCTGAAATTTTTTTACTTTGTATTAAATTCACAATGGACACAATCCAATGATGAAATCATCTGAGCGAAACAAGGAAAGAGGAAGTTTCCTGAGTCAACTAAATTCACTCTTACAATATATAATATATTACACACATGCACAAGTAAATGCGTGTACAAACACGTTTGTACACGTACGGCGGGTGTCAATTGACCGAGGTTAACTTTCAATTTCCGTCTCGGACAATCGAAATGAGGACAAACGAGTAATATAAATTGCTCATCTTCAATAAATGTATTCATAATTTTATATTCGTGATTTATTAGTACACAAAATTTTTGTATCAAATTTTAAAACAAAAATTTATTTTAAAGTAGAAAATTATTTTGGCGTTTAATAATGGATTATTTATAGATTTTATTTATTCATGGCATTCTTATTCTATTTATCCACTGTACAAAGTAGGGAAATTTGTGTAAAAATTCACGAAAAATTTGTATTAATATTTATTAACGCGATTTTTGTATCAAATTTTAAAACAAAAATTTATTTTTTAGTAGAAAATTATTTTAGCGTTTAATAATAGATTATTTATTGTTTTCATTTATTTATAGCATTCTTATTTTATTTATCCACTATACAAAGTAGGGAAATTTGTGTAAAAATCCACGAAAAGTTTGTATCAATATTTATTAAGGCGATTTTTGTATCAAATTTTAAAACAAAAATTTATTTTTTAGTAGAAAATTATTTTGGCGTTTAATAATGGATTATTTATTGATTCTAATCAATTATAGCATTCTTATTTTATTTATCCACTGTACAAAGTAGGGAAATTCGTGTAAAAATTCACGAAAAGTTTGTATTAATATTTATTAACGCAAATTTTGTATCAAATTTTAAAACAAAAATTTATATTAAAGCAGAAAATTATTTTGCATTCAATAATAGATTATTTATTGTTTTCATTTATTCATAGCATTCTTATTTTATTTATCCACTGTACAAAGTAGGGAAATTCGTGTAAAAATTAACGAAAAGTTTGTATTAATATTTATAAACGGAAATTTTGTATCAAATTTCAAAACAAAAATTTATTTCAAAGCAGACAATTATTTTGTATTTAATAATAGATTATTTATTGTTTTCATTTATTTATAGCATTCTTTTTTCTATTCATTCACTGTACAAAGTACAAAATTTTGTAAATAATAAATATTTACTTCAAATAATCAATTAACAATTTATAAATCATTTCTCACTTTCAAACAAATAATAAATCCCAAAACAAATCAATCAATATCCAAAACAACTTCATAATCCCTCATAATTCCTAAATTTTATTCATCATTTTACATTCCGAAACAATTATTTTAATAATATTAAAACAATCATTATATTTTCCTTCCACTACCGTAATTATTTGGGTCAAATGACAGACAAAATTGTCGGTTATATTTATCTGAGCAAAAAAAAAAAAACTAAAGAAAGGAAGAACAAAAAAAAAATTGTCACGGAAGTATAGTTGACTCCTCCCTGGCAATTTATATAGGGTTAACGATCGTTCCCCGTGTGGCTTCCGGCTCGTTCCGGCCTCTACACACATCACAATATATACTAAATATATGTACACTGTACCTACATATATATTCTATACACCCACAAAATATATTATACTCGAGTTTGCGAGCTAACTCGAGTGAGTGACACGCGCTAAAGTAACGCAAAACGAATTTTCTCATTAGCTCACGTGCGCGTTGTGACCTGTCGGCGTATTATCAGCATGCAGATCGTCCCTCGTAACTAAAAGCTTCTATAATAGATGACTGATCTTTTTTCATAACATTTTTTCCCTTTTAAAAAGGTATTTCAGCTTGATCCATGTATATCTATCAAGGATACATTGTATTATAATTTCAAGGCTACAAAATAAAATTCTACGGCCTCGAAATTTATTTATCAGTCCCCTTTATTTTTTTTAGATATCACAGAGCTTTCATTTCTCATTTTCGATAACAAGCAGCATGTGGTGTATGGATTTTAAGCTCTGTGTGATATGGATAATAGGGGGTTGACAATTCAAGGACTCTTTTATATTAGGGGAAATATAAACGATATATTTCCTCTTGTATTTTTATATTATAATTTTAGCTTTTATATAAAGTTTATTTATTTGTTTGAATATAAATTTAATTGTTGAGACGAATTTTATTTTTTTTTATTACAACGAAAAAATTATTGAGTAATTATTTTTGTGAAAAATTATATGATTTATTTTTTTATCATTTTTTTTTCTTGGTTGATGAAGTGATGGAAAGTGCCCGAGGGGCCTTGGAAAAGGGGTCGCACCTGCTGTGGCACGTTCTGGGGTTGTACAGGAGCCAATCTGTCCCTATTGGTGTGTATAAAATATATTCAAAGAGAGGCAAAAAAATAAATAAATAAATAAATGAATAATGAAGAAGAAAGGATTCGAGGTTAATATGCGTTGAGCAATCGCTTTGTATAAACGCGCGTGCCACTATTGGCGAGTGTGTGAAAAGAGTGAAGTGAATTTTGGATGAGCGAGTGAAAGGTTGAGAGAGAGAGAGAGAGGGAAAGACAAGAAATGAAAAAAAAAAAAAAAACGATAGTCATAAATGAAAAGAACATAAGCGAATGAAGCAGGTGGCAAACCGTCAGAGCGTGGCCTCTCTTCCAGCCTGTGTGTGCTCATTTTTTTTTCTTTAATTTTTTTTTTTAAATACTTTTTCAAATTTTTTTTTTTGATTCCACACACACCGACACCTGCTCTGCATTGGATATTATACTTACTCTACTTATCAGGGGGTATTTCTGATGGCTGATTTTATTTTTTCGGTTTAAAAAATGAATCAAGAAATTTTTTTTAAATATTTTTTTTTTTTTTTTAAAGTTAGTTGGAAAATTAATTATTGAATTTAATTGTGATGTATTATTGCAGATTTCGGTGAGATTGATAGAAAAATTGAGCTTGTTAATTTGTTTATTTTTTTGCTTGATTTGGAAAATATAAAAAAAAAAATTAATTATTTTAGGTTATTTTTATTTGTTTATTTATTTATTTATTTATTTATTTATTTATTATTTTGGGTGAATAATTATCGACTGCTTTGGATGATTGTGAATGCTTTGAAATTAATGTTTAGTGGAAGTTATGAATTTAATTGTTTTGAATAATTATGTATTTTTTTTTCTTAAAGTAATTTTTATTGTTTTACATTTTTATTTGACAAATTTCGTATAGATTTAATATAAAATAATATTAATTTAACGCGAAATAATTTTTCTGATACAACTAAAATTCTTGTATTAAAACTCGCGTTAAAAAAAAATTAACACAAATTTTTACGGACTATTATACATAAAATTTTTTACTGCCAAATAAAATCGAATGTTTTAAAAATTCGTTATTTTATATTTTGCACTTTTTGATTTTATTGTAAAACGCTTTAATATTATTTTTAAATATTATGCATTGAAAAATATTATTTCGAAGTCTCCAGTGTGGATAAAAAATTACAAACGAGTTTCAAAAACTCAATACGTGTGGTCTATTCATCCACTTTACTTAAAAGTTAATTTTAACATAATATATTTTTCTTTTCTTTTTACAAAATGATATTTGAATGAACATTTACTCAGTGAGAATCACTAAAGAACGTGTGTGCTCACACATATTTGTGCATTTTAGCGAACGAAGAAGAAGCGACAGTATAAAATAAGAAGAAAATAATGATTGAGAAGTGCAAGAACCCGGTAAAAACAAATATGTGTGAATGCTCTCGACCACCCTTGTAAATTTATGCATCATCCAGACAACAATGAAGATACTTCGAAGACAAAGACGTGCAAAAATTTTCGCACATACACATATACACAGAAATAATTTATATACATCAATGTATAATGCACAATGAACCGGTATGAACACGTTTGTCCTAACAAATTTTTTAATAATAAACAAATTTTATTATATAATATTATATTTCATCCAATTTTCACACCTGATTAATCAATATTCACATGGTCACAATACATTACCCTTTTATATACATATTATTTAAATATATAAATATATTAATACACACATCTAAACAAAGTTATTTTATATTGTATTTATTTTTATCTTTTGTTATATAAAATTATTATCAAAGAAGAAATTCGATAACTCTTTTAACACAACAAACCACATCATAGTATACTAAAAAACACGTTTGACTTGCTAAAATCTCTACACAATCAATCACAGTTCAATCAACAATTTGAAATTTTTATTCATTCAATAATAATAATAATAATAATATAGGTTGGTATTTGATGAACAAAAAAATTTAATTTGAAGAAATAAAAATTGAGTCATTATTGATAATTATTTAAAGAGTATAAATAAATAATATGATACACATAAAAAAATTATTATTAAAATAACTATTATTATTATTATTATTATTATTATTATTATTATTATTATTATTATTATTATTATTATTATTATTATTATTATTATTGTTGTTGTTGTTGTTGTTGTTGTTGTTGTTGTTGTTGTTGTTGTTGTTGTTGTTGTTGTTGTTGTTGTTGTTGTTGTTGTTGTTGTTGACAATGATGATTTGATTCTGAATTCATAACAAATTTTAATATGAATACTGAAATAAAATTATTTTATTGGGCAAATGTTTATTAAATATTTATAAATAATACTATCTATATTATTATCTATCTTTTAATATTATTTTTTTTTTCTCTTATACTTGTATTTATCTCGACATTATGATTAATAATTTTTTTTAACAACAATAAATCGATGCTAAATTCATGATATAAAAACAAATAAATAAATAAATAACAAAAATTTCAATACCGAAATGAAACATTATCACCAAAATATTACTATTTAAAATTACTAAAATCATATTATTCATGTAGCATAAATTTATCGTTAAAATTATTATTATTATTTGTTTAAACAAATAATAATAATAATAATAATAATAATAATAATAATAATAATAATAATTGTTGTTTTTGTTGTTGTTGTTGTTGTTGTTTATATAATGATTTGATTGACGCGAGGATTATGACGAGGATGAAAGCCAACGAAGATGATGAAAATTATTTCAATATCAGCTGCTGTTGCATCATTTATGATGAGTGAATGCTGCGATAAGTGCACACGAATTTTATTTATTTATTTAAGAATAATGTCCTTGCATCATGGCCCAGTTTGTCCATCGTATACATTTGCATTTGAAACTTTGAGATATTTATTATATATAACTATGCAAGGTGCAATTGCAGGTATAAACAAAAAGTGGGCGACAGCCTGCAAAATACAAGGTTTGAAGTGGGTGCATGAGTATATATGTAGACGAGCCAGGTGCAATTTGTCGAAATATATATGTACATACATGTGTGTATATTAAAATGCCGAATATAAGGCTTTTCACTTTGTATAACCGCCATTTTTATTTCTCCCTTTTTGTGTTTTTAATATTTGTTTCTAGGTCGTCACGGCGGACGAACATTTCGTGTATGAAGTATTTATGTTCAATTAAAACGCGGTTGTAAGTAAATGATGAAGTTTGTTTAGTGCTTTTATAATTATATGTATTGTGCAGAGTGACAAATATTGTGGGAAAAGCTACTAAAAAATTTTTGTTGACTGTTTTCAATGCAGATTTTATATCAAATTTTAATACAAGAATTTGTGTTGAAGTACAATAATTATTTTGTGTTGAATGATTTTTTATTCTATTATTTCGTTCATTTATTGTATTTTTGGTCTTTTTTTTATTGTATAAAGTGGAAAACATTGTGTAAAAGTCAAATAAAAATTTTTGTTGACTGTTTTTAAAGCAGATTTTATATCAAATTTTAATACAAGAATTTGTATTGAAGCGGAATAATTATTTTGTGTTGTATAATTTTTTATTTATTGATTTTGTTGAATTATTGTGCTTTTAGTAATTATTTTCATTATACAAAGTGAAAAACATTGTGTAAAAGTCCAATAAAAAATTTTGTTGACTGTTATTAACGTAAAATTTGTATCATATTTTAAAACAAGAATTTGTGTTGAAGTACAATAATTATTTTGTGTTGAATGATTTTTTATTCTATTATTTCGTTCATTTATTGTATTTTTGGTCATTTATTTCATTGTACAAAGTGGAAAACATTGAGTAAAAGCGCAACAAAAATTTTGCTGACTGTTTTCAGTGCTGATTTTATATCAAATTTTAATACAAGAATTTGTGTTGAAGTAAAATAATTATTTTGTTTTGAATGATTTTTTATTCAATTATTTCGTTCATTTATTGTATTTTTAATCATTTTTGTTTATCATACTAAGTGAAAAACATTCTGTAAAAGTCCGATTATAATTTCAGTTGACTGTTTTTAACGCGAAATTTATATCAAATTTCAACAAAAAAATTTGTATAAAAACAGAAAAATTATTTTGCATTAAATTAATATTATATCATGTTAAATCCAACACTGAATTTTTGCCTGTCAAACTAAATAAATTTTGTGTCAACAGAATTTATAAATAAAATTCAAAAAAAAAAATTTCAAAACAAATTTTCAACAATAAAAAAACCTGGATTTTTTTTTACTTTTCCACTGGCATCCCAAATCCAATCTAAAAATTAATCCCAAAAATAACACAATATGACAAACAATAATTACACAACTAATCTCAAAATTATTCCATATCTCAAATAATAAACTTCAAATCCACCTCATAAAACGTGAAACTACAAAAAAAAAAAAAAATCCCCACTCAAACACGAAGAAAAAAAAAATAAATTCTCATGCTCATAAATTCCCAATTTCTTTTAATATTTTTTGTTTATATAAATAAATACACATATATCCACCTTTATTTAAGGCACAATTTTCATCTAGTTTATTTTTATTTTCCCTGACTTTGGCGCAAGCACAAACAATCATTAACTAGATCGATCATTTAATTTTACATCCACATACATAAATTATATAACTAAACAAAGAGAAACAAGTTATTTTCCATATACATTAGTACATATTACATAAATCATACACTAATACTTATACATATAATAAAAAGCTCTACAGTAAATAAATTCAAACACGTTTATTCCTGCAAAATCAACAGGTTACGTGACGTAAAACAATATCGTTAAGGTGAAATGTATAGGAAATTTACCCTATTTATTCTCTCTACTTATACACTAACAAATCCTTGTATACAAATGTCTCTCATACATTTCTCAACACTCTGTTAAATGAATTAGGGTGAATTTTGCTCTCACGTCATATAATGACGTAAAATCACGTGGCTAAAATAGAGAACTGTAGTCTAGCAACCCCCACACATGTCCTAGCTCTGACATTGACACTGGCACACCCCACAATTTCACCTTACCCTACAATATTTCATTATCACAACCTCCCTCTTCTCACCCTCGATCGATTCATCCCCCAACACTTGTGGCGCCCTCTATACTAATGTCCAAGGTTGGTCATTATTACACTTCATTGTTGAATTATAAATATATTATATTAACATTTTAAATATTAAATTAATTGATAGATAATTTTTTTTTGCACAATTTTTGGTATGTTTATTTAATTTAATGTTTATTTAATAATTGAATCTGTTTTTTAGGTGTTAGTTTAGTACATTTGGATAATTTGTTTATTTATTTATATTTTTTTGCTGCAGGTTTTGGTTTTTTTATTTATTTATATATTTGTTTATAGTTTGATTGATTTTTCGTGATTAGAATTTTTTGTTTTTTTTATTGCTTTGTTTAAATATTCATTTTTTTTTGTTCGTGTACAGTTTTGGGATTTTTATTCATTTAAACATTTATTTATAATTTGATTTATATTCTATAAATTTATTCATCTTTCGTTTATTTATTTTTATTTATTTATATGAAAATCTCTCATAATTAGTTTCTTTGTTTTACTTTTTCATCAATTTTTTTTTATCTATCTATAAAAAATTTTTATTTTCATGGAGCATTTTTGGGATTTTAATTTAGTCCAACATTTATTCATAATATTATTTATATTTTATGTATTAATTTAGCTTTCTTTTATTTATTTCCATTTATTTGTATTAACATTTCTTATAATTAAATTTTTTTGTTCTATATATCAATCAATTTTTTTTTTTATAAATTCATAAAATTTTTGTTTTTTCGTAAAGGAGTTTTGGGATATTTATTTAATTAATCATCCATTTGTGATTATTACAATTTAATTTGTATTACACAATTAAATAATTTGATTTATGTATTAATTTATTTTCTTTTTACCAAGTTTTATTTTTTGTTAATAATTTTATTCTTATAAATAGAATTTGTTATTTGTTTTTAATTGTAAAGTTTGTTGTAACAGGTTTTTTATTTATCTATAAATAACTGGATATTTTTGACAAGACGAAATTTCTAAGTGTTTTACGTGAACTTGAAACTTTGAAGATTAATATATGTATATGAGTGTGAAAATATGTTTTGCAAGAGAGGGTGATAAGTTCAGGGGTGGTGCATTATTTGCACGGGTCACGGTCGCACAATGAACGTCGTCACAAGGGCACATTAAATAAGAGACAATTGAAAATTGGTTTTTGTTCATCATCGATAATGTTGAAGTAAAACCAGACTAGTCAATTATAATTTGATCGTATTGGACTGATTCATTTGTTGTGATTGGTTTTTTGATAAATTTATATTTATTGTGAAAAAAAATTTCTTAGTGGAAACAAATATAAATTTTGTGTAAAAGTCGACTTGAAATTTATGTTAAAATTTTATTTACCTAATCTTTTTCAAATAATGTGTTGACACAAAATTTATTTTCTTTAAGAGACAAAAATTTAGTTTTATGTTTCACATGGAATAATATTAATTTAACGGCAAATCAATTTTCTGTTTCAATACAAACATTTTCCTTAGAAATTTTACACAAAAAATCCAAAAAAACATTTCAAACAAACTTTTACCAAAAATTTTTCACCCTTGTATTAGAATTCGATACAAAGAGAACCACAAAAAATTTCAAACAAACTTTTGCTTAAAATTTTTTTCCTTTGTATCGACATTCGACACAAAAAAAGTTTCAAACAAACTTTTACTCGAAATTTTTTACTCTTGTATTAAAATTTGACTCAAAACAATCAAAAAAATTATAACATAAATTTCGAAAAAACTTTAACCCGAAAAGTTTGCACCCTTGTATTAAAGTTCGATACAAAAAAAGCATAACCAAATTTCGAATAAACTTTTACCCAGAATTTTTCACCCTTGTATTAAAATTCGACACGAAAAAAACCATGAAAAAATTTCAAACAAACTTTTACCCAAAATTTTCCCTTTGTATGAAAATTTAATACAAAAAAAACTATAAAAATATTTCAAACAAACTTTTACCCAAAATTTTTCACCCTTGTATTAAAATTCGATACAAAAAATAACCACAAAAATTTTCAAACAAACTTTTACTCAAATTTTTTTTTCTTTGTATCGACACAAAAAAAGTTTCAAACAAACTTTTACTCAAAATTTTTTACTCTTGTATTAAAATTTGACTCAAAACAATCAAAAAAATTTCAACATAAATTTCAAACAAACTTTAACCCGAAAAATTTGCACCCTTGTATTAAAGTTCGATACAAAAAATAACCACGAAAAATTTCAAACAAACTTTTACACAAATTTTGTTTCTTTGTATCGACACAAAAAAGTTTCAAACAAACTTTTACTCAAAATTTTTCACCCTTGTATTAAAATTCGATACAAAAAAAGCATAACAAAATTCAAACAAACTTTTACCCAAAATTGTATAAAAATTCGATAAAAAAAAACAATCATAAAAAATTTCAAACAAACTTATGCTCACTTTTTTTTCTCTGTGTATCGACATTCGACACAAAAAAAAAAACAAAAAGAAAGTGTCAACCAAACTTTCATTCAAAAATTTCCACAACTAGACTAAAAAAACCTCCATTTTAAATCTAACAAAAATTCCTCTTCTCAACAAAAAATACAATAAATATATTGACTAGGGTGCGGCCAATTAAATAAACATTATTCCAACATTTTCATTCCATTGTCTCATACCATTGTAGAATGCAATACTTTATTAAATTGCAAATAAAAAATAAAATGAAATAAAATAAAATAAAATATAATACAATATATAATCAAATTGACTGTCCTTGGCCTTGCACGCGTCAATGCACGCCACGTTGGGTATTCGGTTTATATTACCAATGAGTCATGAACGATGATTATTGTACCGTGGGGCCGACGTACGCTCGTTGCATTTGGTATGCAGCAATGTAGCAATATGCATATACATATGCATCAACGCTATAGTCATCATCCAAACGTCTAGAATAAATCCCAGATGTTTCTTGTCGTTGTTATTAGCACGTTTATACAAGTCTCGTAAATTTACATCCAATGGCCACTTGGTTGTCACACAAAGTGGATGATATTTGTCAAATAAACGTTTCACTCATCAAAAAAATTTTTAAATAAATAAATATATATACATATATATAATATCATTAATTTATTTTTATTATTACATTTATGTTTATTTTTTTTTTTTTTTCATTATTTTTTATTAAAACTCATTGGTATTTTATTTTATCGTTTCCGTTATGTTTAGATTTTTTCTTTTATTATTTTTGTTGAAAGATTGTGAAGATTGTTGTTATATTTTTGTTATTTTAAGAAGATTGTTTTATTTATGGGAATAATAATTATGGTCGGATGTTTGGATTTTTCCTTTTGGATATTAATACAATTAAATCAAAATTGAAATTTGAGAGAAGTAATTAGTTATTGATTGTTTTCAATTTTAGGTTGTTAGTGTTTTGTTTTTAATGATTGGTTTATTTTAGTTTATTATATTAATATGTTTTGAAATAGAAATTTTGGCATGGAAAAATTTTATAGCTTTAAGTACTTTAAAATGGTTTAATGAAGCTTTATAGGGAACTGTTTCCGTAGTGTAGTGGTTATCACGTGTGCTTCACACGCACAAGGTCCCCGGTTCGATCCCGGGCGGAAACATTTTTTTTTTCTTTACTTTCATTTTCTTTTCAATATTTATTATAGATACATATTATCATAAAGTTCCCCTCCCTTCTATATAAATGAATAATAAATATTTCTTAATAATAAATATATTATTTTATTTTTTTTTTCAATTGATATTTCATCAAATATTAAATAATTATATTTATTAAAATGTTAGAATAACATTTATTTTTGTGTTTGTATATCTATTTCTTTCCTTTTTTGTTTGAAAAAATGGTAATCAAGTAGAAACGGAAGAGAGAGAATTCAACACAATGTGAGGAAAAATTCATAATATCACTTTATTTTTTTGACTAAACATTGTATCAGGATTATTGCTTTGTATGAAGGAAACAATTGTATTTTTATTTTATATCGTATGATAATCTTCTTAATTCTTCTCAGTCAAATGTATCTTCTTACAACCATTCGCTTTTTTTTTTTTTGCTCGTGGATTAATATATTCAAATTTTTTTATGAATTTTATTTCATTTCTTTGTGTAAATAAATAAACCTTGACTAAAGATTCATTTAATACACTTAAAAAGTATTCACTTCGCCCTACCTTTCTTTTTTTTTTCTATGAATTTCTATGAATTCAGAAAATGGCGAAATTGAAATCTCATTTTTATAAAAAAATACAAATTCACAAAGAGCTTTTTACAATGACAAACCGTCCAAAGCTTGAATATTCTCCAATTTTTAATATTATGTTACAATAAATAATTCCTACATAATTCTCGAATTTTTCCAATGAATAAATTAATTAATATTATGAACAAATAAATTCTTGTTTTCAATATTGTATCAAAAAAAAAAAATAATTCCCATAAAATTCCCACATTTTTCTACTACATAAATTAATTATTATATTATGAACAATCAAATTCCTATTTTCAATATTGTATTAAAATAATTAATTCCTATAAAATTCCCACATTTTTCTACTACATAAATAAATTATTATATTATGAACAATGAAATTCCTGATTCCAATATTGTATTACAATGAATAATTCCCATAAAATTCCCACATTTTTTGACTACATAAATAATTGATGTCATGAACAATTGCATTTGTGTTTTCAAAATTGTATTAAAACAAATAATTCCCATAAAAATCCCACATTTTTCTACTACATAAATAAATTATTATATTATGAACAATGAAATTCCTATTTTCAATATTGTATTAAAATAATTAATTCCTATAAAATCCCCACATTTTTTGACTACATAAATAATTGATATCATGAACAATTAAATTTGTGTTTTCAATATTATATTACAATGAATAATTCCCATAAAATTCCCACAATTTTTTGACTGCATAAATTAATTAATATCATGAACAATTAAATTTGTGTTTCAAGAGTATTAAATATTGATAAATTTTTTTCTAAGTATTCAATTAAAAAATATTCATTTTATAGTTCCATTTCTCTTCGTATAAAAAAATGAAATCAATGAAAAAAAAAAAAAGAAAAATTCGCAATGACGAGAAAGTTCACATGAAAAATAACCAACGATGGAGGACGATATATAAGATATTTTTATTGGGTGTCTGCAGTCTGGATGCACAGGCGGTCGTTCAACCCTTTCACATGCACAACGAGTGTATATATGTATGTATACATATTGTATATAGGGGGAAAAAAGGGGGAAACACTCGTCTCCCCATCACCCTTCATATGATGCACCAAAGCATTGGCTTACATATGACCCAGCCCTATAATTCAACACTCGTCTCTTCCTCTTTATTCTTCACCTATAATTTGTTTATAATATGAATTCACAATCAGATACAATCTCAATTTAAATCTAGAGCACACCTTTATGCAAAAAATATTAATTCATTCAAATATGTAATGATTATTTGTTTATAATATTTGTATTGATAAAGAAAAATTTTGTGATGGTTAGTTTTTGAAAAAATGAAAAAATAAATATTAAACAAATAAATTTTTTGTTTAGGTTTAATTTTATATTCAAATATTTATTGATGTTTATTGCTGTGTGAGTGCATATATGTGAATGGTTCATTGTTGAGATTTTTGGATGATTAAATAAAATTGTAATATATAAAAAATGCAGATATAAAAATTATTTTCGTTTTTTTTTTTGTTAATCATTTTTTTATATAATTTGAAAATTTCTGTGAATAATTATTGTAAATTTGTATTTTTTATTGGACAATTTCAAAGATAAAATCGAATTCCAATATACAAAAGAAAAACCAAGAAAAATTTGAAAAAAAATTTGAATTTTTCAATTCTAATTTCAATTTTTTGAAAAAGTTTTTTTTTTCTGTTAGTTTGCAAATTAAAAATCTCACTATCATACATTGCGTTATTACTTTTCGTTTACTTTATTTTCCTTTTTTTTTTCCAGTAATTCACAATATAAATACAAAAATAAATAAAAAAATAAAATACAAACAATAAAACAATTTTTAAAATAAAAAACAAAAATACAAAGACAATATTAAAAATCTCACTATCATACATTGGATTACTACTTTTCGTTTGCTTCATTTCCCTTTTTCTTTCCAGTAATTCACAACATGAATAAAAAAAATAAGTAAAAAAATAAAATACAAACAATAAAACAATTTTCAAAATAAAAAACAAAAATACAAAAACAATATTAAAAATCCCACTATCATACATTGCATTATTACTTTTCGTTTGCTTC
>JAQQBS010001422.1:20682667-20694652 GCA_030347275.1 Microctonus aethiopoides
AAAAAAAAAAAAAAAAAAAAAAAAAAAAATAAAGAGGGAGGAGAGAAATGCCCTCTGAGTTTACTGCGCAACACAACCACACGTTCGTTTCTACTTTAATACAACAAGAGAAAACGAGAAAGAATAATGATAAAGTGAGGAAGAGATAGAAAGAGACTCTGAAGTCTTGGGGTTAACGAACGATGGTAGACGCAAAAATCCCTTCAAGGTCAGTGCATCCCTGTCCGTTGCATGTCCGTTTCGCTCACAGTTTGCGTTCCCTCCCTCTTTTCCCTCATATATTACATATATATATATATACACATACATATATATATAGTTTAATCTTTATTTTTTCTTTTGGTTTTTCTCCTTCCCTTCGAATTCACCCACGCGACCAATCCCCTTTCATCTCACGATTTACCAATTATGTGCCATCATTTGTTTAATATTTTTATTTGTTTATATTTAATACACATTTATTAATAATTATAATAACATTCATATTTACATCTCCAAATAAATAAATATATAATTATAACAATAATAATATATGATGATAATAATAGCATACATAAATAATATTATTTGTTTATACAAATCGAGAATTTTTTAATAATTATTTTATTCCCTTGATCAAATAAAAATTTTATTATTATATATTTATTATTTATAATTCAATATTTGAAATTAAAATATTTGCATATATTTAATATATATGCAAATATTGATAATGAATTTAATACACAAAATTTTTTTTTATTTATCTATTTTTAATGTTGATTTATTAATAATTAATGTAACAAATCCCTCAAAATTTTCATCTTTCTGCAATTTGAATAACAATAATTATTGATAATTAGAATAATATTTATATTCATATCTACGAATAAATAAATCAATAAATAAATCAATAAATAACAATAATAATCGCATAAATAAATGATATTATTAATTTATTCATATGGAGAATTTTTTAACAATAATTTAATTTTTTTGTTCAAATAAAAATTTTATTATTGAGCATTTATTATAAATAATTTAACATATGAATTAAAAATATTTACATATAATAAATATTTATATTAATTTTAATATTGAATTTAGTACATAAAAATATTTATTCATCTATATTTAATATACTTTTATTAATAATTAATTTTACAAGTCTCTCGAAATTTAATTTTTCTGTAATAATAATATTTTTTAATAATTAAAATAACATTTATATTTATATCTGCAAATGAATGAGCAAATAAATAAATAAATAAATAAATAAATAGTAATAATAACATACATAAATAATATTAATAATTTTCACGAGTCGAAAATTGTTTTATAAAATTTCATTTCCTTGTTCAAATAAAAATTTCATTATTGAGCATTTATTATTAATAATTGAACGTATGAAACTAAAATATTTACATATATTAAACATTTTTTTATACATATGTATAAACAAATATAAAATTTGACCTCGATGAGAGCAATACAAATAATTTTTTGTCTCATATAAAATTCTCTGTAATATAATAAATATGAAATTTAACTATTTATAAAAGCTTGATTGACATTCTGTATATATGTGCAATGTACTTAACATTTTTCTGTTGGTAAATATCACAGCGTGAAATATACTCAAAGTATATAAACACAATGATAATGATGATGACATGAAGGAAACAAAGAAAATAGCCATGGAAAATAAGAGAAGACATAAATGAAATAAAAAAAAGGGGAATGAATTAAGAGGAAGAAAAAAAAAAGTTGACTTTTGGCCGTTCTGTATCTTCACTGCGTATCGCATTGGCCATGAACTCAAGCTCGCACAGTTTGTATATACATGTCAGAAAGTGTACATGGCACTTGCTATAAATAAACCGTCACCTTCTGCAACATTCTCTATATATCGCAATTTATTTATTATTATTTGTCTGCTTTATTTATTTATTTATTTTTTTTTTCTCGAATTGGTAAATAAATATTTCAGTTCAACCCTTTTTCATCGTCATTTCCACTTTGCTCCATACCAGAGCTCGTTAAAGATTCATCTCGTTAGATTTTAGTTTGAAAAAAAAAAACATTTTTTTTTCAATTTTGGATGAAAATTTTTGAGGCATGAAACAAAATATTTAATGATCGACAAAAATATTGATTTGTTTTTTTTAACGTATTTAGTCGTTTGATATATGCTTAATACTGTTCAGCATTTTTTGAAAATTGTAACAAATTAATTAAGTAAATATTACTAAGTGAAAAAAAATTTTTTCATTTTACGAGAATTTTTTTTTTTCCTTTTTTGAACATAATTATTCATTTTATATATATATGTATAATGAATGGTTTTCTTGATTTTTTTTAAAGTTTTAATAAATTAATAAAATAAATATTACTTAGTAAAAAAAAAAAAATTTGTTTCATTGTTTGAAATATTTTTTTTCCACTGAATAAATTCGATTTAATGAGTTAATAATTTCAAAGAATTTTGACACCTTAACCAAAATTTTTAATTAATAACGATCCATTTACAAAAAACCAAAAAGCAATTTATTCAAATAAATTTTTTTTTCACTCATTCAATAAATTTTCAACGTTTTCTGAGTTCTCACCATCGATTTCACATCAATTCCATCAATAAAATGAAACATTACAATCTAAAAAAAAAAAAAAAATTATACTCTTCAAAAATTATTTTTTCTGATAAATCATCCCCAATAAATTAATAATTTCCAAAATCCCCAACACCCTCTCACCTCTCTAAAACGAAAATATCCAAAAACAAGCCAAAAAACACCAACATAAAGCCATTCTTCACTGTGTATAAAAAAATCCCCATAAATTTTTCTCAAATCCAAAAATACCAAAAAAACCAAAAAAAAGAAAAAAATAATTAAAATTCCAAAAAACCATCCATATTTACCGTACTAAAACCATATTATAACTATACCACAACATATTCATTGAAGTGATAATATTCAAAGGAAAAACATAAAACATATCAATAAAAAAAAACCAATAAAAATAAATAAAATATATTTGTATACGTATCGTAAAGTGCAGTGTCCGGTATAAAGAAGAAGCTTCCACTTTGCTCGATAAAATCATTTCTGTATTATATACATTCATATATGTATACATATATAAAAGTGCGTATATATGTATGTATGCGTGCGTGTGTGAGAGAGAGAAAGAACCATCAAACGACCAATCAGAGTGCAGTTCAGGCACTTAGTCCGAAGGTTATATATGTTGGATGGCATATTATCGGTTGTGAAAGAGAAAAAATATTAAAAAAATACAAATATATTTGTGTTTGTGTATATAGATATTTATGTGCATATGTGTATGTATATATAAATGAGTGGGAGTGAGACGGTAAGACATTGAAGGGCGCGGCCGAGTTCAGTATGAATATGTGGAGAGGGACTTAGAGGTTCGACGTATATGCTGCCCTTGTGTTTACTTCGCGACCTTGAGACAAATGGCGAAAACGCGTCTTGACGCGCACAATTTTGTTGTTTATTCTTACCCTGAATTTTGCCCCATTGTTGTATGAAATGGTGGTGTAATTTATAATTAATATGATTGTGATAATTTATATTATTAGACGATTATTGTCTATGGGGTTTCTTCTCTCTTTTTTTTCAAATAGAGTGATACCTCCGAATAGCGGTCATGTGAAATTTCAGTTGTACAGGAGAATAAATGAAAAAATTCAGAACATTCGAGAGAAATAGTATTTTCAGGGGCGGCCGTTATTTGGAGGTGGCCGTTATTGGGAGGTGTCAGGTAATAAAATTTTTGCTGTATTTGGTTCTATTATTTGACGATTATTAGCTTCAATATTTTTAGTGTTGTCTCTTTCTTCAATCACAATGGTACCTCCGAATAGCGGTCATGCGAAATTTCAGCCGCAAAGAAGAATAAACGAGACAATTCAGAGCTATGGGAGAGAAATGATATTTTTCAGGGGCGACCGTTATTCGGGAGTGGCCGCTATTAGGAGGTGACATGTAATAAAAATTTTGCTGTATTTGGTTTTATTATTTGACGATTATTGGCCTTAATATTTTGAGTTTTGTCTCTTTCTCTAATCACAACGGTACCTCCGAATAGCGGTCATATGAAATTTCAGCCGCAAAGAAGAATAAATGAAAAAATTCAGAGCTATTCGAGAGAAATAATATTTTTCAGGGGTGAGCGTTATTTGGAGGTGGCCGTTATTGGGAGGTGTCAGGTAATAAAATTTTTGCTGTATTTGGTTCTATTATTTGACGATCATTAGCTTCAATATTTTTAGTTTTGTCTCTTTCTCTAATCACAACGGTACCTCCGAATAGCGGTCATATGAAATTTCAGCCGCTAAGAAGAATAAATGAAAAAATTCAGAGCTATTCGAGAGAAATAATATTTTTCAGGGGTGAGCGTTATTTGGAGGTGGCCGTTATTGGGAGGTGTCAGGTAATAAAATTCTTGCTGTATTTGGTTCTATTATTTGACGATTATTTGCCTCAATATTTTGAGTTTTGTCTTTTTCTTCAATCACAGAGGCACCTCCGAATAACGGTCATGAAAGATTGCAGTCGTGTTTGAGAATAAATGAAAAAAATTCAGAGCATTTGAAAAGTGGAATTTTCTGGACATGGCCGTTATTTAGAGGTGGCTGTTATTTGGAGGTGGTCGCTATTGAGAGGTTTCCGATAATAGAATTTTTACTATAATCGGTTTTGTTTATTTTTATTCGATGTATTTTGTGGCATGAAAATAAATCAATCGATTAATTATTAAACATGTGTGAAGTTAATAAGTATTAATTCTTGTTTATTTATTAACAATAAATTATTCGAGTATTTGAAAAAACCAATTTTTTTCTTCATATCTTTGCTATAATTTTCACTATTCAAAATCATAAAAAGAATATTTTTCATGCCAATATCAGAAATATGTCATCAAAATTTTTTTAAACAATATTCTCATTGTTGATAATATTCTCATTTATTTCAACCAAATACCCAAACATTTATTTATCATTATTCAACATAATCCTCAACAAATATTAACATTCAAAACGAATCAATCCCACCTAATAAAATAAAAAAAAAATTAAACTTTCCTTCATACAAATTTTTTTTTTCCTTTCAATTTCAAATTATACTCATATCTAATTTAATCTACTTCATTAACCCAATCAAAAACATAACATTACATCTATAACACGAATAACGATAATAACAATAATATTTATAGTAATAAAAATAAAATTAATATATTTAATAATATTTCATTGATAAGAAAATTATTTTAGATTTATTTACAGGAAATTCAAGTTGGATTTATAAAGTAGCTCATTGCGGTTACAAAACTCTTTCGCATTGCAAGCTATGTTAAGTCAAGCAGAAAAACATAAATGCATACATATATATATATATATTCGTACATATATATATAAATAAATAAATAAATATATATCAGTATTAAAGACGACTTTTGCGTTTGGGTGGGACGTGGAAGACTTTTACTTTTGCTTCAACATTGGAGAAAGTGCCAAGACAACAAACAATATGGCTTATATATTTATATACATATCTATGTAGACGTATGTGTATATATGTACATGAGAAAATCTGTTTCTAATATCTGTAATGTTATAGACACGTTAAATTTTTAATTTATAATCAAGTCACGAGATCTTGTGAATTAAATCCTGTTATTTTATGCGACTGAAAAATTGAAGAAAAAAACTAATAAATTAAATTTGATAATATTATTTATGTAACTAAGAAACTTATAAAATTTAATATTGAACAAAAATATTATTGAATTAATATAATAATAAATAGAGTAAATTTTTAATATTATTAATTCGAGTATAAAAAAAAATTGTAATAAAATTTATTGAAAATAAATTATTTATATTTCATCGAAATGCGACAAAACAATTGGGATCAATTAATAAATTGCTTAATGAATCGAAATTGTGTGGTATAATAAAACTTCAAATAAAACCAATCAATTAATTGTGTTTCTTTATTTCATTTCAATTTATCAAATTAATAATAAAAATAAAACAAATATCAATTTATTTTGATATCAATAATAAATTAATTAATTAAACACACTTTCAATTTCTATAATGATATCATTCCCTCCAATATATGAACTCAATCATAAACCAATAAATTCATTTTTTTATTCTACTGCAAATAAAAAAAAAATAAGAACAAATTTTAAAAAAATACGTAAAAAAAAACTTTTTTAAAAAAAAATTTTTTTTTTTTAATCATATAAATAATATATGTACATGAATTTTATCTAACGAATATGTATAATAATATCGAATAGACTACATTGAAATTAATATTTCGTTCGTGTTTGTAAATAATAATGAACGAAAAGAGAAAAAAAAAAATTATTACTGTGAGATTTCTTTGAGGTCTTTCACCTTTTAGCTGGCCACAAAACACGTTGCATCAACAGGTAGAAACTCGCGCATCGCGTATATATATGTACGTATATATTTGTGGATACAGCTTATAACAATATTGTTTCTACATTGTTTCTTATTACTACTTCTCTTTTCGTATTTATCGTTGATGGAAATATCATTTTTTCTTTCTTTCTTTTATTTGTATATGGCGCGACACACTTTCTGTAATCGCGGGAAAACGTGCAATTCGCCGTTCATTTTATTTCATTTCCTGGTTGAAGCAATGATCCAAGTAGTCTGATTGGCGTGTATACAGTTATTAGACGCTTTGGTGTGGTATTTCATTACATCGACACTGTATAAATTATATTATGTTGAATATTTATATTAAGAAAAGAAAAGGAGGAAAAAAAATTAGATAATTATATTAAATAAGTGTTGAGAAATGTGAATTTCATGTGAGAGTAATTGTGGAGATATTTTTATAAATTTTTGGAAGATTTAAAATTTTTTTCGTGATGATGTAAATATTTTTAAATATTTAGCAAAAATTGGGGCGCATGAATAATTTTTTTTTTTTTAATTTATTGCAAATTTGTTTAGTATCATAATTTTTTTAATAATGAGTGCATTCAAAAAACTTGGAATTATTTTTATAATTCATTGTGAATGAGAACAAAAATGTTTTTCAAATTTATATTTTAGAAAAATTATTTTTTTTTTTTATATTTTTTCAAAATACTCGAAAAATTAACTAAATAATCAACTGAGAAAATGGGAAGAGAAAAAAAAATTTTTTTTTTAATTTTAAATTTGAGAAAAATGATTTTTTTTAAATTTCAAATTTTAGAAAAAAAATTTTTTTAAAATATTCCCAAAATACTCTCAAAATGAACCAAATAATCAACTGAAAAAAAGAAATGAAAAAAAAAAATTTTTTCAAATTTCAAAATTTTTGAAAAAAAAATTTTTTTTTGATATATTCCCAAAATTCTAAAAAATCAACTAAATAATTAATAAACTAATTTATAACCCCGCGAATTTTTTTTCATTCTTGCAGCACATAATAAAAAAATAAAATGTTAATTCGAATCTTAACTTCAACACTTTTAGTTTTTTTTTTAATTACTTTTCTAATATGTAAATTCCATGAGAGATTCGTGAGTGCCCATAATGCATCAGAGAAAAATATATAAGTGAAGTCGATTATTGGCAAAACGTGAATAACCTCTCGCTTTGACCTCTCATTTTCTATATAAACAGTAAACAATATCACATCATCAAAAGAGAGAGTGACTTGTAAAATTTTCTTTCTCTCATTTGCTCTTAGTATTTATATAGGTCGTACACTCTGGTATATATCAATTTTTTTTCTATACATATCATATTATAAACTCTATTGCTATGCACGTAAGATAGTGAAAAGGTTTCCAGGGCAATTTTTAATAAACTTTCGCTTAAGATTAGTAAAGTTTATGCAAGAGATATATTAAAACAGAATGAAATGTTTGAAATAAAAAATTAAATCATCCAATTTATATTAACATAAATTTTAAGCTTTGATAATTTATAAATTTAAAAATAAAAAATTCGATCAATCATAAAGTTTGACAATATAATTGACACTAAAATAAATCAAAAATATTATTATCAAAGTGTTTCATTTAAAATGGAAAATATATAAAAAAAAAAATTTTTTTTTTTTTTGGTTTTGAATTTTACTAATTTTTTTATTCTATCATTATTATTTTTTTATTTACATTGCAAGTGAAATCGAGATTCACCTCTGGCTTTATCTGGGATTCTGGGCCAAGATGTTTCTCATGACGTGTATATTTATACGTTTGACTTTAACAGAGGAGAAAAGTCGTACACGTATGTATGTATATATATAAATAAACGTAAAGTCATGAGAGAACAAGAGAAGATATCGCACGTTGTGTCAGGAGAAAGTGATGCGATTATTTGTATATATTCATCAGCTTATTTGTACATAACTTGTAAAGACTCGTTATAAATATTTATTATTTATTTTTATCTTTATTTTTTTTTCTTCATTTATAATATATATACATATAAATATATGTATACATAATACATACAGGGAATTTTGGGTAAAAGTCTACTAAAAATTTTTGTTGTAATTTTTTTAACAGAATTTTTACACCGAATGTTTTATTTTAAATTAAAACAATATTTATGTGAATTAATTATTAACATAAATAATATGTTAGACATTCGGGGAGAATTTTGAAATGCGGAACATTATTTATTATTTACTATTGTTATACAAATATTTATTTAATTTGGTAGACAAAAATTATTTTATTAAATTTTATGCGTAAGATAAAATATTTAATTTATTTTTAATAGAATTATTTTTCTATTTTGATATTATTTTTTGCGTTGGAATTTTTTTATTGCTGGTTATTTTTATTGTAAAATTTTCTTCTTAATTATTTTATGAAAAACTTGAGAATTTATATAAAAATAATTGGTTTGTATTAATATATAATTAATTAATATTGTGGTATTTAATTTATTGTGTTTAGATAAATAGAATTTTTATAATTTCTTTTTTTTATATTTTTTTTTTATATAAATAACGAATTAAAAATTCTATATTATTATTACAGTGTGATTATTATTGTTTTTTTATTGTTTATAATGACATTCATACCTTAATAAAATTCAGCAAAATATCATTGAAAATATTTAACAATAAAAAAATTTGTTTAAGTAAAATGAAAAACTCCTAAAATTCATTTTGTTTTGGACTTGTTAAATTATGAAACTTTTTCTAAAAATCACACAACTCAACCGTAGGAAAAAAAAAATTAAAAAAAAATATTTCTAATCAACAAAAATTTTTTATCATTAATTAGAAAAAAAAAATATTACACAATTTAATCTTCAACCTCATAAAAAACCACTTCAAAAATGATAATCCTCACATTTAATATTAAACTCCCTCATTAATATTATTTCATATCTCAAATGATAGTGAAAAAAAAAAAAAAAATAGAAATATCAATTCACAATCAAGAAAAAAATAAATAAATTTTTATCACTCACAATTTTTTTTATATCATTTTTTTTTCTTCACTTCCACTATCATTATATACACATATATACAGATAAAATGAGACAATATATGCGGTCACCGCCTCCAAAACTTTTGGCAAAACAGGGCAATCAAATACAAGAATTTATAAGACGCCTCGATAATTTTCACTCTTTCGTTGATGCTTTTAAAAAAATAAAAATTTCCTTTAGTATTTTATTTTTTTTTTGTCTCTCGTTTTCTTTTACACTCACTGTCAATTCACAACAACAGCCACAAACCCATCGACAATAGAATCACGTTGTGTACTAAAAATATAAACACAAGAAAATAACACCTTAAAATATTTTCTCGTCCATGAACTTTTTTGCAACCGCTGCAGTTACAGCAAAAGCACACACGATAAATTTTATCTTTTACGTCTTCTCTTCTTCACCACCCTCTTTTTCTCATTCTTTCATGCTCCACCATTTTGTATGGATGATTTTTTTATTTTTTTATTTATCTTTGCGACATTTTTTTTCGTATTAATTCAAGTCGAATATTCCGCGAATGAAAAATATTTTCCAGCATTTTGAACGCGTTTAATTTAATAATTTGTGACGAGGTTGTTTACCAATATTCCTCGCATTTTAGTTAAAAATTTGCAGCAGTGTCGTTGACATTTATTAATATTGTCTTTGGCATGGCGATGAGAAAGAATTAAATATTAAATAAATAAATAGATTCTTTATCATATTCATGTGTGACCAATTTTATTTATTTATTTTTGTGTTTTATAATTTATCTCACACGTGAGTGTAATAAATGAACATTTTTTTTCTTTTATTGATGATTTATCATCCGCTACTGAATACAGAATTTATTTATTTATTTATATTTATGGAAATAATGTTGAAAATTATTTTTTTATTTTTATTTTTTATGATAATTTAAATTCTAGTTACTTTTTTTTTGCTACATTTTGGTCTTTAATTGTTTATTGAATATTTTTGGAATGAAATAAAAAAAAAATTCTCATATGCAAAATACAAAAAGTAATTCAAAGATTGGAAAAAAAAATTATTATTAAATATTGAAAATTTTTTTAAAGACATTTCGCTAAACATTTTTTTAATAGGGTTTGTTTAATTTTTATTATATATGTTTTTTTTTTTGTATAAATTACATCTTGATAGTCATTTATTTAACTTCTATTGCCAATAAATAATGTATAATTTTTATTTTATTTAATTGAAGTATAATAAAATATTCATTCAATTTTTTAAAATATCAAAAATCACATTATTTATTTTATTAATTTATTATCTCCAAAACAATAATTCATCAGCAATACAAATATTAATTCCTCAATTATTAATGTCAGATAATTTGAAAATTGTCATAATTATATCAATTGTAATTAATTAGAAATCAAATAAAAATTTTCCCCACCTCATTAATAATTACAAAACATTTATAAACTTTTAAATAATATTTATTCTTCACAATAAACATTTTTATTCATTAATATAACTCCAGAAAATTATTCGAAATCATAAAAAATAAATAATTGATTTATCCAATTTATTTTTTCCTCCATAAAAAAAAAAAAAAAAAATCGAAATTTACTATTATAGATTCGTCTTTTTTTTTTCCCTTGAAATTGCGTGTCTTAAAGGATAAATTTTGTTCATATTGAGGTCAAAGGATCATCATTGATTCATCGACGTGTTACTTGAGACAATCCCTACTTTTTTTTTTTTTTTTTTTTTTTTTT
Organism: Microctonus aethiopoides; assembly: GCA_030347275.1. NCBI lineage: Eukaryota > Metazoa > Arthropoda > Insecta > Hymenoptera > Braconidae > Microctonus > Microctonus aethiopoides. The sequence continues at coordinate 20,693,897 of JAQQBS010001422.1, forward strand.
TTTTTTTTTTTTTTTTTTTTTTGAAGACCACACGACGAAATCGTTTTGTTAACGTTCATCAGGCGAATCTAAACCTTCGAGTTCGTATCCTTGACACACAAAGAGACCTAAAAACCCTCAGTATATGTATATGGCTTGTGTATACATAAAAGCCATTACATTTCTGATTTAAATACAGACAGGGAGCGAGCGACACGTTTGTGCGTATATCTTCAGTCACAAGGGAGAGAATATATAAGTAAAATGAAGCTGTGAAAAAGTAGGTAACAACATTCACATCAGATATAATGATACGAAGAGGGGAAAAAAAAATAAAGGATAAGAAAATTCAAGAGACGCAATTATGAATGTAGTACGTTAATTTTGTTTGTATTATCTTTGGAGATTTTTTCATGAATTTGTTTATTTTTTTATCGTGATGAAAATAATTAAATATTGTCATTGAATTAAAATTTTTTAAAATGCGATTTGAAAAAAAAAATTTTTTTTTTTTCTAAACGATTTGCAATTTTTTTATTACGTGGTTTTTATTGTTTATTGAATAAATTTGGTGGATTTGTTATTGAAGAAATATTGGTGAGTACAAAAATTACTGTCACTTAGAATTTTTTTTTCGAATATTTTTTACGATAATTCAGAGATTAATTAATTAATTTTGATTAAGTAAAATACATTTTTATTGTTGTTAAATGTTCTTTTTGGTGGAATGAAATTATTATAGTCGAGTGATTTTTCCGTTTTTTATACGGGTTTTAA
>JAQQBS010001422.1:20721876-20737913 GCA_030347275.1 Microctonus aethiopoides
AAAAAAAAAAAAATCTCCCCCACATTCAATAAAACTCTTCACCATCATCATCATCATCATCACCATCACATGAAAACATATTTAAAATTCATCATTTCACAAACTATAAAATGAAAATAGCCATCTGCAACATAGCAAAAACCACCAAAAGCCATAGCAAGAGAATGTAAACTTTACATTGCGTCCCTTCTACCGAAAATACATTGTAGAATATTCATGAGTTTGTTATATGTTGGATACGTCCTCGAATTAAATTCCCCTGGTTATATGGTGTTCCTGTCTGGTACATACATACATACATACATACATACATATGTGCCTACTGTCGCACTTGAAAACGTACCCGCGTACTTGAGAACCTTCCTCTCTCTCTCTTCCTCTCTTTATATACTCTATATTCTATATCTATACTACAAGAATGAGCAAAAGGGAGAACGAACGAGTAGGTAGACTCGTTGTTAGGGCGAGTAGTACTTGAAACATCGGCACTCGGACACTATACACAACGGTCACGATGGCTATATATTGTACATTTATGGTCTGATGCTACAGAGACTTTATATACAGCTTCAACCATCTTCCAACTCTCACAACAACTATACCTCCTCCATTCTATACACCAAACTTAACTCCAAACATGATCATTAATATAAATATTCCCCAACGGAATCCTTTTACATTTAATCGTTAATCTAAATATATTAAATTAAACTCAAAAATTTTTAACAAACGAAAAAATATCACTCATAAAATACATCGCAGATATATTAATATTTTTTCTCTTGAACGAAAGCCATTTGTCAAGGTTAAAAAGCAAAAAAAATATTTGTCATAGAAATTATATTCTATACAAAAAAAAATGTAAAAGAATTTACGAAACTTTTTGTGTTTTTCTTGACGATTTGAAAAATAATCCTATTATTTCATGATAAACAGTGTATAGTGAACTGGTATAAATTAATTCCAAGAATTATTTCGTGTTGGTTTTTAAACGACAGAATGCTTTGTTTTTTTTTTTTTTTTGTGTGTTCATTTTCGAGGGATTAAAAGTTTGTTTTGATGGCGTTTGTGAGAATGTTTTGTAGCTTGAATAAGTAATACTGGAATTATATATTGATAGATTGGTGGAATTTATTCGTGTATGTATAACATCAACACGATTGAGAGTGCTGCAGTGAGGAGTAAATATGTATAATGTATATAAAAGTAATCGCACTTGCTCTCTCTCACTCTCTCACAAAGGATAAAGTTCAATGAACTGACTCTCTCGCGTGCGCAATCAACCTGCGAGAGAAGCTCTGATGCTTTTGCACATATTTAATTCACATAATATTTATTTATCGCATTTATATATATGTATTGACGATCCTACATTATAATAATAATAATGATAATATAATATTTATTTGTGTATTTAATTTACTCACCGTAATTTGGCATCAAATTTTCTTTATTTTCTCCTTTCGATTAAAAATTCCAGATTAAATTATATTTTTTTATCCGACTTTTGACGATGAAAATAATTACAATAAACAATTAATAATATTATTATTAATACTATTTATACATCTCAACACTTTTTTTTTAATAAATAAAATTATAAACCTGCATAAATTAATGTCAGATAATAATAAAAAAAAAAAATTAATCACTGTTTTTTTTTTCACTTTTGTTTAAAATTCACTTGATATTTTTTTCACATGTATATGTATATATTTTTGAGAGATTTTTATTTAAGAATGTAAACGACACAAAATCACATTGATATGTTAGAATTTTGGAAATTAAAATTTGTAATTTTTATGAATTTTAATTTTAATTTTAATTTTTTGATAATTAATTAAATTATTTTTTGAATAATAACGCGAAGATTAATTAAAATGAATGATTAGTAATAAAATAATAGTCGATGCACAATTATTAACACTATTATTTATTTATTTATTTATTTATTTATTTATTTATTTATGGATTACGTGAGCGCGTCTAGTGACGAAAAATTTTTGGCGTCATACAACAATACAAATGCACTGCTCGAGGCCCTGCCGGGAACTGCGGTGCGGGGTTCCCAGATTTCTCGAGCTAAAGCTATCGAACGCACCTCCGTGCGTCGACCAATCACGTTCGTGCCGCCATTCAAAGTCCACCAATCGGAGCGCTCGCTCGTTTAACCAACGACGACCAAACACTATACATCGGCGTAGATATCTCTACAGGCGCGCACGCGGTTTATATGAAAACCTATTGGATTTTTTTTCTCATTTTTTTTTTCTTTTCTTCAGGTATACGTAAATGCGATGAAATATGCTCATGGTATTGTTTTATCGACTTTCAATAGGGATGATGAAACGAGGGCGCTGGTACAAAGAAATGAAAAGGGATGACAAAGTTCACGACAAATTGATGTTTCAAAAAAAAAAAAAAAAAAAAAAAAAAATGTATTATATGATCATGAATTAATTTTTCACTATGTACATTAATCTCTTATATATATCATACTGACGAATGACGTAATATCAATATTGATATTACTATACATAAAGAATTTTTTTATGTAATTAAAAAAAAATTTTAATTAATTTTTAGGTTAAATATCATTATTTTGTTAATGGAAAAAATATTATATATAGTAATGAAGAGACACGAAATAACTTATATAAAATGGAACGAAGAAAAAAAAAATTATTATGTGATTTTTTTATGATTTTTAAAAAATCAAAATTTTATATAATTTAGTGTCTCAAAATTCACGCAAGAAATAACATGTTGATAACATTTAAAATCTTGCGTTAATTTTGGGACATTCTTTAATTTTTTAATTTTTTAATATAATTCTCCTCGTTATAATATGTGCTATATATTAAATACATGTGTCGTTGTATATGTGTATATAATAATGAGAAATAGGGAAGGAGGGTGAGATTATGGGTGTACATTTGCAAATGCCGTTGGCATTAACAACAGCATAAATTATCCTATTCGGCACGTGCCCTTCATAACTCAGTGGCGAAATTAGCATAAGATCAATATTGCTTTTTCGTCCTATGTACGTTAAATATACACACACACACACATACACATATTAATATTTACACAAATGAAAATATATATTTGTAAGTTACTTATTATATTGCTTGGGGAAATAATAATCCATCGGGGGTGCGATGTAAATTATAATTTGTAAAGAAAATTTTTTGTGGTGTAAAAATTTTTAAAAATAAATTATTTCATGTTGATCTAATTTTGTGTTTTGTATTTTCTGGCTACTTATTCTACTAGAAATGTATATAAAGTTTTATTTCGAATGCATATTTTGCATTGAAATAAGTGGAAAAAATGAAGCCAATATGAAGGAAAAAAATATAAAAGTTTTTAGGAGCTCGAGAGAAACATTGAAATTTTTTTTTTTTTTTCTAGTTGGCGTGCTTTCAAGAGCTTGCGTTGACTTTCAAAAATTTGAATAGAAACTTATTGAAGAAAGTGGGCCAAAGTATATAATAATGCTTTTGAAAAAAAAAATTTCTACATCAAATCATTTTAATGATGAATTATGAAATATAAGTTGCGCAGATTTTTAGTTAAAATTAACAAATTTTTTTAATTTTAATTGTTTGAGAATACAATTTAATTTACAAAACAAGAATATAGAAATACTTCCATATTTCCAAAAACTGTCATAAAAAAAAAATTTTGACATGTATATTATTATTTTATGCAAAAAAAAAAAAAAATCTTCATTATTTTTACTTAATTTTATTTCTCTTTGTATATTTTCATTCAAAATCCAACATATTGTGCAGTAAAATTTTTATTAAGATTCACCTCTGAATAACGGCCACCCTCCAAACCGGCCACTCGGAGGAATTTTCGCTTTGTATAAATCCCACCTCATAATACTGATTTTTCCTCGAAAACATTCGTGGCCGCTATTCGGAGGTTTTCCACTAAAATCATCCTGCAAAAAAAAATCGAAAATTATTTTCACATAATTTATTTTTTTGGTGACTCTTCATTCAAAATCCAACATAATGCATAGTAAAAATTTTATTACGATTCACCTCTGAATAACGGCCACCCTCCAAACCGGCCACTCGAAGGAATTTTCACTGTGTATAAACCCCACCTCATAACACTAATTTTTCCTAGAAAATATCCATGACCGCTATTCGGAGGTTTTCCATTAAGATCATCTGAAATAAAAAATCAAAAATTATTTTCACTTAATTTTATTTCTCTTTGTATATTTTCATTCAAAATCCAACATAATGCATAGTAAAATTTTTTTTACGAATCACCTCTGAATAGCGGTCACCCTCCAAACCGGCCGCCCGAAGGAATTTTCACTTTGTATAAACCCCACCTCATAACACTAATTTTTCCTCGAAAATATCCATGACCGTTATTCGGAGGTTTTCCCCTAAAATCATCTACAAAAAAAAGAAACAAAAAATCTCAGTTTAATCAAAAAAAAAAAATAATAATTCAACATTCACGATCATAAATTATCAAAACAAACATTCTCAGTTATATATATATCATTCATTAATTATAAATAATAATTGAAATTAAATAATGAATAATGCGCAGTGTGCAAAAATTTATTATTTGCTTTATTAATCATGAATTTCCCTCTTGGGTGAGGGAAACAAATAATAAATTGAAGGTGTTCGTGCACATGAAGGGAAGAGAGTTTGGTTATTATGTACATATATATGTACATATAAGTGAAAATAGTTCGATAATTTGAGTTTTAGACGTAGACAAGGTTTATAAACAGCCGGTGCTTGTGCTACTGCCATGGCTTTTGCCAGACGTCTAATAGTGTCATGAAAGGTTAACCGTAGTTGAACGAGTTTTGACCTGTATAACTTAGGCTTGGATATTTTATTATACATATGTAACACCTCTTCCACTGTTACAAAATCCCTGCAATGATTTTAATGATCTCACTATAATTCACACAAAGCTGTGTGCTATTATAATTTATTTATATTATGTACTTATTTATTTAATTATTATTAATTGTCAAAGATCTGCTGACGTCTTTAATGATAACTTATCTTCATTATTTATTTTATTTAATATTTATTATCATTTGTATATTAATTATTTCCTTATTTTTGTATTAATTATTTTAAACCAGTTAAGGATTAGTAGATAAAATTATTTTTTTTAGTTTTGATAAGTTGAATCATGTAGCTATTTACCCTTGAAAATTCAAGACGCCTTATCGATAATTTAAGAAAGTTATTAAAAATCAAAAATCAAATTTTTAGCATAGAGCCTTATGGAGAATTAGCATTTTATGTATTTAAAATCACAAAAAGTATATTGTAAGAGTAGATACAATAATAAATAATGTTTAAAAATATTCTTTGAAATATGTAGTTTATATAACTCCACAAAAAAACAGGTGTTGACAAATGTTTAAATTAAATATTAATTATTTTAATAAAGATAATTAAAACTGTTTTGGTAAATTTTGATAAATGGAGTCAAATCAATTTTTAATGTGGATCAACTGATTTTTTTAAATAAATACCTTAAAAATAATTGGTACATATAAAAAAAATTATAAATCATTGTAAAATTATTAATATATTGTACAACTTTTTTCAAGCTTAGAATAAATTTTATAAAAAGTTTGTACTCATTTGACTCTAGCGTAGCTCACAAACGTCCTTAAATATCCTTCAAAAAAACAAATGATACTTACACTATAGCACAGCTACTTGTTGGTTCTTTACTACAGATAGAGGCAACAAATAAACAAATAAACAAATAAATAATTGCAATCATTTTGCATATAGAAATATCAACGGATTATTTTTATATTAATCAAACATTATTCATTATGTATAATTATTAAATTTTTTTGTTTATATGTAATATACATATAAATAATAAAGTGAAAGACAAAAATTTTATTTCATTGTGAAAACAATTTTATAAATAACTATTTATGGAGATTAATTATCATTAATTGAAATAATTCCTATTTGAAATTCAATGATCAACAACACCCACATTCAAATAGAAAAAAAAAACGACTATAAAAGCGACACTTCCGGCTCAACCGGAAATAAAATTTTCCCACCGACAATAAACCAAAAAAAAAAAAAAAAAATCAAACCATTTTTTTTCCGCAACCTCATTTTCATCCATTCAAAACGTTTAAATAAATCTAAATTATTCAACTCAATCATTCATATAAGCTACCCAAAAATATTTACAATAATAAAAAATATTCTCCCATAATTACAAATCTCCAATAAACCATTTCATATTAATTAATTCTCATCAATTAATAAATCTAATGCATACAAAGAAAAAAAAAAAAGAAAATAAATTTATAATCCAAGACATTTTATCATTTTGAATAAAAAATATTTCTTCAAAAAAAAAATATTATAATCCATCTAAAATAAACATTATTTATTAACACATTGATCCCCACAAATTTTCCTCCTTCCTGCAAACAAGAAAATTAACAAATAAATAAATTAAAATTATAAAATTGAGAAAATAAATAAAACAACATTTGCTGTATTGAACAAGACGTTTTTACCAATTGACTCAACAAATTTTCTGGTGCATTTCAGTTCGAATACACAGACATATATGTTCACATATCCCCGATGTATATAAACATACATATATATATGTATATAAATAGTTATATATGTATATACATCTAATGTAATAGAGACGATCAAATTGCACTGCTCTGAACTCTGAAGGCTTGTTATTAACCTGCAACGTCGGCGTACATATATATATATATATATATACCAACGTATTTATGTGTATATAAGTATATATGTACATGTTATCTACAAGTACGTCGCTCGAGGCACATCTCTATATGTTCTGGTTCTAAACCTCTTTCATCGTATAACGTCACTAGACTCACTAGATATATCGGCCTATTAGAAGTTTCTGAGTATCCCCTCGGGGATTCTCAAAATGTTTTGCTCACATACGATTATATATTTTAAATATATTTGCGTACATAATGTATATGTACATATGTGCATGTATACATTGCGTGTAGAATGTTATTGAAATTCATGTTGCTTGTAAATGTGAACGATATGATAATTAAAAAGAAATAAAATAAGGTTAACTACTTTGGAGAAAGAACAATGAGGTTATGTTCGCTGGAGAATTTAGAATATATTTTATATTTGTATATATTTTTTTCTTTTTATATAAGAAAAATTATTTACTTTGTTTCTAGTTTACTGATGGAAAATAAAGTTTGGCTATAATTCATTGATTAATAATTAATAAAAGTTCTTTATAAAGAAATGTTTGTTAAAGTGGAGAGAAATATTCTGAGAAAAAAGTAATAATTTGAAATTAAATTGTGAACAGTTTTGTGTGGCAGTTTTATGTGTACAGTGTGAATTTTTTTTTTTTGGTTAGTTATGGACAGTCGGTAAAGTAGGGCATGGGGATTTTTTTGTCTTGCCAGTAGGTGGCAGTTATGATTTCCGGTTTTTATACAGAAATTGCAGTGTTAGTAATATACATATAAGAAATCTTTTCCGGCCGAGTTTTGTGGCAAGCACATTGAATTGGTGAGTGAAATATTATTTATTAGTTATTTTATTTTATTTTAATAATTTATTTGTGAATATTTATTTAATATTATTGTAAAAAAAATTTTTTTATACATGTGGATAATTTTTGTTTGCAAAATATCAAACGAATTACGATAAAAACAATTGCATGTGTGTACTTTTTTTTTTATTGGCATGCAACATACCGTATCGTTAATACAAAATTTTCAGTTAACAATTTCAAAATTCAAGTCTTGTTTTAATTTATTTTTTGATAATTATTTAAACAAATTAATTAATATTCAGATTATCTTTGAATATAAAAAAGAGAAAAACTAGATTTTATCAAGGTAAAATGATGAAAAATTTTGAGGTTATCTTTTGATTTTTACTATATAATGTGTGTTTTTTTTATTTTTTTTCTTATTAGAATAAGCCACGATGCAAATCTTTGTGAAAACTCTCACGGGCAAGACCATCACGCTCGATGTTGAATCATCAGATACCATCGAAAATGTAAAAGCTAAAATTCAAGATAAAGAAGGAATTCCACCGGATCAACAGCGTTTGATTTTCGCTGGAAAACAACTTGAAGATGGTCGTACACTCGGCGATTACAATATTCAAAAAGGTAAAACTAAAATATTTAATTAATAAAAAAGAAAGAAAGAAAGAAAGAAAAAAGTGAGGTTAGGAAACAAATTTTTTATCTTTAATTCTCAATATTTTTTTTTTTTGCATTTTATTATTTAGAATCGACCTTGCACTTGGTATTGCGTCTTCGTGGTGGTGTTATTGAACCAACCCTTCGAATTCTCGCACAAAAGTACAACTGTGACAAAATGATTTGTCGTAAATGTTACGCTCGTCTTCATCCAAGAGCAACGAATTGTCGCAAGAAGAAATGCGGACACACAAACAATATCCGCCCAAAAAAGAAGTTGAAGTAGATAATATCACTGTACATAAATTTATCTACAGGCAATTCAGACAAGACAAGAAATGTCTCCATCATATTTCTTTTCAAACTTTCAACAATATTAAAAACGACTACGCCTGTATTAAAAAATTTTGGTTTTGAATAAAATCTATATAACCGAAAGAAAAAAAAAAGAAAAAAAAAAACATCTCCAAGAATTTCTCATTCATTTATAACATTTTATTTACAAATCAAACAAAAACAAAATCTCCATTTACATTTATTCACAATTATAAAATCAAAATGGCGTCTTGCTAGTAATTCCCAAGCATAAATTTTGTTGATGAGCGTATTTTTCATATAAATTCATGTCCGTTGGATTAGGAGTAAATCCGCCAAGCTGAAAAAGAAAGAAAATTATTAAAACATAAATTTTAATTCCTAACAATAATTAATTTTCTCTATTTTTATATATTTAAAATTAATTTTACCTTTCCACGTTGGACATACTGCTCATAAATACTAATACTAACATCCTTAACAATTGGTAATGCAATATTTATCGGTGGAATATCGGGAAATGTTGCTTGCTGCACCATTTTTGATTTAATTCCCGAATAATCTTTCAAATGAGTTGTTGCATTTCTGCCAATCATAACAAAACGTTTATAAAGCACAAGATCATGACGCTTAGGATTTTCTGGCTCTACACCATAAACTTGACGCATCGATGGAAATATCGTTTCAAATGTAACCAATTCATTTATATCCCTTTGATTAATAAATTCCAAATCATTAATCGATTGATGATTGATATCTTCATCATCAGAGCTTGAATCAGCGCTTGAACTTTCGCTCGATGCTGTACTACTTGTGCTACTCTGTCCAGTCATCGATGGATTTGTCATATTACCACGTTTGTTTCCCGTCTCTTCACGTCGACGTCCTGGACGAACGCGCACGGCAAATGGACTAAAATTCGTGGTAAAATGCGGCATAAAATCACGCACCGAATGACTTATTTTATAAGCATACATATCAGAAAATGGTAATAATTCATACAATCGTTGATAATCCGAATAAATATCAATCATTTCCTCCTGAGAATCTTGCACTTGAACCATTTCACAACAACTTTTATTCACCTCATTGCAAGCATATGGCAAACATTTTAATACATTTTTATCCCACCATTGAGTTAATAATTTTGTTTTACGTTTATATTTACACGCTGATTTATTATGTAAATAATAATCTGTTAAGTATTCCCAAATTGGTGGTTTATCATCGTGAGGAATAAATAACCCCAAAAATAAATTTATTGTATGTTGCTTTTCTTGATCGCTAAATGTATTACTGTAATAACGACTTAATGTTTGCATTATATCATTTCCTTGACTTGTCCACGGTGCTGTTTTACGATAAGTTTTTATACGATGAACTAATTGTGATCCGCCATATTGTAATGCCAATGTGTCGCCATGATCTTCATATAATTCCTCAAGCATTCTAACGCAATCTGAATCAAATTCTAATTTTGGTAAATCCAATACGCCTAATGCACATAATTGATAGCCCAATGCACATTTACCAATTGCAAATTGTGCTGTATTTGTACGATCTAAACAATCAACGCAATTAGTACGTATTATTCCCGTTTGTAATGTTCCTTTATTTTCAAATAATTCTTTAATATTATTTTCATTATTAATTATATCATCAATTTGATATTTTGTATTAATATTATCACGATAATTAACATTATTTATTTGTATTTTTGAATTAAATACACTCCAAATGTTCATGTCATTACGATGTAATTTACAAATGCTACCAAAATTTGTAAATAATTTTTTTTTATTATAATAAACTGATTGCGATTGATAAATACCTGTTTTTATAACGGCATTGTTTGCAATATTTGCTAATTTGCTCATTACTTTGGCTTTTTTACCTTTATTCATTCGTGCCATGTCAAAGCTTTTATATTGAATGTGATGCTCTGGTGGTAAAAATTGATTGAGATATTTAACAGCACTATTTAATTCATCGCTTAATATACTTTCGTGTTTTTTTTTCTCACGTTTTTTAACAAGATTTAATATTATTATTGGCGAGCCATAACGTTTTAATAATTGATTAAAATGTGCGCCGGCTGTTTCACAAAATGGATCAGCTAAATCGCATGATATTGTTGGTTTTGGCACCATTTTACTTACATCTTGACTCCAATGACCCGGTACTGAACCGCGCATTTGTACAAATGCACTAAAACGTCCATTATATAATGAACTTACAGCTGAATCATGAACAATTTGTTCAGTTTCAACTTCATTAGCAACATCCCCATCAAAATTAGCTCCACGCTTTAAAAATCTTGTTCCGGCATATTTATTACTACGTCTTGCAATTAAGGTTATGTAAATTGATTTACCAAATATACTAACATTTGATTGTCCAATAAATCCATGTGTTATATAAAATATCCAATCGCGATGTAAATCATTTTCTACTGGTGATAATAAATGATTATTCCATACAAAACGTCGATGTGGATTACTTCTTATTCCATAATCAATATTTTTATTGCCATAACAATTTTTTTCCCAACTTTTTCTCTGTGCCCACATATTAAAATAATCATCGGCGTCATTTGAATTATCTAAATTTAATTTATTGTTTATTAATTGTTCATTATTTGTTGATGTATTTGTGTTGGATTTAATGTGCTTTGGTGGCGCTAGGTTATGTTGCAATGTATGAGTAAGATCGTATGAATAACTGAAGTAAAAATTACTGCTTAAATCAATACTTTGAAACATTTTCACATAACGTTGTTCGTCTGGATGAAAAATTCGTACATTATCATTTGGAATATAAATCATTGATGTATCTTCTATTTTATATATTGTATGATGACCTATTGCAGCTATTCGTCGACGTTTTGTCACTAATATTATATAATATCCCTCCAAAAATCGTACAAAACCTGAAAATCAATTAATTTTATACAAATAAAATTAATTCATTATTTCAAATTTTATTTTATTTTTTATTTATAATATTTACTTTATTGTTATGTTTTTTTTTTTAATTTATTTAATATCAGAGAAATGGTTCATGCAATGTTTTATAATTAATTCTACTGTGGAATAAGTGATGCAGAGGTGAATGAACAATGATTAATAGTTTTATTTTTATTAGTGGGATTTAATAATGAAATTAAATGAAGAAAAATGATAAGATATTGTCATGTCAGCTAATGAAAAATATGATTTTATTGTTTCATTCTATCACAAAGCCTTACCAACAAGCCCAAAAGCTGGAATTAATCTTGGAAAAGAATTTTTCTGCCATATTGACTTCCATTTAAAATTTGTCTGTGTTGGTTTATGCAATTGAGGTTTATAATTTGGTTCATTATCATTGTTTGTCGTGCAATTATCATCATTATCATCTGATTTTGTACTCTTACTATTGTTGCCTTTTATTATATATACAAATAGCAAGCAGATAATATATATATACATAAATAAATTAATTAAAAAGTTTCTAATAAAAATTGGATGCAATAATTGCAGCATTTTCATGCAGTTAATTAATAAAATAAAAAAATAAATCATATAAAAATGCAGTTTATGCAAATAATTGGAGTTTCAATTAATAATTTATAAAAGTAAAATTATATTGAAATTATATATTACCAACAATTCCAAAAGCTGATACAATTCTAGCAACACCACCAGTTTTATTTCGTTGACCAACTTTACTTCGATTTCCCATGTCAATCATGTTTACAAGATCAGCTATTTCATCTTGTGTATATTCTATTTTGTCATCAACAACAATTAATTCTTTTGGCTCCATTCTGTCGATTTTTAATACACGAAAACGTGTTAATGTATTGTTTGAACCCATTAAATAAAATCTCTGGAATAATAATAAAAAGAAGAAATTAATAAGAATATTTTTTTATTATGAAATAGTTATAGAAATAATATAAATATTACAGATTTTGTTTCATAGAGTGCAATTTTTTGTATTGATGATATGATGGGATGAAAAATTATATTTGGTTTCTCTGTTTCCGCCATTTTTCTTTTATTGTTGTATAATTTGTTGTTTTATTTATTTAATTAAATAATTATTGCATGTAATTGCAAATTGTCAAACCATTTCACAGTATGTATTTATGTTCATGTCAAACATAACCTCTTTAACATATGTCGCCTTTACCATCTACTGATAATAAATTTGTTCATATAACTATTTTTAATATTTTCATATATAAAATTATTAATCTGCTTACAATCTTATAAATAATTCAATTTAGTTAACCTATTTCAAATATAAATTGTTTTTTAAAACTAATTAATGAGAAATCCAGTACTCCATAACCTATCAATATTATCATAAAATTTGTTTCTAAATATTATAATATTCATTACTATGTGATATAATTATATTTTTATAAATAATATCGATATTGATATGTATAAAAATATTATCGCGCCATTTTTTATATAATAATAATATAAATGTATTTCCGCATTCCAATTACTAACATAACCTAACAAAAATAGACAGATACATAAAGTTGAATAAAATATTACCTAAAATTAAAAAGATATAAAAATTGAATGTTTAATTAGATTAAATACATTACTGAACTAAATTATTCATTAGTAAATGCATATGAATTTGATTGAAAAACAATTGACGTTTGTATTGTAAAAAAAAGGCGAAGAGAATCATAACCTTGAAGGACAAAACAACCAGTGAAATTTCATTACAAAAGCATTTCATGACAACACAACAACTTACGGTGAGCATCGCAATGAGTTGTCGTATCTTTTTATTATAAACAAATAAAGTATTGATTTCAGAATGAATGAATTAAGTCGGAATTTATTAATAAACAAAAGTAAAAATATATTTGAACAAAATATGACAAATACAATTCAAAAATCATTGAGAAATGTTTATCCACCATTTATATCAATGTTAAATTATGTATTGCAATCAAAACGTTTTGGTAAGTTAATAATAAATAATATAATAATGTTTAAAGTATTCATTATTAATTAATCTATTATTTTTGTTTGATTATATGCAGGAGTTTCTTGTGGTGCAATTGAATTAATTGAGGTAACATCAAGTCAATGTAATGAAAAAGGTGATCGTTTTGAGATTACCATACCTTATGCACAACAATTATTAAATTGGACAGTAATATTTGATTCTACAAATCCGGAAATGGGTCCGGATTTTGATTTTCATGACAAAACATTTTTACCTGATCCACAAATTGAAACAGTAGAACAATTTTTACCAAGTTTAATGGAATGGGATCCAACAAATCAAAATTGTTTATTAAATGTCCTAGTTGAATTTTTAACATACTACAAACACCATCAAGTAAACCGAAATTTTTATTTTATATTAAAATTTGATAAATATTCATTGTGAAGAATGTTAGGTTAAGTTCGAAAAAAATTCATCACATTAAAGTGAAAATTTTGTTTCATTGATTCAAACTAAAGATTAATTTCTTTCAACAGCCATAATTTAATCTCTAACAATTATATTTCATTTCAATTTCTTTAGTCTCGAATCAATAAAATAAAATTGTAATCCAAAATTTAATCCAATATTCTTCGCAATTTATACATAATTTTTTCTAATTAAATTTATTTTTTTTTCTTTTCTTTTCTTTCCTCCAATCAGATAAATCAATTGAACGAGCGTTTACAGATGGAATATTCAACGTTAATTGGACAAACAGAAATTTGCGATGAAGATTTAGAAATAATACTTTTACCCGATGCATTAAATCCAACTGAAGCGCATTTTCTCATTAGAATTGCCGGAGATTATTCAAAATTAATAAAAAACCCCATTGGTAATTCAAATAACATTGCAGTAATGTTACATGTTGTATTTCAAGGCGTAAATTGGCAACGAATTACACCACAAATATTTTTTTCATCAAGTTTAATTGATGCACTTGGTAATCCAAATGATTTAAAAATTCCCCAATTTCCACCATCAAAAACATTAATGGATTATGTGCCAGAAATAAAATGTACAATTGACAAAAAAATTAATGAAGTTGTTGAGAATTATGAAAAGAAAAAAGAATATATTAATACATTATTATGTATTCAAGGTGGTAATATTATAGAATATGATGCTAATGAATTTAGTATGATTACATTATTAATGGAAAATCGTGATTTTCATTTTCTTGTTTATATTAATTTATCATTAAAATTTCCAGAAGATCCGCCTAAGATAGAATTACAATCGATTTATCATTTGAACACACGTAACGGTAATCTTTTTAAAGAAACACTCAATCATATTCCATACAGTCCGCGTTGGGATGCAAAAAGAATGTTGAGCGCAGCTTTAGCGTTTATTATTAAAAAACAACTTGATTTTAAAAATAATTCAATGCAACGATATTTTTAATAAACTTTAATACTTATAAACACAAAAGATTACTGTTATATATAATTCCAAAGAGTGTTTGAAATAAATATTAAAAGAATAATAAATAAACAATTGATAATAGTAATATTAATTATTATTTTATTTTTATATTGTTGAAGAAGAATAAATAATTATCAATTAAAATGAATTGTCTTTTTACTTTTGTTCCTTTTTTTTTCTTTTTCTTTTTAATATTTAAGGTACAATTATAATTTATAAATTTACATTTACAATCCTTACAATGTAGTTTTTTTTTTTAATATTAAAATAAACTTACACTGTTTAACATATTAATATTAAATAATTAGTGGCGCCTACCGTTCAATCTTCAGTAAATTTTTTTTTTTTTTCTTCTAAATTTATTTAATCAAATTTTTTTTGTTTGCATTTTTCTTTCATTCAATTTTTTTTATCCATGTTTTCAAATTTTCAGAGCATACAATATATATATCAACGATGGAACATTTCATTATTACAATTATAATTAAATTTTATTTTATTTTTTTTTTCCATTTTCACATATTGCAATATTACAAAAAGAGAAAATATTTTTAATTTAATTGATGCTTTTGTGATATTATAATTTTTTTATGTGCAACTTTGTATATTGTATATAATTCACAAGAAATTATTATTCACTTTTTCATTTCATCTCTAAATTAATCATCGAAAAAATTATGCGCATTTTAAATTAATAATAATAAATTTTTCGCAATATAAAAAAAAAAAAAAACGTTTACTAAAATTATTACATTTAAATATCAAATAGTGGGATCAAATGTTCATTTCTGTTTCGGTCTTTTAATTCCGAAAATAATTATAATATTAATTAATAATAATATACACAATCGATTTTGTTATTTAATTAATTATGCAATCAATCCCATCGTCTCGTAATTAAGTAACGAGCAAAAAAATTGTTTTACTTAAATTATTGAGGGTGGAAAAATTATATTTTATGATAATAAAGTTATCGAATAATGATTACAATTATTTGGGATTTAAATAATGATTAATTATTCATGAACAAACTAAAAATGAAAAAAAAAAAAAAAAAA
>JAQQBS010001422.1:20747510-20767043 GCA_030347275.1 Microctonus aethiopoides
AAATTATCGATAAGGCGTCTTGAATTTTCAAGGGTAAATAGCTACATGATTCAACTTATCAAAACTAAAAAAAAAAAATTTTATCTACTAAAAAGTTTCACTAAGGAACGTTCTTAACGATATCCATTGTTTCAATTAATATAGTATAAGAAAAAGTCAAAAAAAAAAATGCCTAAAAAAATTCACAAAATAATAAAAAAAAAATCGAACCACTGAAAAAAAAATATAATTCATATTAAATCATAATAAAAAAAAACCTCAATAGGCTAATATCATTAACACTGATCTTATTTACTTACAAGCTTAAATAAAATAAATAAAAAAACCGACAATTGATGTGACAATAAACCACAAATGCAAATACAAAATTCACCTACAAACACACAAGAATTATTGAACATAAAATAAAATTTTCAAAATTCCACTGACATCAGCAATAATTATTATTAATAATTACCACTAACGACTAATCTTTATCCCAAAAAAATCTAATCAATAATTTCCATTATAAAATAAAATTCAAAAAATTTACCCAAACAAAAAAAAAAACAACATTCGATTCAAAATAAATAGATATCAACACAAACGAATAAATATATAAACAAACACACATAATAATATTTATGTACGATAATCACAAGACATTGTGTCATGTTTTATTGTCATTAAAATTTGTTTTCAACTTGAATTCGCCAGTGCCTGAAGCCACATAGGAATAAAAATACAAATATACCTCTATATAAATACATATTTATGTACATACATGGTTACACACATATACATATGTTTATGTGTAACATAACACAAACGCATTTCATTAAAGCCTATACATCGTCAGTGGACATTGGTCCGTGCGCGCAGATCTCGTTATTAAAAATAGCTCATGCCCTAGGGGATATTATTGACCCACAACGTTACAACTAGGGTTACGGGTCTATTCGGTCGACTGGTTCGAGGTCACAGAGCCTCACAGCATCTATACACATGTATATGTATGGAGGAAAAAAAAATATTTATACATACATATGTAGTAAACTCTCTATTGGTTTATTATCATCGTCATATTTTTTTTTTTTTTTTTTACTCCTTTCTCCATCATCCGTGATGTATATATTTTTTTTTTGTTATTTCTTCCATCGGGTCATCACTCACTTCACCCCAATTTTCCCCCCTATTTTTGGATGAAAAAGTAAATATAAAATAAAAAATTGAAGGAAAAATAAAATAAAGAGGTAAAAATTGTTTGGCAAATTATCGAATTTCTCTCAACCTTAAAATCAAATTTGTTTTTTAACGAATGACTGCGTGACAATGTTTTGTGTTTAGGGTATATAGTATATTGTATGTGGTTAGTATATATGTGTGAATAGTGTTCCAATATTAATGCAAGAAATAATATGGTGATATTTAAAATCTTGCGTTAATTTTGGGACATTTTATATTCATAATAAAACGGATTTTTTTTTCGTCGCGTGATCAATAGGGTTAAAATTTTATACATTTCATTTATCTGATGTATAAAAAACAAATTTGATATTTATATATTTATTTATATTATCATCACATTATTTTTCCAAAATCTTTTTAAGTGAATTTTTTTTTTATTATTATGTTAAAAGGCTTCGAACTTAAAATAATTATATAATCATAAATTATCATTTTGATTATCTAATTGAACAAATAAAATAACAAAATAATAAAACCCCAATTTATCTCAAAAATAAAACACAATAATTTTATTTTCGTTACAAATTTCCCACTAAAATCCTCACTATTTATTCATTCCATTCTATATAAACCTCAAGAGGATAAATAAATAATATATGTACAAGGGATGAAAAAAAAAAATATTGTGATACCCCTAAAGATGAAAATGTCAGTAACGAAATAAAAGAAAACAAGAAAAAATTGAGTAAATTGAACGAATCGACAAATTATTTATTCTTTATACATTATTTTTTTTTTTCTTCTTTAATAATTCCTCATGGACCCAGAGGGTTATAATAAAACCAAGGCCTACTATCAATACATTCCCATACATATTTATATATATTTAGGGTGGTTCAAAAAAATCGACTATTTTTTTTCAACTTCCGTCACTGAAAAATTGGTTTCTAGACACCTTTAAATAATGCTCTCCAAAGATGAGCTCTTAATTTTAATAGGAAGGTCCTTCTCATCTCAGTTTTCTATTTTTTTTTCAGTCCCATATGACGAAATCCATATCTCGCCATTACTTGATCGTACAGAAAAGTCCTATTTACATTTTTTGTAGGAAATTGAACGCTCTACAAAAAAGGTATCTTACAATTGTTTCATAACTCTTACCGTTTAGAAGATATCGGAGGTCAAAGTTTGAAGAATTTAACAAAAATTTTTTTGTTACTTCTAAATTTTATAACTCGTAGATAAATAAATATTAAAAAATGAGCAACATATATTTTTATAGGAAATTAAACGCTCTACAAAAAAGGTCTCTTGTGGTTAATCGATTACTCTAACCATTTAGAAGATATTCGCATTCGAATTCCAATGCGTACTGAGTTTAATAGTTTTTTAATAAACATTTTAAATTTATCCATTTCATTCAAGAATGCGAATATCTTCTAAATGGTTAGAGTAATCGATTAACCACAAGAGACCTTTTTTGTAGAGCGTACAATTTCCTACAAAAAATGTAAATAGAACTTTTCTGTACGATCAACTAATGACGAGATATGAATTTCGCCATATAGGACTAAAGAAAAAATAGAAAACCGAGATGAGAAGGACCTTCCTATTAAAATTAACAGCTCATCTTTCGATATCATTATTCAAAGGTGTCTAGCAACCGATTTTTCACCCTAATATGTATATATACATATACATATGTAAAGATGTTTCTGTATATGCGCGAATGATTTATTGAGTTGCTGCAATTGTTGCAACTGCTGCTGCTGCTGCTGCTGCTGTTGTTGTCGTTAGCTCAATCCTGATATTATATTACCTTTTACTACATCCACCACCACCACCACCATCACCACCACTACTATTTGCAACTACTAATACTACTACTAGTTTTATTCTACTCGAATACTACCCACCATAATTGCCAGCAACAGCTCGACGAGCGACGCCGCGTGGAATCGCCATCGGGGCATGCTCTGCCTTACCACCCGTTCTTTCGCGGTCGGATGTCGATATTGGAGTGCGCGACGTAGGCTGAGCAGTGGCGTTGGCAAAACTGCTGCGCGGAGAATCTAAAATTATCGGAAATGGTCAGAGTATATAGTATAAAGAAGAGAGCGCGGTGAGAGCTAATCCGGCGAATGAGCGCGCGTGTGTAAAACAGCTCGGACCATTGAGTCCAACTAAAAACGATAAAGTGTGATAGATAAATAAAATAGATAAATAGATAAATAGATGGATAGATAAATTGTAGGTAGAATAGATTGTGAAAACGGAAAGGAAGGGAGAGCGAGGTTCGTGTGTAGGAAGAAGTGAAGAAGAGAATACGATTGGTTAAAGAGGGGGAATAAAGACGAGGCGAGACGCTAGTGACGGCGGTGGTGGTGGTAGTGGTAGTAGTAGTGGTGGTGGTGGTGGTGAGATGCCGCGTCCGGACAGGTCACGACTTGCAGAGTAGGTGCAAGCGCGTTCTATCCTGCACGTCAGTCATATGCACTTATTTCTCATTCTCGCATATACGCTCACGTATATAAATACACATACGATATATATTATTTATACATACACAAAGACAGTTTCGTTTTTACGCGTGCTCAACTTGGTGGGAGATTAAATTTTATTTCCACTGTGAGTTTGAGTGTATTATCGCTCTCGAGAATATTATTATTCAATTTATTTATTTGTTTTTTTTTTTGTTTCTCATATTTTCATCAGCGCTTTTTCTCTTCGGTGTCAGCTGTGTGTCGTTTGTCGTGTCAGTGGAACACAGCGTGCGTCTCGTTGACGCCGTCGGATCGGCGGGGATTATTAATACAAAAATAAAAATTTTTTATATTAACTTCGGATAGAAGAAAAATTTTATTGACCGTTACGATCAAATTACAAAGGGAATTAATTGAGTTTAATTGCCGGCGTTGTTTTTTATTGTTTTGTTGTTAGGATTTTTCAGCGATTAAAGAAATCGTTTTTGATAGAGAGTGAAAGAGAATTATTAGTAGTTTTTGTTCGTTTTTTTTTTTTTGTTTTTTATTCCGAACGTAAATTTTTGTCGAATATATTAATCACGATGGCTGACGACGATAGTAATAATATGTGCGAGGATTCAATGGGTCCAGCTGATCCAAACACAGCGTTTGGTAAACGTCTTCGTGGACGTAAAGGAGCATTAAAAAAGAAAAATGTTTATATGATAAAGAATCACAGTTTTATGCCGAGATTCTTTAAACAGCCAACGTTTTGCAGCCACTGTAAAGATTTTATTTGGTGAGTTATTTATTAATAAATGAATAAATATATAAATATATAAATATGTTATAAAATATTATTTATTTATTTTATTTTATATTTATTTAGTTTCCATCGCAAGTTTAATTTCATTAATTTATTTACAATTTTTTTTTTTATTCTTTCAATTTTAGATTCAATTAATTTTCTTTTATATATCTTTCTTGCTTGTTCTCTTTCTCGTTCAATCATTTGCATCTCTTTCACTATACATTTACATAAAGTTATTCGCTTTGGTCAATCCATTGGCTACATGGCAAACGACGTTTCGTCGTTAAATAATACGGCCTTGACAATACGACTCTTTAAATTGAACATTGCTGCAAGGCATTTTCTTTGGCCTCTCTATCTAATTTTTTTTTTCTCCTCCTCACTCTCATTCTCTGTCGTACTGTCACTCATGTTGTATTCTAGTATTATATATTGCGCGATTGAACGTGTAAATGCGAGCTTGGTTTATTCAATAAAGCAAACAGACGAGAAAAAAAAATAATAAAAATACAATAAACAATAAAATAAAATAAATGGACAGATGGAAGGGAAATAAAAAAATATGACGATATTAAATACAGGAATGGAAAGATCGAAAAAAAAAAAAGAAGAAGAGGAAAAAATAGAAAAAAAAAATTTTTCCATTTTCTCACCCTCTTTTTTTTTCTCTTTTTTTTTTGTTGGAATATTCTTGTTCCTATCATCATTACTCTCATTGATGGTGTTTCTATATATATTGATGCTTGTATGTAACACATTTGTTCATCACACAAAACACTTGCGGCGGTTTCTTGATCGTTATGTGTCAGAGGGATGAAAACTTCTTTGCTCTACTTTGTTTTCTTCTTTTTTTTTTTTTCTTTTCTTTTCTTTCTTTATATCAAGTGTTCGTTCAATCGTTTCGCTTCACTGAATGAGTGAAGTAATGACGTTATTATATATCTACAATTAAATAAATGTATACATGTGTGTGTGTGTAGAATTATTTATTGAAATATTTTATTTTATTTATTTTCAATTGAATTCAGTTTTTTTTTTTTTTATTATTTAATTAATTTATTTTATTGGTGATTATTTTTTGATGGGCTTTATTTCGTATTTTCAATCATTTAGTTTTGTGTATTTGTATTGTTATTTGGTTGAACATTTTGTTTAATGTTTTACTGGATTTTTTTATTTATTTTTATTAAAATTGTTGAGTGTAAATAATTATCGATTTATTTTTATAGATATTTTATATTTGGTGAAGATTTTATGAATTCATTTTATTTGTAATTATGTTAATTATAATAGTTATAAATAATAGTAAAGTAAAAAAATTTTTTTTTAATTCATATAAATAAAAAAACTAAACAAAAAAATTTTTTTTATATTTTTCAATCAAGTTTTAATTGATTAAAATCGTTTTAATATTTATTTTTGCAAAGAGATGTCTTTCATCAACAGTTTAAATATATTTAAACAATAAATATATTAATTATTGATCACATAAACAATTAAATTAATTTATAAAATAGAAAAAAAATAAATATATTTTTTTTCCACACATTTAGACATTAAATATTTCTCTTTTATTTATAAATAAAAAATAAATTCCAAACGACTTCGAATTTGTCATTGACATATATTTCTAAAGCAACAATAAATTTTAAACCATAATAATTGTATACAGCATAAAAAATAAAACTCTATAAAATGTGCGAAGAGCAAAAAGAATTTATTTTATAATATTGTTGTTAATTTATAGTTAAACTTTGGAAATTGCCACATACATTTATTTATACACAAATATACAAGCAATCTATTTACATGCCTGAGACATTGTCAGATGACTGTGTTCGAATTCCATTGCATTTAGAAACCACAATTATTACAACCACAAATACCATGAATTTATATTAAATCCCAAACATTTGAATTATTACACTAAAATTAAAAATAAATAAATAAATAAATAAATAAATAAATAAATAAATTGGCGGTATAGAATGATTAACATTTGTTTAAAATATATAATAAATAATCAAAGTAAATATATAATTAATTCAATACAATAAATATAATTGTTTTAATAAATTTTTTTATTTCAGCAAAGAATAAAAAAAATTTTTTTTTATTTTGTTCTGCTGCTGAATTATTATTATTAGATCAAATTAATATAAATGAATAGAGTCCTTTCCTTTTTTTTTTGTTTTCATACACAGCAAGTAGGTTATAAAAAATACAAAAGTGTGAGTGTGGCGAGTCGAATAAATTTACTTTCCGAGATTCGTTTTCTGTTCAACGATCCATGAGAGATCGAGCTACAAGCTTCGTTGCTTCCAATACAGGAATATACATAACAAAGTTACGGTTATATATATATATATATATATATATATATATATATTATATACATCTGAAGGTTTCTGACTGTGTAGTGTATATGTATATATATATAGATTCGATTCGCTGTGTCATAACAGCTTATTATGTGTGGTGAAAATAATTATAAAACTGAATCTGAAATAAAATAATTTCACATATTAATAATTGTCTGAAAGATTAATGAATAATTTTTTACACAAAAATTCATAAGAGCGACATTATAGTGCAGAATGTGGCGCACAAAATGAGCACATGATGACGTTTGTACGGTCATCCGATGATGAAATAATCGGAATTAAATGAACCCTTTTTTTTTGCTTCTTAATAACTTGATTAAATTTCGAATGATTATAATTAGTTTAAATTTTATTTAACTTTATTAATATTAAACCAATAATTTATGTAGTGATATACCTTGATTTTATGTCGAGTATATAGGATCTATATATATACATATATATTCAAACCTAATAATGTAAATAAAAATAATTATTAAATTACAAAGATAAATTTTATAAATTAATTTTCATTTACTGTTCACAGTTCACAATATTTGTTGCTTATATTCAGGAATGTATGTATATATATGATTGTATATGTACAATTGTATATAATTATACATATATATATGTGCATATATGTAGATTGTATATAGAAATAAAGCCAGATGAGACCGTGACCTGGGTTATATTACTCTCGCTTTTATTTTTGTGTTTCGTGTTTTATTTATTTTTTTTTTTTGCTTTTTGCACTCGCGGATGTTTATAACATTTTTTAATTCAAAGCGGACACTCGAGTTCAACATGTCATTGGTCTTTTTTTCACGCAACTGTTGCACTTTTGTGTTTTTTTTTTTTTTTTTACATTGTGTAATGAAAAAAATTAATCGATGATTTTAAGTAGAAATTATTTAAAGTTTTGTGGTTTTATTATTTTAATTTTATTTTTTTGTTACTTTTTTTCAGCTAGTAGAGTGTGATTATGTAGGATTCGACATGTACCTATGAGAGAATATTTTAGGTGCTGTTAATTTTTGACAAAAGCTCTGAAAAAAATTTGGATATTTGAATAATTTTTTTTTTTCTTCAATTTGGCAAATGAGGATTTTTAATTTTTGGATATTTTATAATTGAATGTTAAATTGAAAGTTATGATAAGAAGTACAGGAGAAAAAATTAATGTGTAGGTACTTTGTCATTATTTAATATTTATTTATTTTTTTTTTACAATTTATGATTGAAAAAAAATTTAATGAAATATTCAACTGTATTTATTTTCATAATAATTTCATGAATTATGAATAAATAAATATTTTCGATGAATAAACTTGAGAATAACTGGGTAAATTTCATGATTTGATTATTAAAACTAAATATTTTTCTCTCAGTTTAATCAACACAAATATTCGTATTAAATTCGAGTGATATAATATAATAAATATACGTGAATATTTTCTTCCTTCTTTACTGAACAAGTTCAGACTCGTCCTTGGGGATGCTGTATACCATTATCTAACGTAAATATATACAAGATTGTAAATATTTTACGACATTACACACATTTCTACTATGAACAAGCGACGAGAATTATTTATTACAGTCGTCGAGAAGATGAATTATATTTTTATATTTTTTTTCCGTTATATATTTTCCACTGTCAATGCGAATACGTTGAAGGACAGTTGAACGAGAATAAAATGAGCTAAATCAATGGCACATATGTGTATTATATTTCTGTGTTTATGACGTATTTAAACCATAGTGAAAATAACTAAAGAAAAATATGAAATAAAATATAAAAAAGAAATTCTAATTTTTTTTTATATTTTTATTATATATTATATAACATAGAGGAAAGGATGCAAATTTGGAATACCACTTTTAAAAAAAATCGTATTAATCATGGGTTAAGAGATAAAAAAGTAAGAACCGCATTAAATGTTAGAGAAACTTATATTTTATTTAAATAAAAAAAATGAACAGCCTCGGATTATTATAAATAGGATAAATTTTGGTTTAATCATAAAATTGCAGATTGTCGTGGTTTAACCAATGTGAATATAATTTGGAATAGGGTATTCCAAATTACAATCACCTAAATAATCAACTTTAATTAACTATATAAATATCTTTAAACTTAAATCTCAACTATAAAATTTAAAAAATTCAACTTCAAGCTTATATCTAAATCAATTATATTTTTTGTAGTCTTTGCAGTAATCACAAACGTATCAACCTGAGCCATATTCCAAATTAGCAACATAACCATTTGTAACCTAAAATATTTTTATCATTTTGTGTTACGAATAATTTCTCAAATAAGCGCTGATTTCTACAACTGAGACACTCAACTATAGATTTGTACAAATATAAACATATAAATATAAGTTACACTCAAGATGCAAACAGATTTATTACTTACTTTGAAAATTTTCTAGATAGCACTTTCACTTCGATGCAGTTTATCACGGCACTATCAATATGCAGGCTGCTTCTAAGCAATGTTCAATTTGTTTGTTAATACTCACACTACTTAATACCGGTATTCGTTAAGGGGGGGATAAGGTTAATTCGTACAAAAAAAAAGGTATTTTTTTGTAAATTTTTTGTGATGACTCAGTTAAAATCTCTTCATTAAAACTAATGGTACATTAAAGTATAACATTCGAAGAATATTATATAAAATTTTCACGAAGAAATATTAAAAAATACGGCAAAGGCAGCAATTATTCGGACGTGTCTCGGAAAAAAGTAGAATATTGCGGTGCCCCTCATAACTTGGTGCTGGATCATTTGAAATCAAAAAATCAAAGTTCATTCGTTAGATAATAGTTTTCCCCAGGTAACGCTGGGAGGGTTTTTTTTAATTTGTTAATAATTTTTATTTTACAATAACAAATTAGCCGATTTTTTTCGCTAAAAATCGCGTTTTTCCCTTCAAAGTGTTCCAAAAAAGAGAAAAATTGAAATTTCAAAAAACCCTCCCAGGTGGCGTTTTCCTATACTTTTATAATGTAATATTCCAAATTAGCATCCTTTCCTCTAATAATATACGTATATGATTATTTTATATTATTATATTATTCTAATATTGTGATATATTAATATATTAAAATATTGTGATACTTATATTATAATAAAAAACCATAATATTAAATAAATTATAAACACAAATTCTACGAATTTATTTCCATCATAAAATATAATATTTCAATAATAAAATACACTAAATAAATAATAGGAGTAAATATTAAAAATCACAATAGCTTTAATTATGAAAGAGAAATAAAATAAAAAGAGTGAAAGAAAAATTATTGAGTGCAACAAGATGACAATGGAGCAATGAAAAAAAAAAAAAAAAAAATATAGCACAGAGGTCACATTAAATCAATAAAAATTAATGATAGGCTAGTGGCTCTATCTCCAGGACCAAAGTTATATATCTTACATAAAAAATCTACACATACATATTTATTGTATATAAATAATATAAATGAATAATAATAATGTCTCGTGGTAGAAGTGGCGTAAAATATGTCATAGTAAATGAGGCCTCTGTGTGTCATCTCATCCATTAGTTTGTTACTTTATTAATAAATATTCTAAACAATCATACTTGCAACATTAAACTTACATATATAAATTATCTGGATTTATTTAAAATATTCAATTGTCCAATGAACAATTTATTTATATATTTAAATATTTTTATGTTGATTTATTATTTTTATTTATTCATTATTAACAACAACAACAACAACAACAACAACAGCAATAATAATAATAATAATAATAATAATAATAATAATAATAAATATCCAGGATTATTAAAAATTAAATAAAGTATATCTATAAATTAATTAAATGTTAACAATGTTATTAATAAATATTCTAAACAATACTTACAATATTAAATATACACAAATAAATGATCTGTATTTATTTAAAATATTTAATTGTCCCAACCAACAATTTATTTATATATTTGAATATTTTTATATTTTTTTATTATTGTTATTTTTTATTTATTATTTTTATAATTTATAATTTATAATTTATGATTTATGATTTATAATTTATAATTTAAGAGTTACAAACAATAATAGAAAAAAAAAATCAACAAAACTAAAAATTGTCCATATTAAAAAATAAATCCAATCACTTTTAATATTTAATTTATAGTAAAGGAAATATTTGAAATAGTGAATAATTTATTTTTAAATTAATAATAAATATGAAGGGATTGATTGGTAATTGTTTTATTTATTCTGTTGATGTGAATAAATAAAAAATGAGAATAAAATAAGGAGAGATGTGCAATTGATTGCATTTAGTTTGTCACACATATTTTTTTTTTCTCATTTTTTCGTTCACAAGTTTGCTTGCTATCGATCATACCAGCGATGACAAACAAGGAGACGATTTATATTTATGTATACATGTATATGTATATATTAGTAGTGTATGTGAAGGAGAAACTATATCGTAGTAGCGAGGTCTCATTCTAATTTATATAATAAATATATTTTATTAGACACAATTAAATTGATGTTATGGA
Organism: Microctonus aethiopoides; assembly: GCA_030347275.1. Taxonomy (NCBI): domain Eukaryota; kingdom Metazoa; phylum Arthropoda; class Insecta; order Hymenoptera; family Braconidae; genus Microctonus; species Microctonus aethiopoides. The sequence goes on from JAQQBS010001422.1 coordinate 20,758,878, forward strand.
ATTGAATTTCCATTCAAATTATGTTATAGAATTATTTTATTTATTTATTTATTTATTTATTTATTTGTTTATACATACGTATGTAATATTTCGTAATAGAATTTATTTCTTTATTTATTTTGTATATTTGTAATTTATATGTGCATATATTTTGAATTTATGAAATATTTTGTGATTTAGAATAAAGTATAAATGTAAAAGAAGGGCAAAAAAAAAAAAAAAGAGATGGTGTAGGATAAAGAAAATTCGTGACTGATTGCCTTTTGGAAAATTGGAAAAACATAAAAACGAGAAGAGAGAAAAAAATAAATAAATAAATAAATAAATAAATAAATAAATATCTGTAGGAAGAGCGAAGGAAAAATAGGAACAGAGGGGACTAAATATATCAAAGTAGATCAATGTGTGTGAGTGTGGGTGGCACGTGGTGTATATGGTATTACATCGTGAAAGGTCGAGGGCGAGCTGATGTCATATGTACATGTATATAATATATACATGTACATATATATACTATATATATTCCTACGGCATTTACTCAAGATCTTTTTCTTTGTTGTCTTGGTGCTTTTTTAGCGACAGTGAAAAATGCTTTATCACCAAGTTACTTTTTTGATCTTCAATTTTCATTGGATAATAAACGCAACAGTTGAAGTTAAAATCTTATAAAAGTCAATTTGTTATTCGTAGAGAAGATAAAAAAAAGAAAAAATGATAATGGAACAAATGAACAATAAATAATGAATTAATAAAACAGAAAAATTGTTGTTAATTTTTTATGATGAATTTAATTAGCTTACAGATATACTTTATTTAATTTTTAATAATATTAATAAGAATAATATATAAATGAATAAATAAAAAATAAAAAAAAACAACAACAACAACAATAACAATAACAACAACAACAACAACAACAACAATAATAATAATAATAATGAATGGATGAAACAAATAAATAACAAAAAAACAAAAACAACAACAAAAACAACAACAAAAACAACAACAACAACAACAACAATAATAATAATAATAATAATAATAATAATCAAAGTGAAGTTGATGAGAGAAGAGAAATGAGAAAATGCATTATTTATATAAATATACGTGTGCATAGATATATATTTATTTATGTTGAGTTGGGACAAAGTAAAATGGGTTTGTGGCGGACACGATAAATTAAAATGGGCCAACACAAGAGACGCGAAAGATATGATGAAATTGAATGGAGAAACAAGTGAGCAAAACAAGCGTTCGTTGAATGTGAGAGAATGATGAATTTTTTTTATTAAATAAAATGCATTTTACTGAGAATTATTTTACATTTTATTATTATATTTTTATTTCTTTATACATACATTTTTTTACTTTTTTTTTTTTTTTTTTTTTTTTTTTTTTTTGTTTGTTTTTAATACATAAATTTATGTGTGTTATTTTATTTGTTTATCCATAATTAATATGTATCTATTTATAAAATCTATCAAGTTAATTTATTATTATTATTATTACAACAACAACAACAACAACAACTACTACTACTACTATTACTATTAATATCATTATTACTATTACTATTATTATCATTACTACTATCATTATAACTATTATTATAACTATTACTACTATTATTACTATTACTATTATTATCATTACTACTATCATTATAACTATTATTATAACTATTACTACTATTATTACTATTACTATTATTATCATTACTACTATCATTACAACTATTATTATTACTATTACTACTATTATTACTATTACTATTATTATCATTGCTATTACTATTATTACTATTATTGATACTATTATTACTATTACTATTATTATCATTACTACTATTATTATCGCTATAATTATTGCTATTATTATTATTATTATTATTATTTTATTATATGTTGTTTTATTTCTATAGTGTGATTTGAATATTAATTTGGAAGTGAAATAAATTTACATGTTTTTAATATTATTGGAGGAGAAAAAAAAATGTATTTGACCAGCAATATTTATTTTTTATGAATAATTGCTTGTATATTTGAATATTTAGGATGATTTAACGTATTTAATTTCATATAAATAATTCATTGAACAACACATGTGTGTTGACAAATAATTATTGTTATTCACGCGATTGCTCTTTGTATAAATAGAATTTTAATAATTGAAGATAATTAAATATAAACTGAGGAAACATTTTGTTTCAATTAAATTTTTATTTCGATAGTTGTAATTAAATAGTTAATTAGTATGCAAAAATGTTTGTTGCATTTGGCATTGGAAAGAATAGATGAAATAAATAATTATGAATTATTAGATTTAAATATGGATTATTTTAAATCATTTGTTGAATATTTAATCGAATAAATTTATTTGCTTTTATCGAAATTTTTTCCTTAGAGATGATTTTTTATATTGAAGAAGGAAAATGAATAGAATAGGGGGAATATTAGACAATTGATAATAACTATAAGAGGGAAGAAAGTGAAAAGAAAAAAAAAAGAAAAATAATCAAGAGTAAAAATAGAGAGAAATGAACAAAGAATGTCTGACTAAATCGTGACTATGACTACTCGCACAGATATTTTCCCTTCTTAAATCGCGTGTTTTATATTGCTCCATTGCTTTCTTTCGTGTTTGTGCGTGTTTATATATATTTAAACGTGCCTCACGTGATACAGCAATTTTTTTTTTGCTGACAATGCTGATAAATTGATTGGCGTCACGAAAATAAATTGATCCAAATAATTCGCATATGTGAACAATTTTTTTTTATTTATTAAAATTTTTTTTTAAACACGTATTTCAGATCATTTGAATTTCAATATTTATTCATACATTTAAATTAAAAAATCTGCCATTTATTCAATTTTTTTTATCTTCCAATCATCGCTAATATTAATTGTAATTTTATACTTTTTAAAATAATATTAAAATGAAATCTTGACAGAATAGAAAAATTATTAAATTGAATATAAATAAATAAAGAGTAAAATAAATTTATAAAAAGTGTCTCAAAAGTAACACTTGGAATTTTGCGTGAATTTTGGGACACTTAAAAATTAATACAAATAAATTAAATAAATTAATTATTAAAATAAATTAATTATATATGTATAATTTTCTTTTTTTTTTATTTTACAACTTTAATGTCTGCATTTTTATTCACACCCGGAAGAGAATTCATGACACATCATACGATGATCAGTGAGATAATTATCAAAAATTGGCTCGAGGCCAATTGAAAATTCTGCTATTAGCACATGACCTTACTTTACATATTACAAACCATACTTTATCATACAGCAATATAAAGTTCATTGACTTTACAGTATATAACATTAATAAATAAATGCCATCAAAATAATACATTAATATAAATTATTATATTACATAATAATTTATTTTTCTAACCTCGTAATTCTATTTTTAAATTATTGCATCGTTGATTTTATTTATTTTCATTACAAATGATGCTAACGTGGCTTTGATATTTATTTTCATGTACATATGTATACTAGGGTGGGTCGAAAAAATCGACTATTCGCATTCATGACTTGAATGAATAAACTTAAAATATTTATTAAAAAACTATTAAAATCAGTACGCATTGGGATTCGAATGCGAATATCTTCTAAATGGTTAGAGTAATCGATTAACCACAAGAGACCTTTTTTGTAGAGCGTTTAATTTCCTATAAAAATATATGTTGCTCATTTTTTAATATTTATTTATCTACGAGTAATAAAATTTAGAAGTAACAAAAAAATTTTTGTTAAATTCTTCAAACTTTGACCTCCGATATCTTCTAAACGGTAAGAGTTATGAAACAATTGTAAGATACCTTTTTTGTAGAGCGTTCAATTTCCTACAAAAAATGTAAATAGAACTTTTCTGTACGATCAAGTATTGGCGAGATATGGATTTCGCCATATGGGACTGAAGAAAAAATAGAAAACTGAGATGAGAAGGACCTTTCTATTAAAATTAAGAGCTCATCTTTGGAGAGCATTATTTAAAGGTGTCTAGGAACCAATTTTTCAGTGACGGAAGTTGAAAAAAAAAAGTCGATTTTTTTGCCTCGCCCTAATATATACATTCATACATAGAAATATAATACTAAACATTGCAAGATGATTTAATGTGTTAATCGATGTGATATTTGGTCGTGACTTTGGCCAAGTTATCATGCGATTGCTCTACCTTTTTTTTTTTTTTTTCGGTTTTATGTTTCATTTTTTATTTTTATAATTCAATCTATTTTGTTGTATATTTTTCATTCAGTGAGGAAAATTTTCTAGATCGTCGTTTGGCCGTCGACCAAATTCTATTATAATACTCCACTTCTGGTCTGATATTAGATTAGAGTGGAAGATAAAATAAAAATAAAAAGGGAAACGGAAATAAATAAATAAAGGAAGATTGTGATAGGTAAAAGGATATGGATTGGATGGAAATAAAACAAAAGAAAAGATAAAAATTTATAAAATACGTTGAATTCAATGTGTAGTATTTTTTCTTTTTTTATCTTCATCCACTTTCTGTGAGAAATAATGTATTCATTTCACGATTGTCATTCAAATCCAGTTAATATGAATACATTTGTGAAGGTGAAAAAATATTATTGGCTATTGATGAAAATAGATTATAACAAAGTGAGGTTGTTTATAAAATATTGCAAGTGAAAATAGAGTTTTTATGTTTATATATATATATTCATTGATAACAGTATTTATTATTTTATCCAGAGATAATTAAATAAATAATTACAATAAATAATTTTAAAAAACATTTAAATATTTGTGTACTGAATTAAAATTTATAAAAAACTCTTCCATTACTTAATTTTGCTTCCATCACAGATAAATAATTTCCACCAATTATTATTTCCTCTTTTTCGAAGATAAACAAACCAAATAAACAACATTACATTTTAAATAATAAAATCCTCAATTATAAACTTTGATTTTAAACCATCAAAAAAAAAAATAAATAAATAAATAAATTAATAAAATTTCTTCTAAGAATATTTCACCAATTTTTAGAAATTCAAATATTTTCCTCCTCCAAAACAATTCTTCATATTTCAGGGGTTAGAGGTAGTCAAAGACATGAAAAAATGAGAACTTTTAATAATTTTTTCTCGCCAGTAAATCATTTTATTTTATAAAAGTAATAATATGGCATTATTACATAATATTTTGACTTGACTTCACGAAAATTTGAAGAAAAAAAATTATTATTTCAAAAGTTATGGCTGTTTGTGTTGATCCAGTTCCAACAGAAGTTCCTTCTCGGTGACCATCATAAATCCTTGGAGATTCATCTAAAATCAATCGGACAAAAAAAATTAGTTTTATTAATAGATAATCTAGTGCCTGATCGAAGCTTTTTTTTTTAATTAACAAAATGGCAGCCTCGGGAAATTTTTCTCTAGATTTTCGGGAAAAAACCAACAGTTAATAATTGTTTATAAAAAATCGAAAATTAAAAAAAAAAAAAAGCTTCGATCAGGCACTAGATTATCTATTAATAAAACTAATTTTTTTTGTCCGATTGATTTTAGATGAATCTCCAAGGATATATGATGGTCACCGCAAGGAACTTCGGTTGGAACAGAACAGCCATAACTTTTGAAATAATAATTTTTTTTTTCAAATTTTCGTGAAGTCAAGTCGAAATATTATGTAATGATGCCATATTATTATTTTTATAAAATAAAATGATTTACTGGCAAAAAAAAATTATTAAAAATTCTCATTTTTTCATGTCTCTGACTACCTCTAACCCCTTAAATTTCTATAATTTATTGTTATGTGAATATATCTACTAACAGATAATAGATAAATTTATCTTATCCATTAATCTATCATTATTTTTCTTAATGCAAATGTCATATCTGTGTATTATTCATTATGCACCTGATGAACACTCAATTTGTCAAGTTTTTACCAAGGGGATAGATAACAATAATGCTTTAGAAAGAGCTAGCAAATGGTAAGAGTAAAAAAACTACGGTATACAAAAGTGAAAGACAAGTAGAATGAGTGTGCGATAAAGTAAGAGAAAGAAAAAATCGGTCGGTTGAGGGTGAGAAACGGAGAGGACAACTATGAAGAAATCGATAGAAACTAGGCTAACCCAATTAGTCAGAACAAAGGCTTTTGAAGGCGTGAGAGACGGGCTATATACATACATACATATATATAGATGTATGTATATATGTATATCGATGGTAGAAATGTGTTATGTATGTATGATATATAAAGCCATACCACTGTCGCATTGACAAGGTGAAAGCTTAAACTATCTATTGCATATCCAGCTTTTTTATTTTAGGTTTTTCTATTTTAACTCGAATTTTCTTATTTTTTTTTTTTTTTTTGCTAGTTGGGAGAAACTATGGAATAAATAAATTTTACCACAAACTGACACGTTTGTATGTGCAAGGTAGAAAATTTTGAGTAATTGAATTATAAAAATAAAAAATGAAACATAAAATCGAAAAAAAAGTCCACTCGAAATTTTTTTGAAGTGAAACTTCTTAATTACGTTCGTTAGTGAAACTTTTTAGTAGATAAAATTTTTTTTTTTTAGTTTTGATAAGTTGAATCATGTAGCTATTTACCCCTGAAAATTCAAGACGCCTTATCGATAATTTAAGAAAGTTATTAAAAATCAAAAATCAAATTTTTAGCATAGAGCCTTATGGAGGATTAGCATTTTATGTATTTAAATCACAAAAAGTATATTGTAAGAGTAGATACAATAATAAATAATGTTTAAAAATATTCTTTGAAATATGTAGTTTATATAATTTCACAAAAAAACAGGTGTTGACGAATGTTTAAATTAAATATTAATTATTTTAATAAAGATAATTAAAACTGTTTTGGTAAATTTTGATAAATGGAGTCAAATCAATTTTTAATGTGGATCAACTGATTTTTTAAAATAAATACCTTAAAAATAATTGGTATATATAAAAAAAATTATAAATCATTGTAAAATTATTAATATATTTTACAAATTTTTTCAAGCCTCGAATAAAATTTAGAAAAAGTTAGTACTCATTTGACTCTAGCGTAGCTCACGAACGTCCTTAATGGACTTTGGAAAAGGTTGCGTTAAACACTTAACACTACTATGTTGGGAGAATGTGCGTTATAGTAGGAATAAACAAATGAAGTGTCTTATGTAGATTTATTTTTATGTCAATTTGAAATCTGTGGTGTTTACTGTTCGAGATTATATTAAAATATTTTTTAATATTTTCAATTCATAGTGTGAAGTTCCACTTCATCTGCGGGTAAAGACTCCGCGCACCATTTGTTTATTTGTTTATTTCTTATATAAATTCAATATAAAAATGTTTTGGTTATAATTGATTGTAAATTAAAGAAAGATTGGAATTGTATTTTCAATTGTGTTTATGTGATTATTTTGATGGTTTGTTTAAACAAATTGTGATGTAATGATAAAAAAATAAAATAACACTAGTGAATATATTTAACGATATAGAGAAATTTGTTGATTGTACGTTGAGTTATTTTTCAGTTTTATCTAATATGAATGAAGGAAATGTGGGAAAAAATTTGAAAAGGAAAAAGAATTGTAATTAATTATAATATTAATTATTTAGTTTCAGATAATATAATAAATCTTTATGATCAAAATTTATTTTAAAGTAGAACCATATTCGAATCTCTTGATTATCTAGCAAGTTGTAAGTAACAAGATTATATTGACAATCAGGGAAATGTTCAAAACTGTCGATATGAAAAAAAAATACGTAAAGAAGTTATTTGATATTATACTTTAACAACAAATGGTAAGGCCACCTGTTTAGGCAAATATGGAGATTTTTCTTCATATATTGTGTGTTTAAGATTTTCATTAATTTCCTTTTTGCTGGTTTGTTTCATTTGTTTCAAACGTTTATCGACTAATTGTGAATCGGGTTGAGATTTAATAGGGTTATTCCAGTTGATGTCATTCATATTTTCAATATCAACCTGTCGACCTGCATTTAGCTTAAGTGTTTCACAATCGACCTCTTTTTTCAAAACAGTAGCATTTGCGGGTACTTCAAGGCCACAATGTTTGTACATATTCTCTAATTGTTTCCAATCATTGAACGATGATTCGATAATCCAAGTGATA
>JAQQBS010001422.1:20772423-20786665 GCA_030347275.1 Microctonus aethiopoides
AATGACAACCCTACTAAGTAATAATCTTTTGGAAATTTTGATTTCAGATGATTACAAAAGGAGTAGTCAGGGGAGCCAACCACCTACTTTTTTTCGAGAGGCCTTCTTTAAGACACCAAAATGACGTTAATAATTTTTTTTTTATTCAAAAAAAATTTTTTTGTATTTTTTAATGTGTAAATAATAACATATAATTTTCATAAAAAGATTGAATTTCATTTTCCGCAAAAAAAAAATTCTTCAAAAACCTTCAAATTTTAGGCTCGGACACGAGACTACCCCCTTAAATATAATTAATACACGAATTTTTTCCAAATGTAAAATTCACCCGAGGTATTAATACATCAACTGATCAAAGAGTTTTGTATTGCACAGAAATATATTTTTCATCACTCAATAATAAAAAAATAAAAAAATAAAAAAATAAAATAAAATAGTCAGAAATTGGAAAAAAAACATTTTTTTTTTAATGAAAAAACTGGGCAGAATCGCGAGAATATATCAAATAAACTAATTGGTCCATGTCACAATTTCATACCCCACAGTAAAAAAAAATTATATATGTGTATATCTATTTATATGTATGTATATACGTGCGATAGTATATGTGACTGTGTTTTACTGTAATTGGTAACGTATCTTTTAGATATATATGAAGATATATAACCAAAACCCATTGGGATATCTGCATTGGCTGTTTCCCATCGACGAAAATTTACTCTTTCACATATCCAAAAAAATTTGTCCAGTGTTGTATATATTTATTATTTATTTAATTTCAGAGCAATTATAATAAACCAACTCACTTATTTATATTCTTTGTAGAAATGAGATTGATAGTGTTAAAAAATTATATTGTTGAATGCAATAAATATTTCTTCACATTGAATAAAATAGTGTAAAAAAAAAAAAAAAAAAAAAAATTGCAGAAATTTCTATTTTTTTCCCCTGTTCAGTATTAACATTTCCTCATAATAATTTTTGAAATAATTTTCTTGCTTGCTATTCAGAGTTTTCCGTTGTATACTTGTATAATCATAAACACATTTAATAAATATTTTCGATTTATTTAAAAATTATTTATTTTTTAATTTGATACTCAATCTATAATCAGAATATTTCATTTGTTTAAACATTGAATGCCTCGTTTGAGGAGACTATTTTTTTTTCTTTGCTCCATTGACAGAATATTACTCTAAACATTCAAAAAAAAAAAATTACTATCAAAGATGAGCTCTTAATTTTAGTATTAAGTACTTGCTAAATTAATTTGAAATTTTTCCATTTAGTTAACACGTAAATCTCAATTTTTTTTTTTCATTTTTGCATAGTATCGTGGCATTTTATGCTATTTCATTGATTTTCAGCAGAAATTGTACAGTAATATATAATCTTTGAAAGTGCCTATCATTAAATTATTTTCTGTGAACTACCCCACCGATAAAAAATATTAAAGCTGATTTATGCTCGAATTTCATAGTTTTTACGATTTTTCTCGAAAAATATTAATTTTACAGCAAAAGTTGATGGAACCTTTTTTGTAGAAAATTGAACTTTCTACAGAATTGTTTCTTTGACTAAAAACCGTAGAGCTAATAGTTTTTGAGAAAAATCCAATTAAAATAATATCATGCAATTCAAAGTATAAATAGTTCAAATTTATATATGTATTTAACTAAATTTATCACGAAAACTATCAATTCTACGATTTTTACTAAAAGGACTATTTTGTAGAAAATTCAATTTCCTACAAAAAAGGTCCTATGCACTTTTGCTGTAAAATTGACAGTTTTCATTAAAATCCAATTAAAGTAACACCATGCAATTCATAAAAAACCAATTCAAAATATAAACACTTCAAATTTCCATATATTTAACAAGATTTTTCCTGAAAACTATTAACTCTACGATTTTTTCTTATAAAAACAATTTTATAGAAAATTAAATTTCCTACAAAAAAAGTTCTCTATACTTTTGCTATAACTTTGATAGTTTACAAAAAAAATCAAAAAAACCATCAAAATCAACCAAAAATCGGCTTCAACATTTTTTACCAGTCGCATAGTTGACAGAACATAATTTACTAACACTCGCTTTCAAAGATCCAACATTTCCGCACACCCCCAACTGAAAACCATCTAAATATCATCAAATACCCCACGCATCCATGAATCTCAAAATTCCAATTTGATTTGTCAAGTACCTACTACCAAAATTAAATTCCAAAATCTTTGTTCGAAATTTAATTCTTGAATATTTAGAGTAATATTCCATCAATGGAACGAAGCAAAAAAAAAAAGCCACTTCAAACGAACCACCCTAATACACATATGAATTATCTTCACTAAGGAACTTCTGAAAAGAGAGTTCGTGGGTGGGATTCGAGCGCACACAGCACGCGTTATATTGTCTCGTGTGTGTTCTCTAACTGGTGGATTGCAAATGGAATTTAGTCCTCTCATGCACTGTGAAACTGCTTCCAAAGCAAAAGCATTCATTTACACATACACATGGATAATGTGTATGTACTACTTATGTCTACACACATAGATAAGGGAAATAGGTATATAGAGATAAAGCCTATAGCCCTTTTCCTCGTATCCTCCGCGTTCTGCAATATTGCGGCTGTTCTGAATTGTACGACAAAGTTTCGTCGTCTCACTACGCGCAATTATTTGTCCTTTCTGTGTATATAGACATAGTATATGAATATATATTCTCTTCTCTATATAACAATTGTCCATTGCTTGTGCTACTGCTAACGCCTTGTCATTTGCCACCTCTCTTATTATCTCTATCTATTCTTGTGTCTATTGTTTCAACTAGGAACAAGTGAACAAAACTTTATTACGCTCTCTATGTTCTGTGTGTACAATTTACAATCTATTCCATAATTATCACTTTCAATTATGCCATTGGTTGTATAGTATGGTTGGGATTTAATGATAATTATGCGATGTTTGAGCAGTAACAATATGTGGAATTATGTTGATAGGACTTTTTGGCTTTTTTTCATAGGTGTATCTGAATATATTTTGTGTGTTAATTTATGTATTGATTGCTTGAATATGAGGGAATAATGATGGAATTAGTGTGGTGATAGTTAATATAAAGTATAATAATTAATTTTAGTTGTTAAATTTCAAATGAAAATTTATGATGAAATTTTTTTTTTTACAGAATTTTTAGTTGAATTTTTTGTTATATCAGCTAAAAATAAAGACTTGATGGAAGAATAACACCTCAAGTCTACAAATGTCTTGATCCAAGTGTAAATATGACTTAATCCAAGTCTGAAAATGTCTTAGTTTAAATTTAGAATTTTCTCGTTGCAAAATTAATTATTCAATAAATTTAACTTTTATTGTCTAATTGATAAATATAATTTCAACAAATTCGCATTGAAAATTTAAGAAAATTTTAATCAAGCTTAAAAACATCAAGACTAAAAAGGACTTGAATCAAGACTAAAAAATAACTTGAATCAAGACTAAAAACCGACTTGAATCAAGTCTAAAAAACGTCTTGAATCAAGACTAAAAGAACGACTTGAATCAAGACTAAAAAATGACTTGAATCAAAATTAAAAAACGACTTGAATCAAGACTAAAAAATGACTTGAATCAAAATTAAAAAACGACTTGAATCAAGACTAAAAAATGACTTGAATCAAAATTAAAAAACGACTTGAATCATAACTAAAAATCGACTTGAATCAAGACTAAAAAATGACTTGAATCAAAATTAAAGAACGACTTGAATCAAGACTAAAAAAACGATTTGAATCGTAACTAAAAATCGACTTGAATCAAGACTAAAAAATGACTTGAATCAAAATTAAAAAACGACTTGAATCAAGACTAAAAAAACGATTTGAATCGTAACTAAAAATCGACTTGAATCAAGACTAAAAAATGACTTGAATCAAAATTAAAGAACGACTTGAATCAAGACTAAAAAAACGATTTGAATCAAAATTAAAAATCGACTTGAATCAAGTTCGACTTACCCCTTTTTACGACTGATTTAACTCAAGACATGTGTAAACTCTTGAATCAAGCATATTTCAGACTTGTATCAACACTATTTATGTCAAATCTGAATCGCGACTTGATTGAAGACTTTTTTTTTTTGGGTGATTAAGGCAAAATTTTTGCATTTCCCTTTAATATAAATATTTGATTCAAGCCCTCAGGAAAATTTTAAAAATGTAATGACACAAATTTAATTTAATTTCACAAACAAAAATACGATAGATTTATAAACGTAAAATAATATTACTTTTTCTGCTTTCAAAATAATATTTCAAAAACCCTCAAAATATTGTTCTAAATAATTCTATTTATTTATTTTGAAATAATGAATAAACAAATATTTATATCCATCCATACTAAACACCAAAAATCCACGTCAATATTCAAATAAAAACAATTGTATTAATGCGCAAACTGATGTCGCATCCAAGACCACAAAATCCAATAAACTTAATTAAATATTTTGGAAACTCAATCAATCAACAACAATAAACACACAGACCTATTAAACCGTTAATTGCAATAAATAAAAAAAAAAGCCTATAACATAATTTTATTTCCACTAAAATTCATCACGAATACGTGAATAATTCTCAGTCCATTGCCAGTGATTTTAACTTAATTAAAAATCAACTGACAGGTATAAACACGTCGAGTGCTCTCATAACACACAAATAATATCTGTGTGAATGGATAAATTGATTCGAATATACACATTCACATTACTTTATACATAAATAAATACATAAATGTCTGTATTAAACAACAGACATATTTATTTTTTTCTCTCTTTAAATAAATCAAGCGAATATTTGTTTCGATCAACTGACACAATTTTCTATTCAATATTATTTTGTTATCAGTTACTAAATACATTGATAACAATTTTTCAAACTTATATTTATATATGTATACTTAAATATTTATGTATATACGTGGTAGAATCTCATAAGTTTAGTGCTGCAAAAGCGTTTTTCGTATGATGGTCACGCGAGAGATGACAAATTTGTTTACTGTCCCAATATTTGCAATGAGAATTGTGCACACACAGCATGCAACGACGACGAGAGATGAATCCACATGCCATGGACAAATGCAATGGATAAAGGTATTGAGGTATAGAGTGAAAGATAGAGAGATAAATTTATAGTTTGAGTTAAAAGAGAGTTGTAAAGTAGAAGGAAATATTTGTCAGTGTCAGTCAACTTCAAATGCAATTGAATACGATGCGATAATGCATACATAAGTGTGTATATTTGTATAGAGAAATACGTGAAGAGAAAGTGTGTGTTTTTTAATTAAGAATATTATTTTATATTTTATTTTATTTTTTATTTTTTTGTAAAACATTTTGTGATTTAATTTTATTCAAAAATATTTTATTTAATTTGAAATGTTACTTTTTTATTTTATATTCATAGTTATTAATTTGGAAATTGAATTATATTTAATTTCAAATGTATAAAATGAATTGAAAATACAGAGTCAATTTAATAAAAATATAAAATTAAAATTGGTATTTTTGATTTAGTAAAAAAATTATTTTTTCAACGATGAAATTATTTATATATAAATTTAAATATTTTTTATTTATATATATAATATAGAGCTATATTCAACACTGAAGATGAATCAAATTTCAACTATCAAAAATAAATTTTAAATACCAAATCGATTTAACAAAAATATAAAATTAAAATTGGTATTTTTGATTTAGTAAAAAAATTATTTTTTCAACGATGAAATTATTTATATATAAATTTAAATATTTTTTATTTATATATATAATATAGAGCTATATTCAACACTGAAGATGAATCAAATTTCAACTATCAAAAATAAATTTTAAATACCAAATCAATTTAACAAAAATATAAAATTAAAATTGGTATTTTTGATTTAGTAAAAAAAATTATTTTTTCAACGATGAAATTATTCATATATAAATATAAATATTCTTTATTTATATATATAATATAGAGTTACATTTAATAGTAAAAATGAATAAAATTTCAACTATCAAAAATGAATTGAAAATACCAAATCAATTTAATAAAAATATAAAATTAAAATTGGTAATTTTGATTTAGTAAAAAAAAACTATTTATTCAACGATGAAATTATTTATATATGAATATAAATATATTTTTCATTTGTATTATATATTTAATAATAATAATAATTTTGACTATACCTAAAATGAAAGATAAATAAAAAATACAAAACAAATTTGATAAATGTATAAAAAAAATAAAACCATTAGTGTTTTCAATTTACCAAAAAAGAAAAAAAAAATTCCTCATTTGTTTATATAAATAAATAAGAACCTTATGACATTAAAAATAGGTAGCATAAACCATGGAATAAAAATCCGTATTAATATATTCATTTATAAAAAGCATATGAAGTAAATTGAATATGAATATTCACATCTCGTCATTCGTCACATCGAATTAACTGTACCCAACTATACATACACACATCCGCATGTATATTTATAATTCATATACATATACAAAATAGCGAGACGAACAGTGAAACGAAGAGAAAATGAATATTATTTTGTCATGGATTCCCATACATATTTTTTAACACCCGAATGATTTAAACTGGATTCGCAGCCGCATGACGCATAAAAAAAAATACATACACATAAAAATATAAATACTAGTCGGATTTTGGCGCACAAAAAAAAGCCCCAATATGATAAAAACTTTTTCCATTTCATCACAACAAAAATTCATGAAAAATTTCCTTGTGAATATAAATAAATATTTCATTTTTTTTTCTCTCGATCCTTTGAAATAAATATATAATCATAAAACCATATAAAAAATCCCCAAAATTCAAAGCTCCTTTATGCCACACCCCATAAAAAAATCTCAATAAATAATTATAGGTAAATAAAAATAAAAATTAATTAAAATTTACAATCATAAAAAAAAATGAATTTTATTAATTTAATACACAATAAATTGTGTATTTGTTTCTTATTTTTTTATATATATTAATATTATTTATATCGCATTCATGACTTAAAAACGTTCGTGAGCTACGCTAGAGTCAACAAACAAAATGAGTACTAACTTTTTATAAAATTTATTCGAGGCTTGAAAAAAGTTGTAAAATATATTAATAATTTTACAATGATTTATAATTTTTTTTATATGTACCAATTATTTTTAAGGTATTTATTTAAAAAAATCAGTTGATCCACATTAAAAATTGATTTGACTCCATTTATCAAAATTTACCAAAACAGTTTTAATTATCTTTATTAAAATAATTAATATTTAATTTAAACATTCGTCAACACCTGTTTTTTTGTGGAGTTATATAAACTACATATTTCAAAGAATATTTTTAAACATTATTCATTATTGTATCTACTCTTACAATATACTTTTTGTGATTTTAAATACATAAAATGCTAATTCTCCATAAGGCTCTATGCTAAAAATTTGATTTTTGATTTTTAATAACTTTCTGAAATAATCGATAAAGCGTTTTGAATTTTCAATAATAGATAGCTACATGATTCAACTTATCAAAACTGAAAAAAAAAAATTTTATCTACTAAAAAATTTCACTAACAAACGTCCTTAAATGAATACATTCAAATTATTTATCAAAAAAAACTTTTAAAATCAGTACGCATTGGGATTCGAATGCGAATATCTTCTAAATGGTTAGAGTAATCGATTAACCACAAGAGACCTTTTTTGTAGAGCGTTTAATTTCCTACAAAAATATATGTTGCTCATTTTTTAATATTTATTTATCTACGAGTTATAAAATTTAGAAGTAACAAAAAAATTTTTGTTAAATTCTTCAAACTTTGACCTCCGATATCTTCTAAACGGTAAGAGTTATGAAACAATTGTAAGATACCTTTTTTGTAGAGCGTTCAATTTCCTACAAAAAATGTAAATACAACTTTTCTGTACGATCAAGTAATAGCGAGATATGAATTTCGCCATATGGGACTGAAGATAAAATAGAAAACTGAGATAAGAAGGACCTTCCTATTAAAATTAAGAGCTCATCTTTGAAGAGCATTATTTAAAGCTGTCTAGGAAAACAAAACATTAGCAAATATTCTCCACATATAAATCTACATATATATTCTATATATATGCTAAATTATAAATATGTGTATAGTTATTCCAACTATATAATAGCGTAAAGCTCTTGCGCGCAAGATCTAAAAACCATTTTTACTAACCTCACCCGTGACCGGGCGACGGCGTTGCAGACTGCAAAAGCGGCGTGCCAAAGCAGAACGAGGCCATGTGCAGTCTTTATATCATCAATATATACATCTACATGTGTATATATATAAGTATCAATATTATAATAATATAAAAAAAAAAGAATAAGTCACGAATTTATAAAAATCGATGAAATTTCATTTTTTTTTTTTTTAAATTTTCTTTTCCTCTATTCAATTTTATAATTTCTTGTTCTTTCACGTACAAACCTGCACAGTTGTGTTTGATGATTAATCATGATGTATTTCCTCCACTATTAAGCAGTTTTATCCATACATATGTGTACATAAACACACGAAAAATATGATTGTGTGTGAGGATAGAGGAAAAACGTGACAAGAGATTTTTTTTTTTTGGGATAAATCGGGTGGGGCGATGGAAAATTCTATGTATCAGACTTGGATTAAGAAGTTTGGACCTGGATTTCACACAACTACACACGCCTGCGTGTGTTCGTTTATTGTGTATTCGTTTAGTATAATAAGATGACGTGAATTATTAAAGAGAATTTATTATTTTTTTGTGAATTAATATAAAGAAAAAATAATGAATTATTTTGTGAATGAGTGAAGGAAATTTATTGAAAGGTTCTATTAATACACAGGATGATGACAAAGGAATTGAGGTTAGGATGAGGGGATGTATTACAACCTAGACCATGTCCTGCCTTCGCTAGGACATTGTTGATATATTATGTGAATAATTTTTTTATTAAATTCCTGTAAATATTTCTTAACTTTCTTCGCTTTTATTTAACAATTTTTTTTTTAATTTAATTATCACACACTATTAAAAATTATTCTTCAAATCACAGGCGTGTCAACACATTGATAATAAACGTTCACGAAATATTGTCAGAATATTTTAATTATTCTAATCAAAAAAAAAATAAACAAATAAATAATAATTTAAGAAAAAAAAAAGAATTTTTTTTCTTCACCACTTTTTTATTTATTTATTATTCATTCCGGTATTATTTATTCACACTCTGGTCCATGGACAAGTTGATAAACAAATAAAATTTTATTATTTTAAATAAAAAATACCCGAGAGATTATTTTACCAATAAATTAAATTATCATTAATTCTCTCTTGATAAATTTATTTATTTATTTATTAATTTATTTATTTATTTAAATAAATAACACATCACTAATTATTCATTCACAAAATTCCCATCGATATTCACTGGACAATATCAGTAATTTAATTATCAATAAATAAATTATTGACATTAAACTGAAGAAATATAAAAATTATTTTTTTAAAAATTTTTTTTCTCTTTTTTTAACACAATAAAAAATCAAACGAATATTAATAATTAACCATAAAGATTTTGAGTATATATACTGAGACAATTAAAGCGTATGTTTGATCGCTTGCTCACCGATTGCATGCGGCGCCATGACAGTATAAACGCGCTGCTGTGCAACCCCCACTTTTATCAAATTTTGAGGGTGAAATATGTATATATGTATGTGCGCACGATCTTTCTCTCCCTTTCATTCCCACTCTTGGTTATCACTACTGTTTATTCCCCACTGACTCCTCATCTCAGCCAGAATTTCTGCCAACACTCCCCTTTGAATTCTCCCCTCAATTCTCACCCCCACCAAGATAATATTGATCGAGTAGAGGGCGGTTGCCAGGTACGTACAATCCGCTTGTAGCACCCTCAATCGTGTATAACCTTTATCTGTACAATCCATCGCACACCCTACAGGTGTAGTTGATCTGTCGCAATTTTATCATTTTTATATTTTTTTTTTTTTACTTTTATTTATTTATATCACACAATAAAAAAATTATATGGATAAATTCTCTTAGACTGTTTCTAACAGGAACAATTGTACTAAATTTTAGCACAAGAAAAAAATTATTCTACGTTGAATTAATAATATTTATTGTTTAATTAAATTTTTTTAAATTATAATAAAAAAAAATTTTTCATTATTTCTTTATTAATTTTATTACTTTATTTATTTTTTTAATCAACTAATAAATATTTAGATACATCTATATATCCATCAAAAGCAAAAAAAAAAAAGTGCAGATATTAATAAATAAATTTAAAATATTTGTGCATGAAAATATTTAAAATATATTTGATTTATTAACATTTAATTATATTTTAAATGTTATTTATTTTATACAGATAAATAAAGCCAACTGAATTGCGGAATAATTTTCGTTGAGGTCATGTGGATTTATTCAAGTGAATTAAATATATTTCAATCAGCCGGAAAATAGAGATTGATAAAAAAATAAAAATAAAAAGAATTATTAAGTGAATTTTTTTTTTTTTCTTCTTCTTAATTTTTTTTTCTCCATCTCAATAAATTTATATCCATGTATACAACATTTATTTACAGTCAAGATGAATGAATCAATAAAAAAAATAAAAAGGGAAATATAATTGTAAATGATATTTTCGTACAGATATTGATAAAAATATTTTTTTTTATACGAACAGGCTTATCAAATTCGTTGAACAAAATGAAGTATACATGGACTAACGAAACTATTCAAATGCAAATATATCGTTCATGCTTGGGTTAACGTATATACGTGGATATATATGTATATATAAGAGCAATATAGTGGTAGGTTCTACCTAGCAACTCTTGGACAAGCTCTCTATTCATCAACACGTGGATGATTTTAATGTTCTATGACCTAATAGCGTCATTCTGAATAGCGGAAAGCAATTGTCCATATATTGAATGCTATTGTCAGATGATAGATATAAAAGAAAAAAAAAATTACTTATAGATATGCATATAGATTTATATATATTTAAATATTTATTTATATACATGAGAAGGTGATCAAATATGAAATATTTTATAAGTTTTTTAATATCTTAAAGCGATTGTTTTAATTAATTTAATATTAATTGGCTCTTATATAGTGAGAGAAATTGTGTCAGATATTTGTAACATACAAATTTTTTTAAATTCCAACACAATAATTTTTGCTGAAGTGAAAAAAATAATTTTATGTTTTGTTTGAATTATTTTTGATTAGTAAAAAAAATTTGCTAATTTTTCTCAGTGAATATTTTTAATTATAGGTATATATATATATTTGTTGTTGAATTGTATAGAATAATATCGAATATATTTATGGTACTTTAGAATAAAATTCCAACACAGTAATTTGTGCCAAAAACAAAAAAATAATTTTACATTTTATTTCAACTGTTTTTAATTAGTAAAAAAAGTTTACGAATTTCTCAGTAAATATTTTTGATGTATAAATATTTGTTGGTGAATATTATAAGAAATAATATCAAATATATTCATGATATTATTCAATAAAATTCCAACACAATAATTTGTATCAAAAAAAAATAATTTTAGATTTTTTTTCAACTAATTTCAATTAGTAAAAAAAATTTACTAATTTCTCAGTAAATATTTTTGATGTATAAATATTTGTTGTTGAATATTATAAGAAATAATATCGAATATATTCATGATATTATTTAATAAAATACTCTCTGAAACATAATAATTTGTACCAAAAAAAAAATAATTTGACATTTTATTTCAACTAATTTCAATTAGTAAAAAAAATTTACTAATTTCTGAGTAAATATTTTTGATGTATAAATATTTGTTGTTGAATATTATAAAAAATAACATCGAATATATTTATGATACTTTTTAATAAAATTCCAACACAATAATTTGTGCCAAAAAAAAAAAAAAAAAATTCAACTGTTTTCAATTAGTGAAAAAAATTTGCTAATTAATTCTCAGTAAATATTTTTGATATATAATCATTTATTGTCGACTTAAGGAAAATAATATCGAATATATTCATAATACTTTTTAATAAAATTCCAACACAATAATTTCTGCTAAAAAAAAAAAATAATTTTCCATTTTATTTCAACTGTTTTCAATTAGTAAAAAAAATTTGCTAATTAATTCTCAGTAAATATTTTTGATATATAATCATTTATTGTCGACTTATAGAAAATAATATCGAATATATTCATAATACTTTTTAATAAAATTCCAACACAATAATTTCTGCCAAAAAAAAAAAAAAATAATTTTCCATTTTATTTCAACTATTTTCAATTAGTAAAAAAAAATTGCTAATTTTTCACTAAATATTTTTGATTTCTAATCATTTATTGTTGAATTATAGAAGATAATATCGAATATATTCATAATACTTTTTAATAAAATTCCAACACAATAATTTCTGCCAAAAAAAAAAAAAAAATAATTCACATTTTATTTCAACTATTTTCAATTAGTAAAAAAAAATTTGCTAATTTTTCACTAAATATTTTTGATTTATAATCATTTATTGTTGAATTATAAAAAAATATCGAATATATACATTTATTTATAATATATTCGACAACATTTGAATATATATTTTTCATATAGATTAGAATTTCAACAACATTGAACTTCCTTTGTTGTGTTTAAATTATATATCTTAAAGGTGCAACAGTGCATAAATGCATCACCGATTAATTTTCATTTTGCGATATTCGCCCGTGCACAATTCATAACGCAGAGGTAAATGCGCGCACACACACACACCAATGCCTCTATTCTTCGCAATGTACATGAAAATCTTTTCATTCGCGTCATCCTTTATCTGGCGCCATGCACCCACTATTGCTACTGCTGTTGGTGAAATTTCTCTACTCATTCCCTTTGTGACTTTTGGCCTCCTTTCAACATCTTCAAATCTTTTACACACACACATATATATATATATATATATACATATATGTACACATTATATACAATTTATATTGTATTTTCGAGTAAATTATCTCTGCGAATTATCTTTGTGATTTATATTTACAATAAAATAAAATAATTATTTTTTAATTGAAAACTCAATTTTTTTATTTTTATATTTTTATATTTCATTCATTTATTTTTTCATTATCATTATTAAATATTTATGATTATTGTTTTGTTGAAATTAATTAAACCTTTCACCCCCTCCTTACAATTCTCTATCACAAAAAAAAAAAAAAAATTTTAATTCGTATTTTATTATTTTTTATTTATTTATTTACATTCTCATTTGTTTTTATATTTTTTTATTTTTATCACTTCGGAAAACAGATACACGATAATTAATTTTATACCTTCATTAAATCAATATGAAAACAACCAAAACGTATAAAAAAAAATATTTTTCGTAACGTGAATAAAAAAAAAAAAATATCCAATAAATTAATACAGGACTAAATTAAAAATTGTTCATGTCCAATACAACTCATTGAAACCAATACCAATACATTTCTATCCATCACTACCACTTCAAAAAAATTCCCTAGAGAAAATAAAAAATTTCCATCAACATAAAAAAAAAAATTTTTTTTTTTTTCCATCTCTAGTTACAACAATAAAAATAAATAAAACCACTACACATCTCTACACTCATAATCCACTCAAATATCCATTTAATCCTCCCCCAACCACCGAAATATAATAACAAATAATATTATTTTTATAAATAAAAATTAATACACAAAATTTCTTTCAAAATTAAAAAAATTTTTTTTTACACATCTAATTATTTTTTTTATTATAATTATTAAACATTTATATCTTCATAGTTTTAGTAAATTAAATCAAACCAATCACCCCTATATTTATAATTCTCTATCACAAAAATAAAAATTTTAATTTGTCATAATATTTTATTATTTTTTTATTTATTTTCATTTATTTTTAATACTCCAATTTTTTTCTTTCTTTCAACATTGTTTAAATCCCTGTCTTGTGCCATATTTTCACCTATATACTCTCCATTTTTTCCCTAACATACCCCCACACACATATAAATAAATACATATAGAAAATAATGGAAATTGTGACGGCCTAGGCCGCACACAGACAGTAAAATCCCCAAGGCTAGTTGGTGCCCGTGAAATAATGCACGGGTGCC
>JAQQBS010001422.1:20791099-20805216 GCA_030347275.1 Microctonus aethiopoides
AAAAAAAAAAAAAAAAGTTTCTATGATAAAAATTAATTTTTTTCATTTTTTGACAATTTTTTATTTTATTTTTTTTTTTTAATTTGGAATAACTTTGATTATCAATTCTGGGAACGAGTGTTGAGCGCAACTCCATTAAGGCACATGTAACGAACGACATTTGGAACGATAATTCTCTGTGAAAATGCAAAAAATATATATATATATATATAATATATAAGGTGTTTAATTTTTAGATGATATTTTTTTTTGTTTGTGATTTTTGAAAATCTGATAATTTATGAAATGGAAAAAATATTCCCGTTTGAAAAAAAAAATTTTTGAGATAATTAGAGGCTTGTTGAATTCAAAAATTCGACTCAAAAATTTTTTTTTCAACTTCAAGTCGGTTTTTTGATAGTTAAAAATTTTTTTTGGAAAAAATGAATGGGACAACTTTTATAGGGCATTAAATTTACTACAATAAAGTTGGTTACTGCGAATACTCTCCGACCAACAGTTTTCGAGTTGTAGAGCTGGAAAGGTGAAAGTTGATTATAATTGACAACAAATTTTCTTTAAACTGGAATTTATTTATTTTTTTTTATTTATTTATTTAACCAGAATAAATTTATTGATCTGACATTAGTTATTATCTTCCAATAAACGCTATAATGTTGAATCAAAAATGTAAGAGCTTTATATCGTTTATTGTAAAATAATAATTAATGTCAGATCAATAAATTGTAGTTTAAAAAAAATTTGTTGTCAATTATAATCAATTTCCATCTTTCCAGCTCTATAACTCGAAAACTGTGCGTCGGAGAGCGTTTGAGGTAAAGAACTTTTTTGTAGCAAATTTAATGCCCTACAAAAGCTGTCCCATTCATTTTTTCCAAAAAAAATTTTTGATCACCGAAAAATCAACTTAAAGTCGAAAAAAAAATTTTTGAATTCGATAATTCTCTAATTAACTCAGAATTTTTTTTCAAACGAGAATTTTTTTTTTTTTTATTCATAAATCATCAGATTTTCAGGTATAACAGACAGAAGAAAAATATTCCTGAAAAATAAAACACCCTAACATAAATATATACATTATCAAAAAATTTTGTGTAAAAATTATCCACTGAAAATTTTTGTTGATTTTATTTTCACACGATTTTTTTTAATCATGTTGAATTAATCATATATTCATATGATTCCTGCCAATATGAATATGTTGAACAATTGAAAAGATTTAAAAAATGTATAGACACAAAATTTATTTAAACAAATAATTTTTCCACTTTGACTCAAATTTTTGTATTAAAATTCAACACAAAATTTGCGTTGGTAAAACAGTCAACACAAATTTCTCATGGACTTTTACACAAAATTTTTTCACCATACATATTACAGAGTTATTTGTCGTGAAAATTGAATACTTAAAATTTTTATTTTTTATTTTATTTATTTTTTTTTTCAATATTCATTAATGCTTTGTCGTTGGAAATGTGCGTTTTAGCTTTTATAGAGCCTGAAAAATTTATTGAAACATACTGATGGCGAATGTGACGTGCCAGAGTATTTGTTCTATTTTTTTTTTTCATTTTTGTTATTACTTTGATTCAGTAGTAACATTTTTCTTGAAGTATAAAACAAATATGAAATAATTTTTTTTTCCTATTTCATTTTATATTTACTTACATAATATTTTTTTTCTTCATCGTATGATTCTACACAGTCTAGAATAAAGAGGGCAGAGCGCGTTACTTATAAAACAAAAATTAATATATCTATAATCATCATTTATATAAAATTAAAATAATTTAATATTAATTATTTTATTTTTTTTTTTCATTCATATCATTATTTCATTTCATTGCATAATCAATCACAATGAAAAAAATAATGAATAGAAATAGTAAAGATATCAGCAACAATGCCCTCTGTCTCTTTAAATATCTCATCGCATGATTTATTTATTATAAATTTAAAAAAAAAAAATGGAATTATAAATTTTATAATTTAATTTTAATATTTGGATATATTTAAAAATTACATTAAATTAAATTTTAATTAAAATTAATTTAATTTATTTATTTATTTGTTTTATTAATGGAATGAAAAGTGCATATATTTGACAATTTAACATTTCGCATGAAATGAACATTTAATTTATTTATAACTTCATCTTGTCAGTATAAATTCAGAGTAAAATAGGAATTATAGAAGACTATTTAAGAACCCTCTTCCTTCATTTACCTCTCTCTCTCTCTCATTTATTAATGTTTCGCTTGATATTGATTGCGAGCAATTCGCGTATTCGTTGCGCCATAAAATTCCATTAAAACTTATCAACGTCAGTTAATTTTCATCGTCCCGAATAAATTATAAATATCAAATAAATTCATTTGGCTTCAGAAATAATTTTTTTTTTCTTTTATTTTTTTTTTCGCATACAAATATTAAATTTTATTATTCTCTCTCGTTTCCAAACTATACTACTATGTAAAATTTAATTAAAACTAAAATATCAGTATCGTTATATCAGAAAAAAAAAGAAAAGGATTAATAATAAATATAAAAATACTTTTTAAGAGTGAGTTGATTGGGCGTGTGGTAAGACACAAGTCTAGCACGCGGACAGTCAGGGTTCGAGACTCGGTCGAGACAAATATTTTTAATAAATAAAAATGAATTTTCTGATCATAAAATAGGTTAAATATCAAAATTCATCAGGTCGTGCACGTTGAAAAATGAGTTGACGTATAAGATTACTACATGTATATATGGTACATAGGCAAGCAAGAGAATATGAGAAAAAAGGGCGGCCAAAGAGGAAACAAATAAAAATGGATGGAAAAAATAAAAATGAATATAAATGCGAAAGAAAGAAAATATTCAGGTGAACTATTACGTCGGGTCAGGGGGTTAAAAGTGGACGTCGACGATAGCCTTGTGCACATTTACTTCGTATTCACATACACACATTTATGTATACACATGAATATATATATGTAGTTGCAATGGCCAACGGGCAAACACACGCGGAATGCATTTTATTTGCGCTCTGGTGGCTTTTGGTGGTTTGAGTTGAGCACTCGCGAATGAAAGAGAGAAAAAGCCCGCATAAAATTCCACCAATGTTCACCAACCCGAATCAGACATCTCCTCTAACTCTTTCTCATATCCCTTGTTGTCTCTCATCTCCTGTAATTAATTTGCAGCAATATGTCACGGAAAAAAAAATTTTTAAAAATAGTTTTATACTGCATAAAGGTCTTGTTGAATTTTTAAATTTAACAAAAAAATATTCGTACAATTTTTTAGAGTAGACACAATAGGAAATGAGTGAAATGAAAATAAAATAGAAAATTATTTTCTTTGTCTTGTAATGAAGACGATTTTTATTGCATTAAAATTTTTATATTTATTTAGGAGGTATTAATTTATGAATAATATTAATAAATAACAATTAATATTAAAAAATTAAATTTAGAATTAATTTTAAATACTTGAGATATAAAATAATTTTTTAAATAATTTTTATTTTCTACTATTTAGTATGTTCTACTTCTAGTAAGTATCTAATTAGTAAACAGAATAAAAAATTGATCAAATCAACATTCAATATTGAAAAAATTAAATTACTTATTTATTATTTTGTTTAATAATTTTTGGAGACTGAAATTACTTTCTTGGTAATGTTATGTATTTTTTTCTTGTTGTACATTGATGGATAATATGATCAGAATTATCAGATATTTTTTGTTTTTTGAATTGTGTAGGAATTAAATAAAAAAAGAAAATTTATTTGGTGATGAATTAAATTGAATTTAGAATTAATTTTAAATATTTGAGATATAAAATAATTTTTTAAATATTTTCTATATTCTACACTGATGAAAAAAATATTAATATGTGTAGTTATTTGTTTAAAAAATATGGCCAAATTAGAAAATAAAAAAAAAATTCATTTGTAGATTAATTAAATTCAACTTGTAATAAATATTAATTTTAATTATTCTCAAGACATAAAACAAAATCTTTCAAATATTTGATTTAATAAATAATGAATCATTTATTTAAATTATACATTATTTATTCATTCTTTTCGGTGTATTTATTTCATTATAAAAATTTTTATATATATATTTAGAAGATATTTTTTTAATTTTTTTAGTCACTTTGTAGGTAAAATATCGATTGACTGTTAAGGCCAGTTAACCTGTAGTTGGCTTAAAAATAGGACAGAGCACTGAGCACCTCCAAGCGGCCTTGTACATAAGCTCGAGTTCATGCAATAGTTTGACGTCATAGTTGTTCAATTGGTATTTTTGATTTTGAATTTTTTCGAGTAAATTTTTCAGAATAAAGAATTTTTCTTTTTTATTATTTTTCTGAAGAACTTGAGATAAATAAATATTAAAAAAAAAATGAAGAAATAGGGATAAATATAAATAGAAAATTGGATTGGTTTAATCCAATTGGATATAATTTTTCTGAGCTTATTGTTTTTTGATGCTTTTCATTGCGATGAAATAATAGAAAGAAAATATATATTTCTATGCGACTGCAATATAATTTTTATTAGTTGCGGTGCAACGACCCAGAGATAAGAGCTGATGGAGGAGACTATTTACTTGTCGTTAAGAGATGAATTATAAGAGACAAAAAAAAAAATATGAGTAGGAAAGAGAGAAAAATATAGGGGGAAATTTTTTTTTTGTGAAACGAGAATTGCATGCTCGACAGACTTCCAACTGTCATTTGACCTTAATGGAGCTTTTTTTTTTATTTTTATTCTTTTTTTGTTTTTTTTTTTTTTTTTTTTTTTTTTGTTTAATAGTTCTTATTATTTCAACCATCTTTAACTTCACATCCATAATAGTACTATCCTCAACAATGAAAATACATGCAATAAAGAAATAATAATTAAAATAAAAAATTTTCGCAATATAAAAAATAAAAAAAAATTTTTTGATTAAATTACAAAAAATTATTTTATCGAAATCGAATTTGAAAATTGAAGATTAATTTATTTAAAGTGTATTAATTTATATATAAAAATCAACGTGAATTATAATGATTTAATTTACAACACAAAAATTTACTAATTTAAATTTTTTATTTCATCTCAATTATTTTATCCAAATTGTGCAATTGATTTAATTGGGATATTATGAGATGAAGATTAATTATTTTAATTGTACGACTTGGATAAAATAATGGAGATGAAATTTATAATTTATATTAGTAAATTTTTGTGCTGTAAAATAAATTATTAATTCCTGTTGATGAAATAATAAAACTTTATTTCATTATATTCAAATTTTAGTTTCAAAATTAATAAAATTAATTATTGACTGAATTTTTAAATATTTTTATGAATTATTTCTTTCTGATCAGTAATTTCAGTTAATTAATTAATTTTATAATTTGTAAAATTATTGAATTACTAATTTAGTTTTTTTTTTTGGTATTTGGACTAGAAAAAAAAATTACTAATTTAATTTATTATCTTTGGAGAAGGTTATTATTATCAATTATTTCAATTAATTAATTAATTATATAATTTGTGAAATTATTGAATTACTAATTTAGTTTTTTTTTTGATATTTGGACTAGAAAAAAAAATTACTAATTTAATTTATTATCTTTGGAGAAGGTTATCATTATTAATAGTAATATTTATAAATTTTTATAGTGAAAAAAAGATTAATTTCATCATGAAATAATTTTTTTTTAAATATTTGGACTTAAAAAAAAATTACTAATTTATTTTATAATCTTTGGAGAAGGTTATTATTATTGCTAGTAATGTTTAAATATTTTTATACTAAAAAATAGTTAGATTTCAATATGAATTAATTTTTTCTGATCAACAATTCCAAATAATTAATTAATAATATAATTTTTTAAATTATTGAATTACTAAATTAGTTTTTTTTTTTAAATATTTAGACTAGAAAAAAAATTACTAATTCATATTATAATCTTCGAAAATGGTTAATATTATTACTCGTAATATTTACATATTTTCATAATTGAAAAAAAAAGTTTAATTTCAATATAAATTAATGGCGCCATAATTAATAATTTATATTTTAGTAAATTTTTGTGTTATAAATTAAATTATAAATTCACATCAATAAAATAACAAATCTTCATATAATAATAATAATAATAATAATAATATCCCAATTAGTCTCAAAATTAATAAAACCAATTATCAACTAAATTTTGAGTCAAAATTTTGAATTAATTCTCCAACTTTAATTTTTCTAAAATCATAATTTTTTTTTCTCTCTTTCACCCCCATTTTCTCTCAACAATATATCCACAAATAAATATATAAAATATCTTCCCAAATTCAACCCTTAACTATTTTTCATCCAATAAAAAAAACCAACCTTTTTTTGTCTTTTTCCGAATCAAAAATTCATCAAAAAAAAAAAAACAAAAAAAAGACAAAATTTTTTCCAAATTTTACAAAAATAATTTTTATCTTTCCTCATGACTGTATTTAACATACATTCATACGATGCAATGGCGCATAATCTCGTGGCCGCCAATGTAATTTCCGCTATTGACGGAATATAATGTAATGGACAAACGATACTACATACAATACATATGTATATACATAAGTAAATGAGAGAGAATTGTAACTACATACTATGAATAGAATAATACCCATATCGAACACAGAAAGCGCCACAACCGATTAATATTGAATTCTCGATCGTTGCAACTAGGCCAGGCTACAAATAGAATTTATGTGAAATATATATATCACAGGACAATATAGATACATATGTATATATGTATAAAATATATTTACATATGTATATATATATACATGTATTTATTAAATAATAGATAAGATAGATATTGGAGTTTTGATAATTGTGGTGATAAAAACATCTTTGTTATATAGTTAAAGCATGAATTTATATGCATTATTATTTCAATCAATAATAGAAATATAAAAAAAAAAATAAATAAATAAATAAATTAAATATTTAATTTTATTTATAAATTTTATGATAATTTTTTATTTTTATTTTGGCTCGTGCATGCAAATTACTTATTGTAGTGCACTTGTACGCAATAATTGCATTGTCATATTACTCACTGAACCAAAATAAAAATAATTAAATAAATAATTGGGGGGAGAATGAAGGTGGAATAAACAAATTGAGTTTATGAATAAAAATAAATCAGAGAGCATGTTTAAAATAAATAAAATTGGCTGATATCGATTAAATATATGTATGTATTTTTATTTGTTTTTATTTAAATAGTGTCCCAAAATATACGTAAGAAGTAAGAGTGATAATATGGTTGAAATATTGCGTGAATTTTGGGACAGTATTTATTTATATTGTATTTTAATATTAAATGATTGAAAAAAAAATTTTCTTTTTTTTTATGTGTAATTATTATTTTTATGTTATTATATGAGGCTTTTGATTATTGATAGATATTATTTTTTAATAAAGTGCCATTGTCATGCAACGCTGCAATTTGCATTTGTTCATTATTTTTATTGACAATGACACGTTGATGCAAGCTGGCATTCAAGTGATGTTTATGAATGTAAATTTATTGAGGTTGTAATTTATTTATGGAAATATTTTTGTGTTTATGTTGTACATATGTGTGTGTATTTTTTTTTTTTTTTTTCATAGAAGAACAGGCTGAAAAATCACTGGATGGTGAAAAAAGAAGCCTGTTTAGAGCGGAGCTTTTAATTTTAATATTTAGAGGTTGCTTTTCGTAATTTTTGTTTTTTCACTTGAAAAACAAAAAAAAAATTTTTTTTTTGATTTTTGTAAGTTGGTATTTGCGTTTTATAAAGATAATCTCATAGTGTATTCTTATAGGGAATCGGACGCTCTACAAAAAAGGTCTCTTGCACTTTTTTCATAGAGACAGCCATTCTAAAGATATTCAAACTCAAAGTTCAAAATGTATGAAATTTTGACTTTTTTGTTATTAAATCGATACTAATCACTTTATTATTGTGATAAAAAAACACTTCAATAATTGTAGTTACATTGCTTAATTTTGTTTAGACAGCATAATTTCTATTGCTTTGAAATAATAATAAAATTCATTTAACATAAGTTATAAATAATTTTTTTTATAGTAAATAAAATAAAGAAAAAAAAATATCTGACACGTGAGTATTTTTTTTTTTTAGCTCTACGAAAATATTAGCACACTAAAACCAGTTTTCCGATTAATAATAATTTTTACGACAATAATAAAGTGATTAGTATCGATTTAATAACAAAAAAAGTCAAAATTTCATACATTTCGAACTTTGAGTTCAAATATCTTTAAAATGGCTGTCTCTATGAAAAAAGTGTAAGAGACCTTTTTTGTAGAGCGTTCGATTCCCTACAAGAATACCTCATGAGCTTATCTTTATAAAGCACAAATGCCGAGCTACAAAAATCCAAAGAAAAAAAAATTTTTTTCTCCCATGTTATTCAAATAAAAAAACCAAAATTACCATAAAAAACCTCTCAATATCAAAATTAAGAGCTTTTTGATGAAAAAAAAAAAATTGCACACCCTAGTATGTGTGTAATAGTATCCAAAAGTGTCAATTAGCTTGTTTAAGTATGTGATCAAACTTTTGCCAGCTTGCAACCAAAATGTCATTATTTATGAATTCTATCGTTTATGATATTTGTTGGTTGTGTTTGGTGTAAGGGGCAGGAGATACCAATATACATTTGGTACGAGTCATATCCAACACACAGTGGCGAAGGATATGAAGGACGAGTATCAAGAGTCAGTCCCAATTCACCGTATGGTATTGCCAGTTTAAATCTCACAAATATTCAAGAAAATGATCAAGGCTGGTACGAATGCAAGGTGGTTTTTTTGAATCGTTCACCAAACAGTGGAAAAAATGGCACGTGGTTTCATCTTGATGTTCATGGTAAGAATTAATTATTATTATCAAATTTATTATTCATATTTGTTTATTATTTTATTTTATTTTATTAATTTGATGAAAAATTAATTTAAAAAAAATTTTTTTTTTTGTGAAATAATTTTTGAAAAGTGCAATTACTTTCTTGGTAATGTTATATATTTTTTTTTCGTAGTACATTGATTAATAATATGATCAGAATTATCAGATATATATTTTTTTTTAAATTTTGTATTAATTAAATAAAAAAAGAAAATTTATTTAGTGATAAATTAAATTTAATTTAAAATTAATTTCAAATACTTTGAGATATAAAATAATTTTTTAAATATTTTCTATAGTCTACACTGATGAAAAAAATATTAATATGCGTAGTTATTTGTTTAAAAAATATGGCCAAATTAGAAAATAAAAAAAAAAAAATTAATTTGTAGATTAATTAAATTCAACTTGTAATAAATATTAATTTTAATTATTCTCAAAATATAAAACAAAATTTTTCAAATATTTAATTCAATAAATAATGTTTTACTTATTTTAATTATACATTATTTATTTATTTATTTATTTATTTATTTATTTAGTGAATTTATTTTACTAGAAAAATTTTTTATTTTTCTATTTTTATTTTTTTTTAAATTTTTTAGCTCCACCACGTTTCACTATGACGCCTGAAGAAATGATTTACGTTAATTTGGGTGATGCTATTATATTAAATTGCCAAGCTGAGGGTACACCAACGCCGGAAATAGTTTGGTACAAGGATGCCAATCCAGTTACGACCTCGAATACCATTGGAATTTTCAACGAGGGCACAGAATTACGAATCGCGTCAATCAAGAATGATGACATTGGTGACTATACGTGTATTGCAAGAAATGGAGAGGGCCAAATTAGTCATTCAGCTCGTGTTGTCATTGCTGGTAAATTTAATTAATTTACAAAACATTTTTATTTATATTATTTCATTAATTTCAAAATATAATTATCATTTAATTTTATTTTCTCATCATTTTAAAAATTAATTCGAATTGTTCATACGTCTACTATTAATCTCGACGGATTTATTAACAACAATAATCAACAGTAGATGAAGAAAATAATTAACGCAATATATATTCTTCGTTTGAGTACAATTTAAATTCACAAAAAAAAATTTTTTTTTAACTTGAAATTTTTCAAAGTGAAAATTAAATAAATTTCACGTTTGTTATTTTTTTTTTTAACTAACACACACAAAAAATCAGACACTCGACAGATATTTTCCTGGATAAAATTGTTTGAAGTGGGATTAATTCAGGATTTTTTATTTCACGTTGGGGAAAAAAAAATTGAAAATTGAATACTTGATTAAAATTGACATCAAGAGAATGAATAAATCGTTATATTTCATTGCTCAACTTGTGGTTTTTTTTTTGCTTTGCTACTGATGGAAACTTAATTAATTAACCTGATTAAAAATTGTAAAAAGAGTCACTTAAAAAGTACTTTTTCCTTCCGCAAAAGAATTCAACAATTTTTCCATCGTTTTTTCTTTTTTTCTTTTTCATTTTTTCTATTTTATTTACACTCTAATAAATCTTTATTCGTAATTATCCTTTATCTACAATTTATATTGACGGAAAGCATCAATAGTATATGTATTTTCCCTGACAACGCTCGTAAATTTTTATAGTTCAATACATTTTCTCACAGGTCGATTCGATGCATGAACAGATAAAGAATAATAAAATAGAAAAAAATATCTTCAACATAAATTGCAACTATAAAATTCGTGTTACCTAAATATATTAAACTACTTTTATTTTCATTTCCGTAAATAAAAAATATTGAGTATCTAATTAATAAACAGAATAAAAAATTTATCAAATCGACATTCAATATTGAAAAAATTAAATTACTCATTTATTATTTTGTTTAATAATTTTTGGTGACTGAAATTACTTTCTTGGTAATTTTATGTATTTTTTTCTTGTTGTACATTGATGGATAATATGATCAGAATTATCAGATATTTTTTGTTTTTTGAATTGTGTAGGAATTAAATAAAAAAAGAAAATTTATTTGGTGATGAATTAAATTGAATTTAGAATTAATTTTAAATACTTGAGATATAAAATAATTTTTTAAATATTTTCTATATTCTACACTGATGAAAAAAATATTAATATGTGTAGTTATTTGTTTAAAAAATATGGCCAAATTAGAAAATAAAAAAAAAATTCATTTGTAGATTAATTAAATTCAACTTGTAATAAATATTAATTTTAATTATTCTCAAGACATAAAACAAAATCTTTCAAATATTTGATTTAATAAATAATAAATTATTCATTTCAATTATACATTATTTATCCATTCTTTTCGGTGTATTTATGTCATTATAAAAATTTATATATATATTCAAAAGATATTAATATTAAAAAATTAAATTCAAAATGAATTTTAAATTTTTGAGATATAAAATAATTTTTTAAATATTTTCTATATATTCTACACTGCTGAAAAAAATATTAATATGTGTACTTATATGTTGAACAAAATGTTGCCAAATTAGAGGGAAAAAAAAATTAATTTGTAGATTAATTAAATTCAACTTGTAATAAATATTAATTTTAATTATTTATATTTAAAAAATAATTAAAAAAAAAAATATTCAAAATATAAATTGCAACTATAAAATTCGTGTTACCTAAAAATATCAAACTATTTCAATTTCCATTTCCGTAAACAAAAAATATCAAATATATATAATTAATAAACAAATAAACAAAAAAAAAAAACTTTTCATTTATCATTTTATTTATTTCTTTTTCTCTTTTATTTCATTATCAACACAAGTTACAATTTGCACAATAGAATAATAAAATCAACAATACCAGGATATAAAATAAAACAAATAATACAATGAGAGAATAAGAAAAAATAAAATAAAAAAAAAAAAAAAAAAAAAAAAAAAAAAAAAAAAAAAATACTAAATATGATTACAGGCGGAGCAATCATCATTGTACCACCGACGAATCAGACAAAACCAGAGGGTGAAAAAGTTCAATTTTCATGCGAAGCTAAAGCACAACCAGGTAATGTTACAGTCCGATGGTTTCGTGAGGGTGCACCAGTTACTGAAGTATCTGAATTAGATACAAGAGTGTCTATTAAAAAAGATGGTAGTCTAGTCATCAATCCAGTAAGCGCCGATGACTCGGGTGTTTATTTATGTGAAGTTACAAATGGCATTGGCGAGCCACAAAGTGCCACTGCCTATCTCAATGTTGAATGTAATTATTTTTTATTAATATATTTAATTTAATATGAAATAAATTATTTATTTATTAGGGTGCTTTGTATTTGAGGGGACTATTTTTTTTTTCATTGTAGCATTGACGAAATATTACTCTAAACATTCAAAAAAAAAATATTCCCATCAAAGATTAGAGCTTAATTTTATTATTAAGTACTCGACAAATTAATTTAAAATTTTTCTATTTAATTAATATGTAAATGTCAATTTTTTTTTTATATTTGTGTATATAGATTTGGGGTATTTTATGATATTTAGTTTGTTTTCAGCAGACATTTTACAGAAATAGATGATCGTTAAGAGTTCTTATTACTAAATTATGTTTTGTGAACTGTCTGAAATTTTAAAGAAGATTTTCGGTTGACAATCATGGTTTTTTCGATTTTTCTCGAGAACTATTGAAGTTACAGCAAAAGTATATGAGAGCTTTTTTGTAGGAAATTAAATTTTCTACAAAATAGTTTTCTTAACAAAAAACCGTAGATTTGATAGTTTTTGAGATAAATCCAATTAAATATATGAAAATTTGAATTTTTTATATTTTGAATTGCATGATATTATTTTAATCGGATTTTTCTCAAAAACTATCAATTTTACAGCAAAAGTACATAGAACCTTTTTTGTAGGAAATTAAATTTTCTACAAAATAGTCCTCTTAACAAAAATTCGTAGAATCGATAGTTTTCGAGAAAAATCCAATTAAATATATGAAAATTTGAACTATTTATACCTTGAATTGGTCCTCCATGAATTGTATGATATTATTTCAATTGGATTTTTCTCAAAAACTATTAACTCTACGGTTTTTAGTCAAGAGAACTATTCTGTAGGAAATTTAATTTCCCACAAAAAAGGTCTCATTAACTTTCGCTGTAAAATTAATACTTATCGAGAAAAATCGAAAAAACTTTAAAATTCAAGCATAAATCGGCTTTAACATTTTTTATCAGTGTAGCAGTTCACAGAAAATAATTTAGTGATAGACACTTTTAAAGATTATATATTTCTGCACAATTTCTTCTAAAAACCAATCAAATAGCATTAAATCCCGCAAAGCTATTCATATAAATCAAAAAAAAAAATTGAAATTTACGTGTTAATTAAATGGGAAAATTTCAAATAAATTTAGGAAGTACTTAATATTAAAATTAAGAGCTCATCTTTAATAGGAATTTTTTTTTTCGAATGTTTAGAGTAATATTCCATCAGTTGAGCAATGAAAAAAAAAAATGGCCACCTCAAACAAAGCACCCTAATATTTATATTTTTTTAAGTATTTGATATAAAAATATTTCTATTTATAAATTTTTAGATCCGGCAAAAGTTACATTTACGCCTACAATTCAATATCTGCCATTTCGATTAGCTGGTGTGGTGCAATGTTATATAAAAGCTAATCCACCACTACAATATGTTACATGGACAAAAGACAAACGTTTACTTGAGCCTTATCAAACTAAAGATATTGTTATAATGAATAATGGTTCATTATTATTCACCAGAGTCAATGAAAATCATCAGGGAAAATATACATGCACGCCTTATAATGCTCATGGTACACAAGGTGGTTCTGGACCAATGGAAGTTCTCGTACGTAATCCACCGGTATTTACATTGGAGCCAGATCCAATGTATCAGAGAAAAGTTGGTGATACTGTGGAAATGCCATGTGATGCACAGGAAGCTGAAGGAACAGAAAAGCCAATAATTCAATGGCAAAGAGTGAGAATTCATATTTATTTTAATTTATATTTTTATTAAAATTAAATTAAATTAATTGCATGATATTATTTTAATTGGATTTTTTTCTCGAAAATTATTAACTTTACAGCAAAAGTATATAGAACCTTTTTTGTAGGAAATTTAATTTTCTATAAAATTGTTTTCATGACAAAAAAT
>JAQQBS010001422.1:20846948-20862003 GCA_030347275.1 Microctonus aethiopoides
TACAATGAAAAAAAAAAAAAAATGAAAAAAAAAATAAATAAATAAAATTATAATAAATTAATTATTAATTCAAGTAAATATTTTATTTTATTGACTCGAATGTGAATAAAAAAATCACGAATTAATTTGTTTCATTCAAATAATTTCAATGCAACAAATCATCAGAAATTAGTAAGAGATTTATACACAGTTTCTGTGGCGCCGCCAAATGACCGTGGATTTTTGTGGAACTTGATGAAATAAGACTTTTTTGAAGAATGAAATTTTTTGATATCTCGCTTAGTTTTCCAGATATCGAATTTTCAAAATTTTTTTTTATTATTTTTAATTCTATGTTATGTTTGATAATTTTCGATGATTTTGTTCAAAATGGAGCCCCCCACCCTTTTAAAATTAAGATTAAAAATAAAAAAAAAAGTAACATATTTCAGATAAAACTAAAAATTAAAATTGATTTTTGAAAATTTTTTATTTTTATTTTTTTATGATTTGGCATTAAAAATACATATAACCCTTAATTTTTACCCTTCTACTACCAACCCCCATTTTTTAATAGCGATATTAGCACTGTACTAATTCCTTTTTTTTTTTTCTACTACCAAATATTTTTATATTTTTTTTATAATAATTTATTTATATATAGTAATACTTTAATTAACAAAATATTAACTAAAAGTAATTTATAAGTCAAAACAACGTTTGCCGGGTGAGCTAGTTAATTTATAGAATAATAAAACATTTTATGAAAAAATTTATCAATGGCCCAAATCATTTGTTTACAAATGTAAACAAATATCAAATATGAATATTAATGTAAACAAATAGTACATTTTTTGTTAATATTCTTCCTGTGTTTAAGTGGGGACAAGGGTCAGAAATACCTTTTTTTAGATATATTTTTTTTTTTCAATTATAACTTTTTTTTTAATTAACAAAAAGAGAAATTTTCGGCAAAAAGTCAAAGGTTAAATCGGAATTTTTGGATTGCACCTTCACCAAATATTCAAAAATTAATAATTTTTTGATTCCTTCGTTCAATTACGAGATAAACTTATGTACTAATAAAGGATTCTTCTTGGTTTTTTAATTTTGGTTGAAGAAATCATAAGTTATCCTGCCTACCGCATGGGGAATTGCTTGAGATAATGCTTTATAATATACAATAAGTTTAAAAATATAAATAAATAAGGTACTCTGTGAAAAAAATCACAAAAATATGCTTGATAATGTCATTTTTGTTCAAAATTCATTTTTCTACAGATGAATAACATCAAAATGCACCGCGAAAAAAAACCAATTTTTTTTTTTCAATTTTTCAAAATTCAAAATTTGATATTTCGAAAACTAAGCAAGATATCGAAAAATTTTATTCTTCAAAAAAGTCTTATTTCGTCGAGTTCTACAAAAATACATGGTCATTGGCGGCGTCACAAAAACCGTATACCTGCTAATTAATAATAATCAGTCTTCAATATTTTAATTAAATTCCTTCAAATCTAAAATCAATAAAATAAGATTAAACAAATTATTCAAATATTTTCTTTTACTACTATACATTTGTTTATTATCAAAATTATTAACGTATTAAAATTATCAAAATTATTAACGTATTAAAATTATTAAAATTATTAATAAAAAAATATCAAATTATTAAAATTATTAAAAAATTTGGAATTATTAAAATTATTAATTTATTATATAAATTATTAAAAAACAATTACTAACCGTCTGTCTGTCATAGAAAAATATCCTTTACCACGACGAATATCAATACAACGTTGATCATTCTCAAAACAATTACATTGGCATTCACCTCCAATAATCCTTGGTGTAAATTCAGATGGACAACGACATCTAAAAAATAACAATAAAATATAATAAAATTTTATTTAATTCCTTTCAAAATAAATTAATTCAACAAAACCAACTTACGGTTTCCTTTCTGGCGGTCTTCTTATATTCTGTGGCGGCATGGCCGATTGATGCTGTTGTTGTCTACCTGTATATGATTTATATTCATTAGTGTCTTGCACTGAGAGCAATTTATTATCACTCGACATTGTTGTTGTCATTCCATATTCGCTTTTCTCACGACATTCACATTTTGTATGATTGTAAAACGACAATTTTTCAGCCACACTGCTACCACCGATGCTCGTCGTCTGTAACAAATCAAACATAACCTCAAAATCGACACGAATAAAAAATAACTAGAAAAGAATAAACAACTAGGCAAAAAAAAAACTATGTAAATAATAGAAATGAATGATTCGTAAGTAGAACACATAAATTTGAAGACATATTGATATAATGATATGAAATAACAATAGAACATAACCTCGCAATGGTGGGAAAATTTATCTACATTCTATTTTATGTCTACTTATTAAATATTTCTTTTTATATTTTATCTCATTTCAATTCAATATTATTAATTTATTTTTTCTATAGTTGTGTTATTCACTCTATTATTTATAAATTAATTCACTTAAGTAGCGAGGGTGCGGTATGATTAGATAAATAATCATAAATGAAAGCACACAATATATATGACTCAGATATTAAACATTTTATTAATACATATTACATTATATTAAATTACAATGTAAATATGTATAAATAAAAATTAAAATATTCATATTGATGTCATCTAATGAAACGTTTTTGACATTTTATTAACCTAATGCAAATGGAATTATTACAACATTTAATGTTGCATGAGGTGGATAAATAAATGCAAATAAATTGCATAAAAGGCATTTGTATTATTGGAATTATGATAAAATAATAATAACTATGATAAAAATATTATTGTTAATGAAATATTTATTATAAATATATGTATGTTTATTTATTTATTTTTTCTGATTATTTATTAATTTACATTATTTGTTTAATGATAAAATCTTTTTTGTTTTTTATTGTTAAACAAATAATAAAATATTTGTTTTATTTTTTGTTCAATTTTAATTTTTATTTGTTTAATAAATAAAAAGTTATTATTTATTAAACAATAAATAATGTTTTTTGTTTGTTTATTGTTTAATAAACAATAAACAATAAAATAAACAAATAATAATATTTTATTATTTGTTTATAATAATAAAATCTTTTTTGTTTTTTATTATTAAACAAATAATAAAATATTTGTTTTATTTTTTGTTTAATTTTAATTTTCATTTGTTTAATAAATAAAAATTATTATTTATTAAACAATAAATAAAAATTTTTCTATTGCTCATTGTTTAATAAACAATAAACAACAAAATAAACAAATAATAATATTTTATTATTTGTTTAATAATAAATTCTTTTTTGTTTTTTATTATTAAACAAACAATAAAATATTTGTTTTATTTTTCGTTTAATTTTAATTTTTATTTGTTTAATAAATAAAAAGTTATTATTTATTAAACAATAAATAATAATTTTTTATTAGTTATTGTTTAATAAACAATAAACAATGAAATAAACAAATAATATTTTATTATTTATTTAATAATAAAATCTTTTTTGTTTTTTATTATTAAACAAATAATGAATAATTTTTTTTATTTTTTGTTTAATTTTAATTTTTATTTGTTTAATATTGAACAAAAAATAAAACAAATATTTTATTGTTTAATAAATAATAATTTTTATTTATTAAACAAATAAAAATTAAAATTAAACAAAAAATAAAATATTAAATAAAAAAATATTATAAAAAAAAATATTAATTAGAGTGAATATCATTAACAAATTAATTAAATTGCTTAATTTTTTTTTTTAACCTCAAATTTTTGTCTTTATATTTTATAACAATGATAGTTTTTTTATAACTATCTCTTTAATTCATTTAAAATACATAGTTATTTCAATCTTATTTAAATGTCAGGTTAATTTGCATTTTCAAGTGTATGAATATTGCTTCAGGGGAAACTTTCATTCATTTATTCACTCATGGCAAAATGATCAACGATGCTTTTGAGGTTAGGGGCGAGCACACGTCAAATATTTGACACGTGCACGAACATCATGTACATTATGTACATGCATTCCATTTAAATTATGTATATGCACATGTATTTGCTTTACCTTTAGGCTTGAAGGCAAAGTGTGTGTATGGGTAAGACTGTGAGAGGAGGAATTAAAGGTGAATTTAAACCGTTTAGTAACGAAATTCCCCTTGTGAAATTAATTGGATTATATTTGTTATACATGGGGAATAATTTATGCTTGTTAGTTGCTGTCAACATGATATATTAAATAGTTATAAAGAGAATTTGGAGGGTGATATAATAATTTAGTTTGATAGATTTTTTTTTTTTTTGTAAAATTGAAATTTTTTTTTTAGTTTCATTTTTTAAGTGGATTTTTTTAATTAAACGAAAGTTGGTGAATGATGAATAAATGATGGGAGTTAATGATGAATATATTGATGATAAATTATTATTGGTAATAATTTATTGTTGATTAATTAATTATTAATTAGGGTGAATAAATAAATTTTTTTAATTTTAAAAATTAATAAAAAAATCTTATTGTAATAATTTGTTTGCTTTGATAAATAGGAAATAAAAATTGTTAAGGATTAATAATAATTTTATCAATAATGAATTGTCAGGGGTGATAATTTATTGTTGATAAATTGATTATTAATTAGTGTGAATAATTAAATTTTTTTAATTTTAAAAATTAATAAAAAAAATCTTAATGTATAATAATTCAGCTTGGCCGATTTTTATGAAATTTTTTGTGTATATTCGGTAGGTCTGAGAATAGGTCGTAAACTATTTTTTATACCCCTAAGTGATAAGGGTGCAGGCCCACCCCAAAAAATTTATTTTTTATTTTTTGGACAAAAATTTTTTATTTTTATTTTGTTATGATTTGGCATTAAAAATACATATAACCCTTAATTTTCACCCTTTCACCACCAACCCCCATTTTTTAATAGCGATATTAGTACTGTAATAATTCCTTTTTCTTTTTTAACTACCAAATATTTGTATATTTTTTTTATAATAATTTATATACACTACGCATAAAAATTCCAAATTTTTTGGTCATTTTTGAGGGACTGTATTTCAGTGAAAAATGATCGGATTGACAATCAAAAAAAAAGATTTTCAA
The DNA here is from genome assembly GCA_030347275.1 of Microctonus aethiopoides. NCBI lineage: Eukaryota > Metazoa > Arthropoda > Insecta > Hymenoptera > Braconidae > Microctonus > Microctonus aethiopoides. Next base: position 20,852,064 of record JAQQBS010001422.1, read on the forward strand.
GCTTGAAGATTCTAGTTTTTAGATCTTTCAAAGAAAAATTTTTAAAAGCAGCAGTTCTCATGTAATCCTTAGAGAAAGGACAAAAAAAAATGTTTGCAAATTTGTCACATAATATTTTTCAGTCCATGGGCATGGAAAAATTTTTTCGAGCTACGCCAATACATGGGTCGGATAGCCTGTTTATTTAGCTTCAATTTCCTATTTTGAAGACCACGGTACGACCTTTTGTTTCCGAGATATCGAGTTTTTAATGCAAAAGGTTCCTTTTTCATTCAATTATCGATATTGACGAAACTACTGGTCGTACAGCAAATCAAAGGGCAGTTCTGAAATTTGGAGAAAATTTCCTACAAGAATCTATCATGTTATTTTGGGAATAAAATTTTTTTTCATCCCAAACGTTCAATTGAAAAAAGTACAAAAAAAAAGACTTTTTCCTTTGTTCTGGTAAATCAACTGTATCTTTGTCAATACTGGGGAGGGGGAATGCTAAGGTCCAAAGAAAATTCTCTAGCCCAATGTATCCCTAATGTCTGATCAACTGCCGGCAATAGCGTAATCCAATAAACAAAAATTTCGAAAAATATTTATTGCACAATTTAAAAAAAAAATTTTTTTTGTTCGATATTTACTGTAAACTTTTAATAAATCCGATGAAATTGATTCATAAAACAACATCGTTTTTCTTTTTTTATATATTAAGTCACACAATTATTTAATAAAATAACAAATATTTATAAATATATATTCAATCACGATTATTTAACTTAAATATTTTTTTTTTTTTTTTTTTTTTTTTTTTACAAGTATATAAATATTTATACACATGTGTAATATATTATGTGGTTGCATGTATGTTTATAAAGTTGAGGTTAAGTTGGACGCACGCGAGAGTGAAACACGTTTTATTATACAGCTGATCTGATCTGATCTGTCAAGATGAGAATTTGCATAGGTAAATTATACCAACGCTCGTGTTTCACACCAGTGAAGACAATTTATCTGCTCAGATGAGAGACATATGTGCAATAATATAGTAGGGTTATCATTGATAACAAGATTGTTTTTATGTTGACACATGACTTTTGCTAACGCGATGAAAATAATTTTTTTTTATAATTAAAATCAATTTTATTATATAATATTTATTTTTTTTTTACTCATTATTTCGATGGTAGAATAAATGAATAAATAAATAAATTTATAAATAAAATGAAGGGATTGTATTATTTACTCGGAAATAATTGATTTAGGAATATTAATAATTAATGCAAATAGTGAAAATTTTTTTTATTGTTTTTGAAATAATTTAAAACAATTTTTGACGCAATAATTTTTTTACTTTGGTGAATAATTAATAAACAAATGATGGGGATTAATGATGAATATATCAATAATGAATTGTTATTAGTGATAATTTATTATTACTAAATTGATGAATTTAAGGGGGGAGGTACATGTAAAATTTTTGATTTTTTTTTTTTTTTTTTTCATATAATGTTAGTATGAACCATTAAGAATATGTCATAAGAATTTTGGAATGTGATTTTAAGTATTTCTTATGTTATAGCGTATTAACCGTGACGCCCCTATCATTTGCGTTCGAGCGCTGACGTAGGTATTGTATGCGGTCGACCCTCTTTACCTGCCTCTTAAATCCCCTTACCTTTCAACCTTTGTATTATTGAAAATTTCAATAAGCAGATGTTTCGAGATATGTACATTGTAACTTTGCAAGTTAAGGAAAGTTATACAGTTGTTATACAGAATATTAGTTCAGGACAAATCCGGTTTTGCTGACAGAGATCCGGCGTTGCTATTAATTTTACTCAGTATAGTTTTGGAGTTCATTCTGTACGGAACGATACCGAAAAATTAAAATCAAAAAAATGAGTGCGTATCCTAAAGGAACTAAAGAACAGCCAACTCGGTCTGGACGTCCGCGTAAACGTCATTTTCATGGAAATCAGAATACTGAAAATGATGAAGACGTACAACCGAGTGCAAGTGCTAAAAAATTATCTAGTGCTACGAGTGAGGACATTCACTACAATGTAATGCATTGTTATAAAATTATAGAGTTTTTCACGGTGTTTACTGCGTTGTCAGAACTTGTATTGTGCCGCGAGTGTAAACAGACAGTGAAATTTGAAGAGGCCGGCAATCGAGGATTAGGTTTTAAAATAGTTTTGTTATGTCGTTGCGGTCGTAGAGATATAAACTCAGGACCATTTATTAATAATGGATTTGAAGTAAATCGTAGAATTGTGCTTGTTATGCGTCTTCTAGGTGTCGCTAGAGAAGGGATAAATATATTTTGCAATTTTATGGACATGTGCGACGGCTTGAGTGTAACTGCATATAATAACATTATTATACATTTATATACCGCCACGCAATCCGTATTTCAATCGTGCTGTAAAAAAGCAGTGGAAGAGGAAAAAAAAGAAAATGAAAAACAGGGCAGGCCTATTTCCAATTTAAAAGTATCAGGCGATGGATCATGGAAAAAACGCGGCTTTAAATCTTTATTCGGTGTTACAACGCTCATTGGATACTACTCTGGTAAAGTCATCGATTTAATAGTAAAAAGTAGTCATTGTGCAGCGTGTAACTCGTGGAAAAATCGAACAAATACTGAAGAATATGATGCCTGGTATAAAGAACACCAGCCAGAATGTCAAGAAAATCACCAGGGCTCTGCGGGGGCAATGGAAGTGGAATCAATTAAAGAAATGTTTTTGCGATCAGAAGAATTGTTTTGCGTGAAATACGGTAATTACATAGGGGATGGAGACTCAAAAACATTCAAAGGAATTCTCGATGTAAATCCGTATGGCGACGATTTTCCTGTAGTGAAAAGTGAGTGTATTGGCGAAAACGCGAATGAAAGTTTCAATTCAACCATTTGGCGCCTCGCTCCCAAACATCTACATTCGGGTTTAAAAATTATTGAAATGTCATCATTTATTGCAGCTAGATTGTTCAATGAAGGATATTCATTTGTTTTGCAAATAATGAACAATTCAGATGTAATAGTTGGCCGACAATCCAAATCGTTTGCCGATAAAATGGATGAGCAGAGAGTGACGCGAGAAAATCGACGCAGCTCATTAGCCACTAAAGAAGCTCGTCAAGCACGTCAACAGCAACTTACTGAAAAAAATGAGTTCTACGAAGCCACAGAAGGACTACTATATGGTGCTGGAATTGCTGATTAATTGGTAAGTCACTATAATCATTCAATTTTCCACTATTTAAACTTTAATCGCGTTTTTCTCAAAACCATATTTTTAGAAGTGGCTGCCACAACTCAAAAAGTTATTGATCGATCTTCCTGAAATTTTGCACACATCTTGTTAATAGCATTATTTATCATGTGAAGCGATGAAATTTTGAAAATTTGTTTAAAAAATTATTTTATCGAAGCAAAAACAGTCAAAAAATTCGATGGAAAATGTTTTTTTTTTTTTTTTTTTGAGTGTTTTACTTCAATAAAATTTTTTTTTTTTTTATATATTTTCAGGTTCATCTGGAAATTATGATATTAATAAATGATATAAATTCTGTTTTATCATTTTCAGATCAATAGAACCGAAGCTATAACGTCAGCCGATTGAGACGTCTCACTGCGACCTTCCCGGAAGTAGTTGCTGCACATCCGCCATTTTCAACAATTTAAATAAAAAAACTTTTTTTTGTATTACTTCAAAGTATGAAAAAATCACATGCTAATTTTCAAAAAAATCTTAGTGCAATAATTTGTTTACTTTGATAAATAATAAATATAAATTGCCAGGAATTAACAAAAAATGTATCAATAGTAAATTATTATTAGTAACAATTTATTATTAATAAATTGATAAATTAATTAATGTGAATGTTGAAATTTTTTAAATAAAAAATATTGATAAGAAAATTCTAAGGAAATAATTTATTTACTTTGGTAAATATTAAATAAAAATTTGCTCAAAATAAACAATAAATATATCAATAATGAATAATTATTACAATAATTAACAATTTTTTATTCTTAAAAAAAAGAAATAAAATATTAAAATAAAAATTATATCAATTTTTTTCTACTACAAAAATAATTAAAAAAATAACCAATGATTTATTTTCGACTATATTATTCTTCATCCATGAGTATAAACAAACTAATTAATAATTGATTAATAAAAAAAAAAAAATATTGATTTGTCAATTTTTTCATTTCTATAAATAAATTTTACAAATAATAATATTTTTTCTCCAATTTTTTTATCTCTCATAAACTCTAGCATTTATTTATTTATGTAATACATTCACAAATTTAATTAAATTCCATTTAACTATCATATATATGTATATACTCCCACGCAATAATGATGCGATCGAATGATTATATAAGAAGAGACATTATCTACTTCCTCATGAATGAAATACCTTTCTTCCTATAAATATTTAAATTACAACTATTCCACCATGAAATAAAAAAATAAAAAAAAAAAGTAAACAAAAAAATTTGAGAAAAAAAATTCTTTTGCTTTAAAATATTTAAATAAATTCAATTTGAATATTTTATAAATAATATATTCACACGTACAACAGAACACCAATGCAAATAATTAAACAATTAAATAACACAATTAATAAAAATAATTAAATAATAAATAATAATTAAAAAAATATATTTATTATTTAAATCAAATTATTTACCTTATATATGTGATAATTTTTAATATTATTCTCACTATAATAACAATAAAAAACAATAATTGTATTAATATTAATAATATTAATAACATTAGGAGTGTTTTATTTATTAATAAAAATTTATTATTGATATTTTTATTATTTATTTATTGAATAATTTAATTTAATTGATTATTGAAAAAGAGATTTGATTATTAAATAAATTATTACTTAATTACCATTGTTGGTGATATTTTTATTAATTATTTAATTTATTTTTTTATCTGTTGAGAAAAAAAATTTTTTTATTAATTTATTTATTTATTCATTTATTTATTTATTTATTTATTATTTCCTACAGCTTTGTTGTAAGTTTGACTAAAGGTTAATTGAGGTCACTAAATTTTTCCCTGAATTTAACATTGGAATTTAATATTTATTTACTCAACGAATAAATGGTAAATTATTTATTATCAATAAAAAAATTATTTACAAGAAAATATGTTGCTTGGCAATTGCTTTTTCACTTTTTACACGAACCAATATTTATATAAATATATAAATGTACACATAGAAATTTATTTTATACTATTTTCCAATGACGTTGATTGTGTTAGTTGCATTTATTTATTTTTTATTGTTCCATGTGGACATGTCGATACAACGGAATGTAAAACCAGTTTTCATGTTTGTAATTGAGATATGGGTATACATTTATACAGGTATTTAGATAAACTCGTGTATATTTATTTATTTATTTATTTATTTATTTATTTAATTTATTTTTAGTTATTTTATATAGATAAAAGTAAAATAAATTCGTACCAATTTATATCAATCAATTAATTTTATTTATTTATTTATTTATTTATTAATTTATTGGAATATAATTATTGTTTACTATAAATCAAAATTTTCCATTTTATTCAAACAAATAAATAATAACTGTTATACAAATATAATTAATAGAACAAATAATTATTGACTAATGAAAATGATTTTTTACTTAAAAAAAGAATTTTGTGAATTTAAAAAAAATAAATAAATAAATAAAAATGGCTCGAAATCCACAATAAATATATCAATAATAAATAATAGTAACAATAAGAAAAATCTATATAATAAACAAATTCAACTAAAAAATATGAAAATAAAATAATCAATAATAAATTATTAATTAAAAGTAATAATTTATATTGTTTGTTTATAATTCCGATAATTTTTTAGTTGAAGAATTTTTATTTGTTGAGATAATTTTTATTATTATATAGTAAAGATTATTATAAATATTTATAAAAAAAATATTTATTTTTTCATATTTCTGAATTTATCGACTTGAAATTTGTTTGTTAAATAAATAAATAAAATATGCTCGAAATAAATCCACAATAAATATATCAATAATAAATAATAATAACAATAAACAAAATCTATATAATAAACAAATTCATCTAAAATAATTAATAATAAATAATTATTAATTAAAATTAATTAATTTATATTGTTTGTTTATAATTCCGATAATTTTTTAGTTGAAGAATTTTTATTTGTTGAGATAATTATTATTATAATATAGTAAAGATTATTATAAATATTTATTATTTTATGTTTCTGAATTTATCGACTTGAAATTTGTTTGTTAAATAAATAAATAAAATATGCTCGAAATAAATCCACAATAAATATATCAATAATAAATAATAATAACAATAAACAAAATTTATATAATAAACAAATTCATCTAAAAAATATAAAAATAAAATAATTAATATAATAAAAAATTATTAATTTAAAGTAATAATTTATATTGTTTGTTTATAATTCCAAGAGTTTTTTAGTTGAAGAATTTTTATTGTTGAAATAATTATTATTATACTAAAGATTATCAGAAAATATTTATAAAAAAATTTTTATTTTTATATCAATAATAAATAATAATAACAATAAATAAAATCTATATAATAAACAAATTCATCTAAAAAATATCAAAATAAAATAATCAGTAATAAATAATTATTAATAATTAAAAATAATAATTTATATTGTTTGTTTTTAATTCCGATAATTTTTTAGTTGTGAAATTTTTATTTGTTGAGATAATTATTATTATAATATAGTAAAGATTATTATAAATATTTTAAAAAAAATATTTATTTTTTTTGTGTTTCTGAATTTATTGACTTGAAATTTGTTCGACGTTTATAATTCACGACATAAATTCATTGACCTCAATATTTCAACTTGGGATTCATGTGCGTGACGTGTTCATGAAGAAGCGCTCATCCTCAAACAGGATATATTACATATATTTATATATATATATATTATATATAAAGGAAGATGCGACCATGAGAGACCGCCGGCCACGCGCGATTTTAAAAGATCTAATTACAGCTGTTTGCGCGCGAGCTCTTGACTTAGAAGCAAAAAGTAATTAATTATTTTTAATAAATGTGAATTACACATACCGGATGATTTATACCTTCACTCTTATGACGATTAAATCAAACGGTACATTATTTATTTTATTTCTTAATATATTATTTTGCAAAAGAGAAAAAAAAGAAGAAAAAAAAAATTTTTTTTTTGTATTTTTTCTTGAATTAAATTAGAAAATTTTTTTTTTTGTGTTTGAATATTTATTCGGAAATTTTTAGAATATTTATGATCATATAATGTTTATAAAACTTCAGTATATTGTGTATGAGATATAATTGTATTATTTATTTTCATAAAAATTTAAATAACACAAAAAAAAAAAATTCTTCACTCGAAAATTTTCGTTGAAATAAAATAAAAATTCACATCTCACTTTCTCTTACAAAAATTTATTAATTTTTTTTTTCTATATATCCTCACTATATACATCTACAGAAGAATCATTAGGAATTTTTAAATTCACAAAAAAAAGTGAATTTTAATATTTAAAGATTTTACTAAAAGATAAAAATAAAAATAAAATTTATTATCTACAAAATAAAAAAATATTCCAGTGTGAAATTTTGCTGCTTTAGAGAAACTCTAAATTCAAGGACCTGAATTCACCTCTGGGGGCTCTGGGTCACAAATTACACACACACACACACACATATATTCATGTACATATACATATACGTATATAAATAAATAAAAATAAATATGTTAGATTATGTTGAGTAATACCAGTAGCCTCAAGGTATTTTGTAACTGATCTTCAGGTGGTGGTGAATCGCCTTTAGACATATTATCCGTCAGCCAACCAGGCGTGTAATTATGCCATATAAAACAGAAGCCGCCGAATAAATATATACATACCAACGCACATAATATGTACATGTATTCATACATGTAAATAAAATTAAAGCACAAGATCTTGTAGAATATTTTAATAGTGGTAAAAATTAGACTTTTAACCTGTTTGTGTATTTAATATCCCTGCACGGATTTACCAACGATAAAATATAAATAATAAGTTTATGAATGTGTTTATAATTTCTAGAAAATGTAAATGAAATAGGAATAATATTAAAAAAAAATTTTAATCTTGATTTTATTTGTAAAAAAAAAAATTGTTAAAATCAATCAATTCAAATTTGGATGAAATAATTAATTAATTAATTTTATTATAAACTAGTAACTTAATTAATTTACTTTTTTTTTTTAACAGATACGTTTTAGTATGATGGAATATTTCCATAACCATTTATATCATTATTTAATTTTTATTAATTCATTTCTATCGAGAAATTTTTTTTTTTTTTTTTTGAGCTGGCGCGTTCGGGATTCGAACCCGGGACCTCTCGCACCCGAAACAAGCATCATACCCTTAGTCCAACAAGTCACTTTAATATACTTACATTTATATTTATTTTATCATACAGCTGCAATTTATTAATTATACTAAATTATTAATTTCTCTTAAGAAAGAAAAATATCATAAACAAAAAAAAAATTTTTAAATAAAAAATAAAATGAAATTTAATTTTTAATAATTTTAGTGCTTTTAATTGATTGGATAATTTTATAAATTATGCTTCTAATATTTTTCTCAATGTGTAAAAAATATATTTCAACGTAAAAAAAAGTTGTTATAACTTTTTTAAATAAAATAGAAGAGGAAATTTGTATTTATTTTACATATTGTAATACATAAAATAAAATATGTAAGTATATATTTATATTTTTATTTACGTTTGTATATGCAGCATTGTTGTTGATCCGCCTACATTTAATAACTGTACAAAGTGCGCAATTGAAATTTGACGTTGAAGCATTTGTGAACTGTCTACAAACAACAATGAACCACAGAGCAATGTGGTTTATTCTTTGGCCCACGCATTGAGTTGGACCGCCCATAATAATCTGGGCGGACATGAATAAATACTTTTCTCAACGTAAATATATTTGTATATATGTGAAGATAATTAGTTAATAAACAAACGAAAAATTCTTTTGGTTATTTAATTTCAAGTGGAGAATTTTTTTTTTTTTTTGCTCATGTTTAAATTGTGATTAACGCGAGTTTTGTTGGCAAAGTTTTCTCTTAATCTATTATTAATTATTTTGCAAATGTTTATGTTGGAAAATTTATTTATGCAGTGCGTGTTGTTTATTTAATTTACAACGACATGAGAAATTACTTTCTCATTTAGATTCTTGATAAATATTTTTATCATGTTGAAATTATTTCAATTTATTTTTTTTTAGTTTGCTAAGATTTTTTTTTTTTTCGTTTTTTATATTGACTAATATTGTATTTAATTATCGGTTTATGTATTGATAAATAGATTGAAGGAAATATTTAAATTATTAATTTTGAATCGATTTTAAAAATTTTACAAAAAAAAAATTTTTTTTTTCAATTTTTTTTTAATTATTCGGGAAAATTTTTTTTACTCATTTTACAGTGATGTTTGACTCATTTTTAGTTATATCAATTGATGAATGATACATAAAAAAATATTATTGATATCAATTTTAAATTATTTTTCACAATATTAAAAAGAAAAAAATTTATTTCTCATCAATTTTGGTAATTTTTTTTATTTATTCCAAAATTATTTTTGGGAATATAAATTTTCACATTCTCAATCATTACAAACCGATAAATAATCAATAAAAATTACCAACAATCGAAATAAAAAAAAAAATTAATTTTCTCATTCCATGAAATAAAATTACACAAAAAATTATAGTGGCTTATTGGACTAAGGGTATGGTGCTTGTTTCGAGTGCGAGAGGTCCCGGGTTCGAATCCCGAACGCGCGAGTTTTAATAAAAAAAA
>JAQQBS010001422.1:20907913-20928004 GCA_030347275.1 Microctonus aethiopoides
TTTTTTTTTTTTTTTTACAAAAATACATTTTAACCATTTCATAATTTATTTTTCCTTTCTTCTATGTTCATTATTTATGTGTATATTTTTTATTATTCGTGAAGAATTTGTTATTTATATAAATAACATGATACCCTGGGAAATATGTCGGACACTTTTTCTTATAAAAAAAAAATACAATCGACGATTTATTTAAAATGAAAAAAAAATAAATGAATAAATATTTAATAAAACATTTGTGATTTATTTTGGATCGCTGAAATTAAGCAGATAATTTGCTGAATATAATTCTAAATGTAGAACAGAGTTTAAAATTGACTGGTTAATTAAAAAAAAAATATGAAAAAAAATTAATTAAAAAAAAAAATAAATATAAAGGTAAAAGAATTAACTAATAATAAAAAAAAATACGTGAGACGTAAGGTGAAACACTGAAATAAACTTGGTAATAATTTTTTATTTTAGTTTCATTTGAAAATAAATACTCAGCAATATTTTTTAATGATTTTAAAAATTTATTATTATTCTTCAAATTATTTTTTTCTTTTCTCATTTATTTTTTTTTTCACTCTCAAATCCCTACAGAATTTATATAAAACTCAAATAAATAATTTAATCTATAACTTTACTAACTAAACAAACATTTAATCAAACTTTTTATTTAAAATATTTTTTTCATAAATTTATCAAAGAAAAAATAAAAATTCCATCAGAAAATTATTCTTGCAAATGACATTTACATAAATAATATATGCACGTCAGTGTATTTATGTATTTGTGTGGATATGTATTATATAGAAAATTAAATTTTACAATTGAAATTTTTAAAAAATATTGAATAAAAAATCACAAACGTTATCAAATAATTAATTCCTATTCTTTTCTATATTTTAACAATATTTATTTAACAAATGTCACTCTGAACATGGTCGTTTTATTCTACCAAATGTTCAAAGTTTATTAATAAATTAACCTTGAAATCATAGATAATATTTCAACATGTATTTAATTAAGATAAAAATTTTTTTAAATAAATTTTATATTTTATATTATGTTTAATATTCAGTGATAATTTCTTGTTTGGATAAAATCCAAAATTTTAATATTAATACCTTAAATAAATTATTCTGATTAATCAAAGTTTTTAAATTTATAAAAATCAATTTTAATTTTTTTTATTAATAATTTTTTGTTTTTTTTTTTTTTATTATGTCATTTATTTATTTAAATATATAAGTGGAATGATTAGTATTTTATATCTCTTGTCTAATTGATTAAAAAAAAAATTTAGAAAGCCAGTTAAATAGTGCTCGAACTTACGTGAATAAAATAATATATTAGTTGTTTAAATTAATGAATTTTTAATTAGTCAATAAATTACTTTAGACTCACATAAAAAATATGTGTAGTATAACTTTTATAATGGCTATCAATATAATAAAAGCAAAGTTCATTTATCAATTGTGTGACAAGAAGGAAAAAAAAAAGTAGAAGAGTAAAAAGTGTAGAGAGAGATCATTCTAAACGAGATGAAAAAAAAACAACAACGAAGCAGTAATGCACATGATTAAGTAGAATGTAGTAGATAAAAAAAAATAAATAAAGCACGTGGTGTCAAATTACAGTAATTTGAATGATTAAAAAAAAAAAAATATTATTTTTATATGAGCCATACAAGCACACTAGGGTGTTTTATTTTTATGCGATACTTTTTTTGTTTGTCGTACATGAAAATCTGATAATTTATAAAAAAAAAAAAAATATTCTCGTTTGAAAAAAAAATTCAAAAATTCGATTTCCCATATAAATAACACGAGAAAATTTTTTTTTTTACTTCAACTCGATTTTTCGGCAATTCAAAATTTTTTGTCGAAAAAATGAATAGAACAGCTTTTGTAGGGCATTAAATTTGCTACAAAAAAGCTCTCCACTGCAAACGCTCTCCGACCAACAGTTTTCGAGTTGTAGAGCTGGAAAGGTGAAAGTTGATTATAATTGACAACAAATTTTCTTTAAACTGGAATTTATTGATTTGACATTAATTATTATCTAACAATAAACGCTATAGAGCTAAATCAACAATGTAATAGCATCAAAAAAAAAATTTTGATTGCCAAAAAATCAAGTTAAAGTCGAAAAAAAAATTTCCTCAAAATTAACTCAGAATTTTTTTTCAAACATGAATACATTTTTTTTTTTATAAATAATCAGATTTTTAGGTACGATATACAAGAAAAAATATCACCTAAAAACGAAACACCCTAAGGTACATACACACACACACTTACAGTTGAATAAAAAAAAAAATATCAAAGTTCAGAATATTTTTCGTCAAGTTTGAAAACAATAAAAAAAAAATTATTCATCATTTTTTTTGTTCTCAATTAAATAAAAAATTTATTTATTAATATTTAATTAATAATATATCATCACTTAACGAAAAATAAAATGACACACACCTTATATGTATACTTACATATAAATATTTTATTATATACACTAATATGTACAAATATAATCGTAGGTAAAAACAGGAAACAGAAACAAAATATCGAATAAATATAAAATTATTTTATCACTTTTATAAACAAATAAAAAAAAAATATATAAAAATTATTAAGTTTCACGTGAAACGTTATTCATTACTTATTAGTGGAAACAGACACGTATCGTCAGACCACGTGTGTGATGTATACATATAGTATGTACAGAAAAATGCAGATAAAGAAACAGCAGTCAAATATGACGGCTGTCAGTGTAAAAAAACACCATAAATAAAATATATACGTATACAATATATACAATATATAAAAAATACCGTTGTAAAAAAAAAAAAAAATAAATAAATAAATAAAATAAATATTTTTTTTTATCATTTTTATTCATTTATAATTTTAATTTTTTTTTTCTTTCGGATTTGAATTTCATTTTTTTTACTGATTTCAACCGATACCTTGGCACTTCATGCCCTGGTGGATGACACCATAGAGTAGACTACCACAATGGTCGCAGAATGCGGGGCTGTTGTAGGTATGTTGCTTGAATTGATGTTTGGTCCGTGTGTCCTGCATTACGTCATCATTATAAACGTGTACAGACACGTTACAATAATGATTATAACAATGATAATGATGATAGATAATAATTATAGAAGAAAAATTGAATAATCAAAAGCATGTACAAATATAAAAATAATTCATTATTAATTGTGACATAATAAATATTATATTTATAATTATGGCTGTAATTAATATCAATGCCAATTAATTATGAATAATAATTAAAATTTATTCTTAATTGTATTGGATTTTTAATAATTGTAAAATGTTTTTATTTATTTTTAAAAACTTTGGAATATATATTGGATGTTGTAATCATCATTTATTTTCTCTCGTGTTTTTTTATGTTTGTTTATTAGGGTGTGCTATTTTTAAGCAACTTTCTTTTTTTTTAATATTTAAAGGTTGCTCTTTGTAATTTTCGTTTTTTTTTTAAACGTGGGAAAACCAAAATTTTTTTTTTTTTTTGATTTTTGTAGCTTGGCATTTGCGTATTATGGAGATGAGCTTATAACATATTCTTGTAGGGAATCGAACGCTCTACAAAAAAGGTCTCTTACACTTTTTTTATAGAGACAGCCATTCTAAAGATATTCAAACTCAAAGTTCAAATTGTATAAAATTTTGACTTTTTTGTTTTTAAATCGATACTAATCACTTTATTATTGTAATAAAAAAACACTTCAATAATTGTAGTTACATTGCTTGATTTTGTTTAGACAGCATAATTTCTATTGCTTTGAAATAATAATAAAATTCATTCAACATAAGTTATAAATAATTTTTTTTATAGTAAATAAAATAAAGAAAAAAAAATATCTGACACGTGAGTATTTTTTTTTTTTAGCTTTACGAAAATATTAGCACACTAAAACCAGTTTTCCGATAAAAAATAATTTTTAAGACAATAATAAAGTGATTAGTATCGATTTAATAACAAAAAATTCAAAATTTCATACATTTCGAACTTTGGATTTGAATATCTTCAAAATGGCTGCCTCTATAAAAAAAGTGTAAGAGACCTTTTTTGTAGAGCATTCGATTCCCTATAAAAATATACTATGACCTCATCTTAATAATACACAAATGCCGAGCTACAAAAATCCAAAGAAAAAAAAAAATTTTCCCATATTATTTAATTAAAAAAACAAAAATTACAACCTCTAAATATTAATTGTTTATATTCTATAACAATTGACAGTCTTGATAAAATTCATTAGCACATTTTATCCTCAAACAAACGATAATATTGTATAATTTTATAATCAATCAAAAATTCATCTAATATTATAAACTTTCTATATAATAAAGTGACATTTATTTTTGTTTCATGACGATTTTTTCTGCTTTCACATCAATACATGTATTTCTATTATACACACACATATGTATACATATACCTATGCTGATTTATTCTGAAACGTGACCATACTTTGACATGAAAGTTCAAAGTCCCATGTGACTTGTGAAAGATCCTTTTGACATCTAAATGAGCATTGAAACTCTCGTTCTTACTATGTGATTCGTATCAACGATTTATATATAAAGTCTATGTAAAGTTTATTGTATACATATACACAAAAGTGAACTGTTATAGAAACTTCGTAAATTTCCCTTGTGACTTCTTGAAATGTCTGGATCTATACATAAACGTTTTAACTCATTTACATATAAATTTATTTTTATGAATGAATGAATGAATAAATTCCTCCTTGTTTGGATTTTATTTTGAGTTTTATTTTTTATGTAAAATCGTAGAGAGGTTGGATGGTGTGAAAATAAATTTGAGAATAATAATTACACGATAAAAAAAATCATTTACTGATTTAAATAAAATAATTTGTAATTATTTTACAGATAATAAAAATTTTGTATTAATTTTTTTGTAGATAATTATCGTGAATAAAATTTTAATAAAAATTCTCAGTGGACTTTTATGTAACATTTTCGACTGTGTATTTATTTAAGTTATGAATTTTTAATAGAGAAAGAGAATTTAAAATTTTCTTATCGTCATTTATACAGACGCGAAATTAATATTTGAATTGGTAAATGTATGCAACGTCATCATCGTTTATATGTAAGCAAGTATGAACAAGTTCTTAAATTATATGTATATGTATATGTATATTAGGGTGACGCAAAAAAACCGGCTTTTTTATTTTTTTTGAGTCTCGAGTAAAAAAATGTTAGTTTTTGATCTTTTGAGAGTCCCCTTCAAAGGACAGCTCGAAAAAAAATTTTTAAGAGGTCGCTCCAAATTTTTTTAAATTTCAAAAATCGTCGAAAATCGAATTTTTTTTTTATTTTTATTTTTTTTCTCGTTACGGTGTAATTTTATAGACCAAAAAAAAATTAGTTTCTGAAAGTTTCAGTTCAAAATTTAAATTTTGAAAGGTCGCTCATAATTTTTTTTTATTTATTAGTGTATTACTTTAGATTTTTTCGAGCGACCTTTTAATATTCAAATTAAAATTCCATACATTTTTTTTCTTCGATTTAGTACAATAATCGATAAAAATACACCACGAGATTAATGATAAATCAAGCACAATATAAAAAACATAATTTTTTTTAAATTTAACAATTTTACAAGTAAAGCGTATCATTACATTTAATTGTTTTTTCTGAGTTCTTAATATTTCGTTTAATTATGAATAGTTTTGTCATAAATAATCCAAAATTTTAATTTGAATATTGAAAAGTCGCTCGAAATAATCTAAAGTAATACACTAATAAAAAAAAAAAAAAAATTATGAGCGACTTTTCAAAATTTAAATTTTGAACTGTAACTTTCAGAAACTTATTTTTTTGTAGTCTATAAAATTATAGCGTAACGAGAAAAAAAATAAAAATAAAAAAAAATTCGATTTTTGACGATTTTTGTAATTTAAAAAAATTTGGAGCAACCTCTTAAAAAATTTTTTTCGAACTGTCCTTTGGAGGGAGCTCTTAAAATATCAAAAACTAACATTTTTTCACCCGAGACTCAAAAAAAAAAAATAGTCGGTTTTTTTGCGCCACCCTAATGTATATGTATATGTTCTCGTGTACTGTGAAACTTTGACTTTAATAATATTTAATTTTATGCGAGCATGCTGATGAAAATTAGCAGGAATAATTTGTAGAAATAAAAAGTTTGCAAAAATATATTTTAAAATAATTTTTTTTTTTTATTTATGTTGTAGGTTTATTGTATATTTATTTTTATTTCACTTTATCCAACGTCTTTGTGAATGTGTTGTCAACTACATTCACAGAGTTAATAAACTATACTTTAACTTGTCGTGTTGAAAATGAATGGCCGTTGAACAGAAGATTGTGGATATTTTTATATTACGACTATTTAAAATGTGTTATTAATATTATGAGAATACTTTAATGAAAAATTGTTTTTATAACTATTTTTTTATACTCTTTTCATATTGATATATGTACGCAAATCATAAAAATATTTATACATTGATGGATTTTATTTAAAATTAATTTATAAACTATTTTTATTTTTTACAATTTTTTTAAATTTTTACTTTTTCGATAGAAATAAATTATTTCAAGTGTTTTACTGGTGAAATAATTTTTTTATTATTTATTTTATTGCATCGATAAATGTCGCAGAGAGTCAAAGGAAGAATGATGAATTAATTTTGTATTTTATTTATATATAGATGCTATGATTTAATTGAATATGAATTTATTTTTTCAGGTGAAATTTAAAAAAAAAATTTTATTTATTTATTTTGTTATTGTAAAACTTACATCAGAATCGGCGCCTTTGTCTGCGCCAGGGCACGTAAAAGTAACGTACTCGTGACATCGTTTGTGTACGACAAAACTGCATACTAAAATATAAATAAATAAAATATATTGAGGGAAAAAAATTAAAATGTTTTAATTATTATTTGATTTATAATTTTTCAATCAGTAATTTTATGCTTACCTTGGCACTGATATCCCTGCTTTCCAAAGCCCCTGAAATAAAAATAAATTCATTAGTATGATAATTATACACGTGTTTTTTTCACACTCAGTATCAAGTATTCTTTATTATCTCATGCTCAAGGTTAATATTGATATGAATATTTTATTAAATTAAATTCTGATTCGTTAATTGGTAAAAAATAAAAAAAACAAAATAAATTTTTTTTTTTTACATTATTTCATTTTGTCATGTTTATAAATAATTTATAAAGACCTTTTAATTTGAGAATAATATTTTGTATTGTTGTTACTAAAAATAATTTTATTTTATATTTTATTCATTCAATCAAAAAAAAAAAAAAAAAAAAAAAAAAAAAAAAAAAAAAAAAAAAAAAAAAAATGATAGAATGAAAAAAAATAAATAATACAAATCAAATAACTATTTATTGAATATTGCTTTTTCTTTAACAATAAATAAAAAAATATATTGTATCAATTGTCATCAAAAGAACAATCATAAATATTTATTTTTGATTTTTATCAATTTTATTTTCTGCATTTTTTTTTTTTTTTTTTTTTTTTTACCCAATAGAGGGAAAAAACACAAAGAAAAGACAAAATTGACACGATAGAATGAACATCTTGGGGGCTTTTATCGAGCTTTACTGTCTTCACATCAGGGGCTACAGCGAGACCGGAAATCCACTGAAATGAATTCCACTGATAATATGATCACATTTCTTCTTTGACATGTACATAAACCACCCTATCGATCGTAAGATGGTTGAAGAGAGATCAAACTGAATATGGAAATGAAGTTGGAACTTGAACATATTTAATAAAAAATCTTATCTGAATTTTTTTGTCAGGATAAAATTATTAAAAAGTCAAACTAATTTTTTTTCCTTGTATTAAAAATAAAAAAACGCAATTTGGATCACATAAATAATTATAATAACAATAAGACTAAATGAGCAAATGAATAAAATGAAGAAAAAAAAATTATTTAAGTGATAAAATGAATTTAGTTACTTTTTATTTTTATTGAAAAAAATTGTAAAATAAAATAATTTTTTTTTATTTTCATTGTATTAAAGATAAAATTTCTCATTTTGAATTATATAAATCATTACAATAACAATAAGACTATATGAACAAATGAATAAAATGAAGAAAAAAAATTATTTAAGTAATTAAATTAATTTAATTATTTTTTATTTTTATTGAAAAAAATCGTAAAATAAAAATTTTTTTTTTCGTTGCATTAAAAATAAAAAATTCTCAATTTGAATTACATAAATAATTATCATAACAATAAGACTAAATAAACAAATGAAGAAAATTGTGAAAAAAAATTATTCAAGTAATTAAATTAATTTAATTACTTTTTATTTTTATTAAAAAAATCGTAAAATAAAAAAATTTTTTTTTTTTCGTTGCATTAAAAATAAAAATAAAATAAAATATTTTTTTTTTATATTAATTACGATATATTCATGAACATTCTACAATATTTAATCAATAAAAAAAAAAAATTCTCAGTATTCAGATGAATAATAGCAAAAATAATTTTGTGTAATCAAGTAAAATTTTGAGGTTATATTTAAATATTGAAATATATGTATATTTAACTTTGTTTCTGCGCATCAATAAATAATATGATGTTGTCTACACGATTAAGTCAGCTTGAATGAATAAATCGATATTTGATATGGTTTTGTCAATCGATTCATTGCGCTCAGTCGCCTAAGCTAGATTTTTTTTTTTTTATTTTTATTTACTTTATGTAATATTTTTTTATTTTATTTTTGCATGCTTGTGCACGTGCTTTGACTCAATCGCAATCAGTAAACCCATACACTGGTTCACCTTTTTTATTCTCATTTTAAATTTTATTTTCAAAGTGAATTGATAATTTCGAATAAAATTATTTTGAATTATTAATCAAACAATGAAAATAAATTCTAATTTAATTTATTCATTTAATGTATTAAATTTCATGATACGAATTTAATTATTCATCATCTCAAATGAATATTTGTATTATATTTCATTGTACGTTACAGCTTAATTTTTTTTTTTTTAATAATAAGTATGATATTTTTGCAACAAAAGCTCAAATTTGTTTCATAGCTGTTATATATGATATTTATCTCTGTATATATAACAATACAATACACATGAGAGTATTACGTTCACTAGAGAGGTTTACAATCCTCAGTCGTTCTAGTTTTCCACAAGGTAGGTCATCCAATAATTTTTTTTTTATTCATTTTTTTTTTTTATAAAATAAAATTCTCAGATTTTCTGTGACTCAATGAACAATTTACAATTTATCAAGCTCAGATTTTCTACTCACTCTCATTTTTATACCCAAAAATCCCTCAAATCTACTGATAAAAAAAATAAAAAATAAAAAATAATGACACAAATTACTTTGATAAAAAATTCACAAAATTTGCATTTTAAATAATCATAAATAATTCTTTATGGCATCAAAATAACATATATATATATAGTCGTTTTTTGTGCGCCAAAATCTGTTTTAAAATTTTATATCAATTCATTTTTCTCACAAACTTGTATTTTGAGGATAAAATAACTTCAAAGACTAGTCTAAAAATATCTGAAAATTTAATGATTACTTGGAAACCTTTTGACAAATATTAATTAAAGCTATTGCCGTTAAAATTTTCTCTTTCAAGAATATGGATATGTGGATGTACGTTTAAAGGCACATATGTAGGTTGCGATCAGGCCAGCGCATAGTCAATAGATGAAACGATGATGGCGAAGCACACCGAGTATTTTCTGCAACATAACGTTGACGACGACGCCGCTGGGTATTCACAATGGCGGAAAAGTGAAACGGGGTTTCGTGACCCGAACGTAAAGAGAATGACATAGAAGTTGAGAAAAGGGTGGTTTGAAAGGAAGAAAGAATAAAAAAAAATTCTTTTTCCATATGAGAATACATATCATCAGGTTTTTTTTTATTTGTTTTTTTTTCTTTTCTTTACTTCTTTATTTTCTTCTCTTTTACTTGAGATCCTCAAAACGGCTAGAATATATAGCATAAAATCAGCAGCATATGCGCGAAATTTTATAATATATCTATGTATGTATTATACATAATGTTAGATGCTCCAAATCACGACACGAATTTGTTGGTGGATTTTCACAGAAAAGCACGTGAAAAATGTGTCATTTTATTTTTTTATCAGTGAATATTTTTTCCTCTTACGAGCGTTGAATAAAAGATGTTGAAGGAGCGTGACAATAAGTGAAGAATAGATAAATAATATTATAAATAAATCAAATTGATTTATTTATAAAAGAGGAAAATATTAAAATTAATTGAAATAAAAAAATTATTAAATAAATGAAAATAAAACGAATGAAAAAAAATAAATTTTTGATTGTTAATTGGTTCATATGAATAACAAACATTCATTAATATACAAAATTTTGATATTAATTTCATAACTTTTAATTAAAAAATAAATAAATAAATAATATATTTGTATAAATTAGGGCGTTTTATTTTTAGATGATATTTTTTTTTGTCTGTCCTACCTGAAAATCTGATAATTTATAAAAAAAAACTAAATATTCCCGTTTGAAAAAAAATTCTAAGTTAATTAAAGGCTTATCTCATTCAAAAATTCAATTTCCCATATAAATAACACGAGAAAATTTTTTTTTTTACTTCAACTCGATTTTTCGGTAATACAAAATTTTTTTCGAAAAAAATGAATACTACAGTTTTTGTAGAGGATCAAATTTGCCACAAAAAAGCTCTTCACCGCAAACGCTCTGCGACCAACGGTTTTCGAGTTGTAGAGCTGGAAAGTTGAAAGTTGATTATAATTGACAAAAAATTTTTTTCAAAACTTCAATTTTTTAATTTAACATTAATTATTATCTTAAAATAAACACTACAAATCTGAATCAACAGTGTAATAGCATTAAAAAAAAAATTTTAATCACCAAAAAATCGAGTTAAAGTCAAAAAAAAAATTTTTTTCTTTTTTTTTTTCACAAATTTTAGAAATTTTTTTCCATCCAAAATTATTCGCTACTCGAATTTTTATAATACCTGTATATATCTGACATAAAATAATACTCGAAGCATCTATAAGTATTATATATTCTACTGGAAAATTGCCCCAGTGCTTCTGCAGTTGCAGCTGAACGAGCACACGCGGCTGCTCCCGGGATACAAGGCTCAGGCTATTATGCCCTGGCACGAGCTAAATGAGGGGGTAGTTGAGGGCGCACGACCCCAAATGGCCTAGACTCAAGCGCGCCAGTCGCACTCTTGCACTAAAATCCATTGTATTTAATACTCGTGTGTCTTCATGACACATTTTTACACACATAAACTCTCTAGAAATATCAATTAATTACAATTAATTAATTTATCATTAATAATAAAAAATGAAAGTCTCTATATAAATAAATAAATAAATAAATAAATAAATAAATAAATAAATGAGATGTCTATAAAATAAATAATTAAAAATGATTTAATATTTAATTATTAAGTCCATTTTTTTTATCATGAATTTTTACTACAAAAAAAAAAAAAATCCAATTAAAATTAATTTTCATTATTTTTTTATTCTTTCACTGTATTCAAAATGTAATGTAAATTAGTTGTAGGTATATGTATGTATGGATGGATATATTTATATATTGTATAATATAATATTGTTGATAATAATGAATGCGAAATTAGTACGACAATAACAAATAGAAGAGATGTCAATCGTTAATTATCCTATCTGCGTTATTGCACATGTCAATTTTCATTTATATAGAATTTCTCGTGTTGCATAAATAGAATATTAATATATGTATATGTATATATATATCAATAAATCATCTACTGGTATATCTCAACAATCAACGATATATTCATCGGCTTCACACTATTGATTTTAAATTTGAGAATAAATATAAATATGTTTGTGACAATTTTTTAAAAAATAAATTACAATTTTTTTTTTTTTCGTTTCTTTTTTATTTATATTTTTATAAGTTCTATATTTAATTTTTTATTTTATGAGATTTTACTGGGATTATTTTGGATGCTAAAAATATTTTTATCCACTTGTCAAAGTGCTTTAAAATGTATTTATATAAATTTATTGAATAGTTTTAGTTGGTTTGTATTTTTTTTTTTTATTTTTTCATATTAGAATGAATGTTTCAAATAGGTAAATATAAGTGTGACAGTGAATTATTATGAAATTGTGTTATTTTTGATGTGTAGGTGTGTTGGAATATTAGTGTGAACGCTTGTAACTTTGTGAGTTGTGAGTATCTGATGGGAAAAGCGAGGGAGATTGAGGCTGTCAATATCTATAAATGAACAGGTTCTCTTTGTCATTCAAAATAACGTCATAACTGTGAAAGAATTATAATCGAATTTCTGTACAGCGGAAATTCATCAACGCCAAGTGCTTTCATATCAACGAATATGAATATATGTGTATAAGTGATGCCAAGATAAAAAAAAAAAAAAGAAATGAGAATTCAAGTATCGAAATTAATAATTTTACCATCATCGATTGATTCTTTTCAAATAATTTTTGACCTTTGGATTCACTTGATTTTTTCAATTTTCTGAGATTTTTATTCTTGCGTGGAAAATTGTGTAAAGTCAAAATTTTATTTGTGACTTATTTAAATTACAACGCAAATATAAGAACGAGTTTAAAATATTTTCAAAACATACGTCATTGTTGATAAAATATAATCTGAAAAATATATAAATTTTATGTATAATTTTATGATCCGCAAAAGTCGTGAGAGAAAAATAAAAAAACACTGATATTTAAAAAATGAAAACCGATGATAATAGAAAATTTTATTATGTACAATTTTATATTTTAAAAAAACCTTGGTAAAATAATTAAATTCGCTGATATTTGAAAAAAAAAACAAATTATATCTGAAAATTTTATGAACGATTTTACATCACGGAAAACTCGTGACAGAGTCATTAGAAATGACTGATTATTTTATCTATTCCAAACACCTTGAGTATATCCACGTGAAAATGAGTGAAATGAAATAAAAACATATTAGTAAATTGATAAAATTAATGATAACAAAAGAAGAACATGACAATATCTCAAAATTCAAAATAAAATTCTTCAAAAATTTAATGACATAGATTTCGAAGTTGCTATTTTCTTCATAGCTAAGAGCGTGTAGATAATATTTCATAATCAGTAAAATATTGTCATCATATCTGACGACTCGCACCTTTATATAAACGTGAATTTTTTACATCGCTTCATTACAAATCCACAATTCTATAACATTCACGTGTGTATAACTCAACGTCTACTGAAGCATATTTATAAGCTGTAAGTATAAGAAGCTTGATAAATTATTCTCATTTCATCAGATTAATTAGATCATTTAGAATAGATGATAATTAAAATTCATAACACAAATTCACAGTCTGATATTATTTCGTTTCACATTTTATTCATTCCACTACAATTATACCATTTTTCGAGTCGAAATTTTTGTGCTTCTCTAAGTCTTCTAATAGTCGATTAAACATCCTATATGGCACACGAAACAGCTTGACCAATTTTTATTAATTTTTATTAATTTTTATTAACCCCAAAAATTTTTTTTATATTTTTTGAACAAAAATTTATTTTCATTTTGTTATGATTTGGCATTAAAAATACATATAACCCTTAATTTTCACCCTTCTACCACCAACCCTCATTTTTTAATAGCGATATTAGTACTGTAATAATTTCTTTTTTTTTTTTTTTTTTTTAATTCTCAAATATTTTAACAATTTTTTTTAATACAAATTTAATAAATAAATCTATTGTTATATTGTTGTCAACTTATTACAATCACGTTTCTCTATAGACGAGAGCAATTAAAAAGTTATTAAGCACACTTTTTATTTTCAAGAAAAAAAAAATAAAATTTCAAACTAATTTAATTTTATCGAAATTAATGACATGGAATTTTGTTTGATAAGTATTATCGAATTAAACTATTTCCACACTCCAGTGTTTCTCAATAAGTCGATATACATCAACAATATTTATTCCTCAACGTAAAAAACAATATAATTTCTAATTATTATTAAATTAAATCTTACAGGAAAATATGGCACGTATTTTTAGTTTTTTTTTGATAATTTTGGTAATGAACAACCAAGTCATGTCCCTCGATATTTTTGGAATCGATTTTGGAACAATAAAACAAGCATACAATTACTTGAATTTGGTATATACGAAAGGATATCAATTTGCCAACAAAGATATTATAAAGAAAAATAGTCCTGGGCAACAATTAAAAAACATTTTGACCGAAATAAGAACAGCATCAAAACGGCTGGAAAACTTTGAGAATCATATAGATGAGAAGTTAAATGATTTGGGAAAATCATTGTTTTACAATATCGAAAATATGATAGATTTTTCTAACGCAAGGTCAGAACTTTTACAACACATTGATAGTGTGAACTTGATATACAAAAGAGGCATGGCATTTAAAGAAAATGGAAATTACAATAGAAAAACACTGGAGAAATTCCTTGATCAAGTATTGTATAATGAGCATAATTTGGAGTTTTCACTGTATGAAATTTATAAACTAATATTTCCCGGCATGAATATAATTATTAGAAAAGGATTCATAACACTGGCAAATAACTATACACAAGTAAGTGATATAAATATGAAACCTTTACAGAATTAATAATTCAATGAATGAAGTGATAGATAATAAAAACTTTTTGAATAGCAAAATTATAAACATTTATGTGATGAAGATAGTTCAGCACAACAGCATATGTTCTACATTTTCTTGATTTTAATTCGGACTCATTTGAGAGGATTCACGACATTAACCCAAGCATATTCTATGCGAACTCTATTCGATAACAGTATGTATAATATTTATGCATTTATTTATATTTATGATCTAGTGATTCTGAAAATTCCGACTAATTATTTGGAAAACATTTCTCAATCAGGCAGTTATACTCAAGAGTATGAAGATATAAAGCAAAGATATTATGGACAATTGATAGATTATAACAAAGTTTTCATGCACGAATTAAATAATTTTCGGGCAGACATTCGTAGATGCGACATCGAAAATCCTGTAATAGGTAAATTTATAAACATAAAAAATTCCTGTGTCATAGTGCTTGCAATTAAACTCCTCCGAAATGGCTTAACCGATTTTTATGAAATTTTTTGTGTATTTTTTTTTTTTGGACAAAATTTTTTATTTTTATTTTTTTTATGATTTGGCATTAAAAATAAATATAACCCTTAATTTTCACCCTTCTACCACCAACCCTCATTTTTTAATAGCGATATTAGCACTGTAATAATTCATTCTTTTTTTTTTTTTTTTTTTTTTTTTTTTTTTTTTTTTTTTTTTTTTTTTTTTTTTTTTTTTTTTTTTTTTTTTTTTTTTTTTTTAATTACCAAATATTTTTATATTTTTTTTATAATAATTTGTATATATATACTACCAAAATATTCACTAGAAATGATTTATATGGCAAAATAACGTTTGCCGGGTCAGCTAGTAAATTTATATAAATATCCCCTGGCTTAAAATTTGTATTTCAACATTAGTTAAAATTCGTTTTTATTTTTCAGGAAAGAATGTTTATGAAATGGAGGGATTGTTTCGAGTACTTGTCAATAAAGAAAGTAGGATAAAAGCAGCAGTGGATAAACAAAGTACACCGTACTGTGGTGGCTGTGAAGAAATACATAATCATTATTATCTAAAATACATGTTCTCTAATTGCAAATCTTATTCTTCGGTTAAAGGTTGTCCTGTATGTATCCAACATATCACTCAATAAATATTTTTTTCGAATAGAATAACATGCTATGATGAATAAAAATTAATTTCTAGGACTCCGAAAAAAATTATGATGGAAAATCAATTCGATATTCATCGTTCACGGCAGATTCACAAACTTTTGGACAATCAGAGCAATGTAATCATACTTCATATGAATTAACTAGAAGCGCTCCGAGATTGAATTGGTGTACCGATGACATATGTGTATGCTCTGTAAATATTACTACATCGAATTATATGCCTACAGGAAAGAAGACTTATTCACTTTATGATAACATGAACTATTATTTTGAACAAGATTTGCACATTGATGATCCTAAAATCATGAAAATATCTGTAGAACCTCAATATTCAAAGATTAGAGATAACATGTTGAGTATAAAATTCTTCTTCTCATTACTATTATTTTTTTTACTGTGAGTATTACAAAAATAAAATTTAATTTATCTACTTGCAGGGTTGTTGTTGGTGTCCAGTTTATTCTTTACGAAAATGCAATACATTTACAAATACAACAAAGTAAAATCACTCAAAATACAACTATAGTTCAGAAAGCCGTATGGAAACCAGTTGATGTTGATAGTGAGAATGAAAATATGCATATAAATATTAGTTATGAGAATGTTCATTATTATCGTAGTAGTATTTATCTCGATGATGTTATGGTACATCCTGATTTTCTAGTCACAGGTATTTTAGTCAATTAGTTATACGAATGGTAGGAAAAACATTGTGAGTTTATTGGATATATTTTCTTTTTATATATTTTTAAATATTTTTAGGTGTTAAATTAGTACCCACTAAAAAAGGTGATGGCTTTGAACTTCATGTTCATGCAACTCAATTTGATGCAAAGACAGGAGTTTTAGATGGACTGCAAAGATGGTTTGAGCCTGGCGAATATTCTCCTAATCCACAGGATTATAAACGAAACAGGTAAATGTAATAAATACACTGGGAATTAAATTTTCCAGTGGTAATTAAGTTCATATTTAAATAGTTACAATTTAATATTTAATTAATATACCAAAATTCTGATTCTATTTTGAATAATTGATTAAATTAATATGAATCATCATATTTAAATGTGGATTATTTGATTCAATTTGCCAAATATTCAAGGATGTTAGGAAGGCATGTCAAAAAGATCGGTCTGAAATTTTAACACAAGGTTCTAGATATCAATGGCTCTGTCCGGTACCAGAATTACATTTTTTTATCAATTATTTTTTTTTTTATCTTAATTTTAAAGCAAACAAAAGTCGATTTTAAAATTTTTTTTTTAACAAGGCCGCCATTTTTTTATTTTTCATCCAAATTTTTTGAATCTGGTACGGGGCGGAATGACAACTTTACTAAGTAATAATCTTTTGGAAATTTTGATATATGATGATTACAAAAGGAGTAGTCAGGGGGGCCAACCACCTACTTTTTTTTCGAGAAGCCTTCTTTAAGGCACAAAAAAGACGTTAATAATTTTTTTTTATTCAACAAAAATTTTTTTGTATTTTCATATAATTTTCATAAAAAGATTGAATTTCATTTTCCGCGAAAAAAAAATTCTTCAAAAACCTTCAAATTTTAGGCTCGAACACGAGACTACCACCCTAAGGGTAAGCATTTAAACCAATAATATTTTTTTTCAAGTTGAAATCAAGGCATATTCACTTCCAAAAGTTAGTTAAAAATTTTCAATATTATTTGTTTTTTCTTATTTGCTTCGGAATTTTTGATGAAATTTCTAATTATCTCTTAAACTACACACATTTTCTTAAGTATCGATCTATTTATTCACCTCATGGTATGCAATACGACGTAATTATTCACGAATTTCTATTTTTATGTACTTTTGTCTCCAATTGTACCTCCATAAGATCCTTAATCAAATATGTTTAATGTGCCTACAGAACTCAAATTACAATGGATGATCCTGATAACCCAATTATGAGAAACAATTATTATCCTGATCCAGAAACGAATAAATTTATTCAATTTCAACACACTTCTGTGAAAAAAGATGCGGGATATCATACAGTTCCATTTTTCGACGGACAATCTGTTCAATCACCCGAATTTCCGCTTGGTGGTGTTGGCCTTTTTTATCGTCATCAAAATGGATTTGGCGGTTACATTGCACCTCGTTTATTTACGTATAATATCACTCGGGACATAGAATACTCATTCAATGCTTGGCAAAAAATTGAAGAAGCGTATGGAAAATGTGGTCTACAGGTACCACAAAATCCTAAGGAACTTGATGAACATACAACTTGTGAAACACTCGGGCAAATCGCTAATAAACAAATCGAAAAACAAAATGTGGATGACACTAAATATACCACAAACCCTATTCATGGGCAATCTACCTTCAATAATAATTCTCCTACTTTGAATACACGGCATGATTCAACTGGAAATGATGATGCAAGAAATACAATATCCAAGGATCATTACTAATTATTATAAATATTATAAAATTGTCCTGATAATCTAAATTCTAAAATGTATTAATTATTTGTTAATTAAATAAATCGAAATTTAGACAGCAATGCTTATGTATCAATTATATCTTCTTCCTCTAGTGATTCAAGTTTATAAATTGTTTTTCCTTTATTTACAATTAAATAAACGGTGAATCAATAAATTTACCGTTTATTAAAGTTAACGAATGAAAAAATTAAAACAATAGGGATATATACTACTGACGCTGTGCTAAATATTGGAGTATATTTATAGTTATCAATGAAAAAAATTGGTATTAAACAAATACGGAGAAAAAAAAAACAAAATGGAAAAATATAATGAAAAAAAAAAAAAAAATAGTAATAATAGAAAAACATACAGCAACATGCGCCATCATATGATTCCGAGAGAAAAACCTCGAGCTGTTGTTTTGTTCAGACAAAGGCAATTTTTTTTTTTTAATAAAAAAATATAGAATAGAAAAATATTAGTAATAATAAAAATAAAGACTAGTTATTTCTGGAGAAAGAAATTTTTTTTTTTACATCTTGCATCATCCTTTTCTTATCTCATTCTTAATCTCAAATAATTTATAATTAAATTGTTTAAACACAAATTTTAGTTTCATTTCCAAACTAAAATGACGTGTAATTCAGTATTTTTTATTTGGTTTACTAAAGAGTTGAAAATATTTTTTTTTTTTTACATTTCTCTATTATTTACTAATATTTTCGACTTTGTGAAAATATTTGGAAATCAAATTGACGGAGCGACAGATCAAGAACAACAACGAATTAATTTTTATGACTGGTTAAAAGTCCATTTATCTGTGAAAAATGTGTTTCAATTAATGTATCATACATAATCGTAAATATTAAATAAAAAAATTAAAAACTCATTGAATACATCAGTGAATGTAATAATTATTTCGTAACAAATATGGAAAACGTAATCGTTCAGTTATATAACAAATTACAATGTAAATAATACCGTGAGCACGGTATATAATTTACCCTTTTTTATACTTGAATTGTAAATTTTAACTGATAAAACTTTTAACAATGCATTAAAAAAATATATTTCTTATAATAAAATTGATAATCATAATTTAGATTAGGAATAATCCTAAATAGAAACGGAAATTGTATTGTTTGAATATTTTTTTTAGTTATAAAAAATTGAAGTATTATTCATTCAATAACTTTTTATTTAATACGTTCAAAAATATGTTAAAGTCATTAAATTTATCGTTCGTATATAGTAAATATTTAAATGATGTACGTAACATTTGTTGAAGTTTGATAAATATGTAAATTGATTGAAAAAATAGAGATAATATTCCACTTGTTCGCATATAAAAATATATTTTGGTGAGAATATAATTAATTACATGTATGCATACACTTGTTCAAACTCAATTTGGATTCTGATTAATTTATCTATCGACACTGTGCCGACACTCACTAACCAGTCAAGAAAAAATTATTACCGGTATTAATCAGAAATCATTATAAATTACTATAACAACGTAATAAAATATTTATAATAATCCTTTCTTCTTATAAATGTCCAAGAAATAATAGTGAAACGTTATTTGACTAAATTGACCATTCAACAAAATTTTCATTGACACGTAAGTAATAAAAAAAATATTTTTTCTTTCGTCACTGATCATTTATACTAAAATAATAATATGAGAGCTTAGAAATTGAATTACTACACTAGAGGAAAAAATAAAAGGGTCAAAAAAATTTCCGAAATTTTTCCA
>JAQQBS010001422.1:20984131-21005123 GCA_030347275.1 Microctonus aethiopoides
AAAAAAAAAAAAAAAAAAAAATAACAAGCAAATAGAAATTAAAAAAAATTATAAAACATTTCTAAAAACTGAACAAGCCACAGTTATAATATAACTCTATATATATAAATAATATATATATATATATACATATATATGCGTCTGAAAATACAATTTTTTCTTTCGAATGTGATATAATTGATATGTAATAATAATTATAGTAATAACAACAATAATATTC
Source organism: Microctonus aethiopoides (assembly GCA_030347275.1). Classification (NCBI taxonomy): domain Eukaryota; kingdom Metazoa; phylum Arthropoda; class Insecta; order Hymenoptera; family Braconidae; genus Microctonus; species Microctonus aethiopoides. Next base: position 20,984,352 of record JAQQBS010001422.1, read on the forward strand.
ATAATAATCATGATTAGAAGAGTGATGAGAAAGAGTGATATATAAGTAGTTGAAAAAAAAAAATTTTTTTTTTCTCTTGCGAAATATATCCCACTCATTCGAAAATAAAGTAAAAATAAAATAAAATATAAATGAAAAAATAAAAAAAAAAAAAGTAAAAATAATAATGTATTATTTAAGGATATAATTATCTTTGAAATTTTGTTCTTCTGTTTTTCGACCGATACGCTTGTAAACAATGTACTTTCGTACGTACATTGTGCTATTGTAAATACAAACAAAAATGACGTTATATATATCATGTTTATTTATTTACCTTCATGAAATTTTTGAATATAAAATTTTTTTAAATACTATAATTAATATCAACAATGATATTTTATAGTCAAGCCAAACTGTGTGAGAACAATGATTATTTATGTATAAATTTTATAAACAAATCAGTTCTTTGAAAAAAAAAAATTTTGTGAAAGTCGAAAATAAAAATTTAAACTCATTTTAGATTTAACCTCACATTTTCATGCGCATGCGCCATTATCTCTGTACTTTAGTTGACCAATCACGTGTGACCGCGGCTTCATGGAGTTCTCCGCCAATCAAAAAGCGCCAAATATACAATATATTCTTCATCAAATACATACACATATGGAGTATATACAAAACTTATATACCAAACATAAAATAATCCACATATATATTAACATATTCACTTAAAACTTACACATGCACATACAAATAATCTGCGTGGTAGTCAACTCAGATGATCAGTTTCAATCAGTCCATTGTCAAGCGGTCAAGTTGTAAATTATCGTGTGTGTGTCTGTCGTTCACAAATAATAAAAAAACAGTTTATATTATTCACATATCAAAATTCTAGTTTCACCTATACAAACATCACTACTTCCCTATCCTTACAATTATTCTCTCTTATATTACATTTAATTGTTTCATTCAATCAACTAAAAAAGCAAATAAAAAAATTACCAATTGTACACAATACCATAACCTAATTTTATTTTTTTTTTTAAATTTTTTTCTACGTGTACACATACATAAATTTATTTTCACAATACAAGTGTCGATGATAAAGAGGCCTCGGTGTGCTGCTGATGTGTCATCGTATGCCATTAATTATTATATATCTTTTTATGTATTAATTAAATGTATATCAGAGTGACTGATAACAAATCATAATCATTGATTGCTTCATTTATTCAAATACACACATTTATGCATACATATATACATATATTGGATTATTTATGTTGAATGTTGGTGAATTTTATTGAAAAACGATAAACGTAAATTTTTTCAATATTATTTTCAAAGTCAAGATATATTGTACAATAATTATTTTACAATGGAGGGGCTTGATGAAGGTGGTAATGGATTAGTGAGGTTACTTGTACGAGCATCTAATCAGCAAATTGATGATCATGTTGTCAAGTGCAAACTTGATTGGACTGTGGGAAAACTCAAAGATTATCTCGAGGAAGTTTATCCAAATAAACCTGTTAGTAATTATTATATTAATAAATGTATTTAATAATTTTTAATCTTTATTACAATTAATTATAATTTGTAATGCAAAAACTATTTTTTATTTGTTAAGTTTAATTTTACTTGTTGAATTATTGTTTGCTGATTATTTATTTCATTTTTTCTTTCATTTAGTGCAGTGATTTTTAATAGTAGAGATATGGAGAAAGCTGTTTAGTTCAGTTTTTTTTAACTGAGAGAAAGTATATTTTTTTTTTTTTTCGTCTTTATTGTTTATTTACGAATGTAAAATTATGTTGGATTATTTACATTAATTTATGTATGCAAAAAAGAGGAGAAAGGAATTATAGAAATTATTTTCATTTATTAATATTCTTATTATTAGTATTTTTTTTTTCATTTAAATTCATTTGGATTTAGCAGTTGAAAGCTTATCAGTAAAATTTACTCTTGCTATTATTATTATTAATGTCAATTAAATTTCAAATATATAAATAGCTTAGTGTGTAATGATAATGTACAATTGTGTTTGTATTTTTGGTGATAAGGGAATTGATAAAATTTTATAATGTATTTTGCTATATTTTGTTCGATGATAAATTTACAAAGTATGGTTTTATTTTGGTATAATATTTGGATTTTTTTATATTCTAGAAACGTGCTGAACAGAAAGTTATATTCTCTGGACAATTGCTCAATGATTCCATGGTGTTAAAAGACGTTTTACAACAATATTATAATGAAAAAGAAGAAACATTTATTGTACATCTTGTTTGTCCATCATTGAAATCAACATCAACAATGATTAATTCAAACATAAATAAACCAACTACTAGTGAACAATTGTCGTCAGCATCTTCGTCAACACCATCATCGCACAATGGTGCAAGAGTTAATGTACCTCCGCCACCACCACCAATTGTAACATCAGCAACGCAACCATCGCCCCTGCAACAATATTATGGTCAATTAAATAATCAACAAATGGCATGGATGCAGCAAGCATATGCACATTATTTAACACAATACATGCAGCTGTAAGTATCGATTTAATTAATAATTCATAATGCAAAATTCAAGGTGACATTTTTTATTTTTTCATCTGATAATTTTTATTTTCACGAAATTTTTCATATCAAATTTATAAAATGCACAAATTTACAACTCCAAAATCGAATTTTAATTACAAAATTCAACAAAATATCCTTGAGGATATTTAAACTATTGAATAACGCACAAAAAAATATTAATTTTCAAGAATTGAAAAATAAAAATGTCTCCATAACCTCAAATTATTTTTATTTATTCATAATTTTTCTATTCATCAGGATGGCGGCTCAGGGCATTCAGTTGCAAAGTACATTGCCTTACAACCAGTCACCAAATTCAAATGTAGACACTGCTGTTAATAATACATTACGTAATAATCGTAATAATAATGGCGATGATAATGAAGAACAAACGCGTCCAGTTGTTCAAGGAGACTTTGATGCAAATCTACCAAATAATAATAATATTAATAATAATAATAATAATAATAACAATAACATCAACAACAACAATAATGTTGGCGGTGATGAAAATGAAGCGGGATTGAATCGTGATTGGCTTGATGTATTTGATGTTCTTGCTCGTGTCGTTGTTCTTTTTAGTATTGTATATTTTTATTCATCTCCATCAAGATTTATCATCGTTACTTTTCTCGGATTTGCCATTTATCTGTAAGTATTGATATATAATATTTTTTTGCCTTTTATTATCCATTTCATTTAATCATTTGGAGCATAATTAAATTTTTATTAGACTGAAGAAATTAACTGAGTGTAGGAGGTGACGTGGTCATTTATGATATAACGCATTAACTGTAATTAAATAAGTCGGCATAATTTATAGTTATCTTTATTTTTATTTATTTATTTTTATTATTTATCTTACGATGGAGTTAACGCAATTAAACTTTTAATTTTTAATTAATTAATTAATTCATTAATTTATTTTTCAGTATTCAAGGTGGATTTTTCAGAGGACAACAAAATTATCTTGCAGATAATAATAATGCACGAGAAAATAATCAAGTAAATGATCAAGTAGCAGCACCACAAGCACCAACAGCAGCAGCAGCAGCAGCAACGACGACAGCTACAACTAGCAATACAATTTCGGATTCAGCTAGTCAACAGCAATCCACATCGCAGCCACCAAATTCTCAACCAGTCAATCCTGATACAACTGGTGGAACAACAAATCATGAGGAAAGAACGACAAATGTTAATGAAGACAATGAAAGACCCGGGGCTTTGGCATTATCTTGGACATTTTTCAGCTCATTTTTCGCATCTCTCATTCCTGAACAGCCTCACGTTATTTAACTCAAAAAATATTATATCACAATGGCTGTTATAAAGTTATTTCTTTAAAGTTCTACTGGGAAAAAAAAATAATGCAAAAAAAAAAAAAAAAAAAAAAAAATAGTAAATGAAGAGGAAATATATTTTCTTTTATTACATTTATTCAAATTTTCTTTTCTCAAATGCATTGAATTATTTATCCAAATATATATCTACATGTGTAATAAAAATTTTTTAGTTTAAATAACAATATTTTTTATGATTTCAAAGAATTTTATTCAATTAATTTTTCCTCTTCTAAAATATTTATTATTTTCTTTTTTTTTTGGTAATTTGATATTAAATATACAACATTATCCAAAGATTATTTCGTCAATTTTGTTTTTTTTTTCAGAGCAGTTAATAATCTCATATATAAATATTATTTAGTGTTTCTCGATTGTTAATAAGAATTGTAGAAGAAAAACAAAGGAATGAGAGATTTATCAAGTGTCACTTGCAGTTTTATTAAATAATGCAAAGAGATTTTTGGAAAAACTAAACAAATAAGTGCAAAAAAAAAATTGTTCAAACGTTACGAAGATTATTATTGTACCATAAACAATGATACATACATAAATATATATATAAACCTATATATATATATATTTTTTATGTTCGTAGGAAAAAAAATAGATAATACTTATGATAAATTTCGTGAATATATACTGTGTAAATATACTTATATATATTCAGCACGACTAGCGAGCTTGCAAATTTTTTCTGAAGATTATTCTGTATATAATAAATAAAAAATAATTCTCTAATTAATTTATTATATATTAAAGAATAAGAAGATGAAAAAAAAAAACAGGAAAAATTTATTGTGAAAATATTCGTACTATTATAATTTAATGTAATATTAATAATGCTTTGCTTTAAAAAAAAAGCAAAAACCCAATTTCCCTATTTAATATTATAAAAAAAAAAAAGAAAAATATATTCGTGGAATAATATTAATTAAATAAAGTTTCATGAGTAATGTACAAAATATTAAATATGAAAAATTGTTTTATTTGAATTTTCGTGCGCTTAAACTTGACCAAAAATTTTTAGCAAATGGAGGAATGAAAATAAAAATAACTTTGTCAAAGCAATTTGCCTTGAATATTGAAGCCTTCAAAATTACATAATTGACATTGAAGACAAAAATATTATGAGTGGGGTTATGTATTTGTCGTGGTAATAATAACAATAATAATAATTATGAGTTGAATAATATTAAAATTTTTGAAGGTTATGTGTCATTTACAGCAATGGCGCGACCATGGAGTTCAGACATTATTGGCGTTTTAAAAGGTATTCAAATTGTTGTTAATGCATTGATTAAACATCAAGAACAATCTGTGGTACGAATTCTTGATAATTCAAGTATTAAAACATCAGCTGAAGCCAGTTTAAAAGAAGTTGCTGAAAAATTACGGGACATAGATCCAAGTAAGGTTCCTGTAAGTTTAATAATTAATAATATAATATTAATAATAAAAATAATTATTATCATGTCGATTTATATAATTTGAATATTGTAACAGTATATTATTGACTAACAGGAAAATTTGTCAGCTGAAATTAAAGAATTGATAGAACGTGCGTGTGTTGTTGAAAGGGGAATTTTCGAATATGCAAAATATCGAACTGGTGAAATTTTTGGTATTCCAACATCACCAAAATATCCCACAGACGATGGCACACAATTGGAGATTCATAATCCTGCCAAAGATCCAAGAATACGTCGAAAATCCACCCAGGATAATTCCAACGAGATGAAAATTAATGATAACAATCAGAATTCTAAAATTCCTCCATTATCCAAAGAAAAAATAATAGAAATTCCGGAAAAATACACTAGTGTTCAAGAAAAAATAGCAACACTTGGAAAATTGGATAATACGATTCCAAAAATTACATTAACTGATAAAGATAAAAAATTATTACAAAAATTGGAGCGTGAACATGAAGAAAAATCAAAAAATGTAGTGAAAAACATACCAACGAAAATTAATGATGATAAAATTGATTTTAATACTTCGTCAAAGACGTCAAACATAAAACCGACGATAAAACCTCGTGTGACACTTTCATCAGTAGCTAAAGAGCGAAAAGTACCAAGCACAAGAATTCAACGAATGGTGAGCTTTGGTACATTAGGAATTGGATTGGGTGTTGGAACAGTCGCGGAATATGGAAGAAGAACACTTGGTATTAAAAAAGAAACTATTGGACAAACATTGGACAGTATGTTTTTAACTAAAGCCAATGCCGAGAGAATAGTGTCGACATTGTGTAAAGTCAGAGGCGCAGCATTGAAAATTGGTCAAATATTAAGTATACAAGATTCAAGTGTGATAAGTCCAGAATTACAAAAGGCATTTGAGCGAGTTAGACAAAGCGCAGATTTTATGCCAACTTGGCAGGTTGAAAAAGTACTTATTAATGAATTGGGTGATGGATGGCGTGATAAAATTACGAATTTTGATGAAAAACCTTTTGCTGCAGCGTCAATAGGTCAAGTTCATCTGGCAACACTTCAAAATGGTCAACAGGTTGCAATGAAAATTCAATATCCTGGTGTTGCACAGGGAATTCAAAGTGATATTGATAATTTGGTGGGAATCCTTAAGATTTGGAATATATTCCCTGATGGAATGTTTATTGATAATCTTGTTGAAGTTGCAAAACGTGAATTGGCATGGGAAGTTGATTATATTCGTGAAGCTGAATGCTCGAAAAAATTTAGGGAATTAGTTGCGCCATATCCAGAATATTATGTGCCGTTTGTAGTTGATGAGCTTTGTTCAAAGCAAGTTTTTACAACGGAATTAATTGATGGAGTACCTATTGATAAATGTGTTGATATGGATCAAGAAACAAGAGAGCATATTTGCAAATTGATTATGCATTTGTGTTTGAAAGAGCTATTTGTATTTCGTTATATGCAAACTGATCCGAATTGGGCGAATTTTTTTTATAATCCAGAAACGAGACAATTAATTTTGTTGGATTTTGGTGCTTGTCGATCGTATGAAAAGACATTTATGGATCAATATATTGAGGTTATTAATGGTGCTAGCAATGGAGATCGCGATAAAGTTTTGAGATTGTCTCGTGAAATGAAATTTTTGACTGGATATGAATCAAAGGTATTTTTTTTATCAACTTTTTTGTAAACTGAAAAAAAATATTGAATCTTTAAATACAATTCAACATTATTTTCAGTAGAATATAATATTATAATTATATAAAATTAATTTTATTTATGAATTGTAGTTGATGGAAGATGCTCATGTGGATGCAGTTATGATTCTGGGCGAGATTTTTGATACAAAACATGAAAAATATGATTTTGCTGGTCAAAACGTTACAATGAGGTAAAGAATAAAAAATTAATAAATTTAATTTACTTCAGAAAAATTTGGAAATTAAATTTATCTCTGTTTTTTTTTTATTTTCAGTCTTCAAGCTCTTGTCCCGACTATTTTGAATCATCGATTGTGTCCACCGCCTGAAGAAATTTACAGTCTCCATCGTAAATTATCCGGAGTATTTTTGCTATGTGCAAAACTAAAAGTTAAAATTAATTGTCGCGATATGTTCCGAGAAATATATAATAATTATCGTTTTGGATAATTAATTTCAAGTCGTTTATTTAATGACAAATATAGAAATTATATTGGTTTTAAAATTTTAGATTGCTTTATGATTTTTATTAGGTAATTTTGATGGATTTGATATCTTTGGATATTTTCTAAAATTATATAAATCATATGGAATTGGCACTCGACCTTTTTCGTCCAAAGTTAATCCAGCTGATATAGATCCTATTGTTGATGTTGGTGGCTCTTCACGCACATATTGAAGACGCATTTTCCATCTTAAATTTCTAACAGTGGTGTATAAAATTAGAAATAGATAAATTTTAAAATGTTGTATAGAATCAATTCATGAAATTAAAATTAAAATTGGCACAAAATAGCAAATGTTTCACATACTCCTCTTTGTATAATTCCCGTTTTTCCATCAATTCTTCCATGTAATGTTCTCTATTATACAAAAAATTCATCCATTTTTTATTCATATCTTCGTTACTAAATGAAAGTGATCGTTGTTTATCATATTTAATTTTTTCAAGGAAAGGTAATGGCAAAATATTTCTTTGATATTTTATCGGGAATTTTCCATTTGGATGACACATTGTAAAGCACTACCAAACTCATAAGTTCTATTTAAATATAATTTTTATAAATAAATATTAAATTTACAATTAAAAAATAAATTTACAACATACAAAAATTATCAACGCAAAGAGAAAAATAATAAAAACAATTGAAAGAAGAACAAAATAAGAAATGTAAAATACCAAATCTCCCGCCTTTGAGGTTATGGTCGTCCACTTGATGCGCACGCATAAATCTCTAATTTAACCTATCAAAAATTGTCACAAAAATGTCGACGTTCATGAAATCTCGCCAATAAACTCACACGTGCGTTATATTACATGCATATGTACTATTAAACAAGTGTGTAAAAATATTACAATTGAGGAAACATACAGTACACACACTTTATCCACCACTACAATCATATAAACATATGTGTACATATTCACCCGTAACTTATACGACTATTCAAAAATCATTGCTGAGATTTACAATTACATATGACACCGCAGTGTATTTGTAGCTGCTGAATCTGTAAAAACGTGGGAAGTCAACAAGAAAAATCATTGAATAAAGTCCAAACAATTTAACAAAATAATATACAACAATGGAACTCGAATAATTATAGAAATGTCATAGCAAGTAATTTTGACATAATTAAATATTAATACATAATAGAAATATTCATGCGAAAATAAATTTATATATCAATGACAGATTGTTACGATTGGATTATTTAATTTAATTCATTATAAACGTGCACTAACCATTGTCATTTAATTACCGTTGATTATAATATCAAATTCAGTATTGAATTTCACGAAGACAGAAATAATTATTTTATATTTATAAATGCAAATATAAATTTTTACAAAATTTATCTAACGACAGAATGGTAAGTTTATATGCCACGTATTTCCTTTCATTGTATTCGTAATTATTAATTATTTTTTATGTATAAATGCATGTTGGATTGAATATATAACTAATGAATTATCTATGTGTATTATAATTTTTTTTATTAATAAATATTGTTTAATAATTGTTTAGATGAGGTGACATTCTGTTCTGCAATGCGGAATAGATCAATTGGTTTGGTGTTTTTATCTGTATTCGTATGGGGTGTTATCACGTATTTTTTATTTCTTGATGGGCCTGGGGGAAGACCGAATAAGGTAAAGCAAATTAAAGTATCATTAAATAAAGTTATTTTTGATATTTATAATGATCGTTTTTTATTTTTTTTAATTTTTCAATGTTGACTTTTACAGAATGTACTGTCGAATCAGATAAATGAACTGAAGACACAAGTTGAGCAGAGAATATTGGACAATCAGATGCTATTGAAGCGACTGATTGAACAGCAACAAAGAAGTAAATTAATATAATTATTTATTTGTATTTTATTTATCAATTTATGTATGTTACAAATAATATTGTGAATATTATTCAAGGATATGAAGAGGAGTTGCGAGCAGCTGCACGTACGACATTGAAGCCAGAATTAGATAATGTGGATTCAAATAAAATTGGTGATAATGTTTTGCCAACTGCAACACTCAAAACAGAAGTAATCAATTTAATTATATTATAATTTTTTGTTTTAATTTCAATTTTAATATGTGAGTAATTTAATTTAATTGTTTTTTTAAATTTTTATTCTGTTTTTTGATGAATAGAAAGAGCTACAACGTGAAAAACTCACAGCTCTGGCATTGAAAAAGACATTGGCAGATGGCTCGCCAATAATTGTAATTCTTGTATTTTCTTGCAATCGAATAACTGTCCAGAAGTGTCTTGATCAATTGATTAAATTGCGTCCTAGTGCTGAACAATTTCCTATTATTGTGTCGCAGGATTGTGATCATCAAGCAACCGGAGATATTATTAAATCATACGGCGAAGAAGTTATTCATATTCAGGTGAAAAAAAAAAATTGTGATATAATAAAATTTATACAAATAAAAAAAAAACAATTGTAATTTATATATTCTAATTTTTTTTTTCTATTTGTAGCAACCAGATCAATCGGATATTGATATTCCACCGCGTGAAAAAAAATTCAAGGGATATTTTAAAATAGCACGACATTACGGTTGGGCATTAAATCAAGTGTTTCTTGAATTTGGATTTGAGACAGCAATTATTGTTGAAGGTGAAATGAATAAATTAATTTAAATATTTACATTGCATCGTGAAGAATATTAAATTAAGAATTAAAGAAAAAAAAAATATTATTTTTGATTAATTCTGTTTTTTTATTTGGATTTCAATTATTTTTACAGATGACTTGGATATTGCACCGGATTTTTTCGAATATTTCCTCGGGACTTATCCGCTATTAGTGGAGGACAAATCTCTATGGTGTGTCTCAGCATGGAATGATAATGGAAAATCAGGACTTGTTGATGAACATGCGCCGCATTTATTGTATCGTACTGATTTTTTTCCCGGTCTCGGATGGATGCTTACCCGAGATTTGTGGATGGAATTATCGCCCAAATGGCCCAAATCGTCAGTTTAATTATTTATCTTATATAAAATATATTTTAATTATTTATTAATTTATTCATTTGCGTTAATTTATTTAATAGATATTGGGATGATTGGATTCGTCAGCCAGAACAACGAAAGAATAGAGCCTGTATCAGGCCAGAACTTTCGCGAACAAGAACATTTGGAAAAGTTGGCGTTAGCAAGTACGTCATAATTTTTTAATTTTTTTTTTTATGTTGTAGAATTTTAAATAAATTACATTTTAATTTATCGATAATATTTAAATTATTTTTCAGCGGGCAGTTTTATGAGAAGCATTTGAAGTTTATAAAACTCAACGATCAATTTGTGCCTTTCACGAAAATGAATTTAACGTATTTGCTAAAAGTAAGTGTTAATTATGAGAGATAAATTTCTTAAATGAATTATTTGATTGATGAATTTTATTTAATTTTTATTATTCTTTAGGATAATTATGACTTGAATTTTGTGAATGAAGTTTACAAATCAGCGGTAGTGACTTATGCCGAGTTGAAGAGTGGAAAAATCGTTGCTTCCGGGCCCGTTCGAATTCCTTATCATACACGTCAGACTTATAAAAATACTGCCAAAATGTTGGGATTGATGGATGACTTTCGAGTAAGTTGAACGAAAAAAGTGAAATATTTTTCACTCCGTAAATTAAATTAAATTCATTTTTTTTTTTTTTTTTAGATTTTTTATTTATTTTATAATTGTTTTTCATTTCTCTTTGTGATTTTATTTCAGAGTGGCGTTCCTCGAACTGGTTATCGAGGTGTCGTAACGCTATTTTACAACAATCGACGTGTACATCTTGCCCCAAATACAAATTGGAATGGCTACGATATTACCTGGAGCTAACACATAATTCGACACTACAATCGTGATCTGTAGAAAAAAAATCAAATCGATGCGATAAAATGTGTTTAGCCAAAATGATTTTGGGTGAAAAAAAAAATTTAAAGACAAAAATTTTAAACACACAAACATAATATTAAAACAACAAAAGAATAAAAAATATTCCAAAATATTCTTCTGTTTATTTAACATGAATATTTGCAAAGAATGTCAAAATAAAAAGACTGGCGCTTCTTAGAGATATAATTTATTAGTTTAAATATGAGTCATCCAAAGGTAAAAAATAACGCTATGAAAATGAGAGAAAAAAATTGAAAATATTAAGAAAAAAATTAATTTGCATAACAATTAATTCATATTTGGCGATTTGGCAAAGACTTCTCTAATTCCCAATATTCCTGATGGAGAAGCCAAAGGAGAAGAGTCATTTGCCGTGATCGAAACTACCTCCCAGTGAATGGACAAAAAAAAAAATGCTATTAAATTAGAGAAGAATAATTATTAATATTGTTCAATATTAATAATACAATAAATTAATAAACTATGGTGTATATTTCGAGAAATAGTCATAGACGCTAGTTACATTTTGACTTTTTATTTTTAATTATTAATACTTGTTTCTTTCTTTCCATTATTAATATTATTATTATTATATATTGAAAAATGATATTTGATATAGTTAATGTTTTTGTGTCGTATAATGTTTGAAAAATAATAATCTTACCAGACGCTCTTGAATATATAAATATTTATCTATGGTAAATTAACGTTGCATTAAAATTGTGGAAAAATTAAAAAAAAAAAAACATTTTTTAATAATTCTGATATTATATAGATAAATAATTATTATGCATATTTATAAACATAAAATTTCCAATTAATTTTTCATCAACCAGTGTATTAAATCAATATAAATTTTAATAGTCTTCCTTGTGATTAAACGAAAACAAAAAATGTTATATTAGTTTTTAATTTATTTAATATAATAGGCATTTTAATCATTATTAATTATTACCTATTTTATATTTCCATCGATCAACTTGCCTTTGTATTATTTATTGGAAAGAAATATTTCAAATTAGTATTTATAAGTATTGAATAAATAATTACAAGAGGAATTGGTAGAAGTTATGCGAGTTTATATTAATGTAGATATTGTTCAGAAATATTAATTCGATGAATTTGATCCTAAATAAATAAATAAATAAATAAATAAATAAATAAGTAAATAAATAAATAAAACAAAATGAATATTGAGAATTCTAAATATACAATTAATATTGTAATGTGTAATCAAAGACTAAATTTATTTATAATTTTCATTTCTAACCTCAAAATAATTTTTCAAAGATTTTTAAAGTCACTAAAAATAGGGAAAAATTGAAAATAATATACAATATAATTAATTAACAATTTTATTTGTGTCTTTACAACTCTTGCAATATTTCTTACATTCATACATATAATAAATCAATAATGATTGCTTATACAATTCTCTTTCTACATTTATGAAGATGATGATTTGTCAATAATTATTATTGTATTTTATTTTTATAAATATTCGCTATTTATATGAATAGTTGATAATTATTAGCTACAAGAGTTTGATGTTGCACAGAACGTATTCGTGTAACCGCGACTAATGAGAAAAAAAAACCCCCAAAATATGAAAGAGTTTTTTGAGATAAATATAAATTTAACTCTCCCAAACAAATCGATCGTCGAAACGTGCTTTTGGCATTGGCGCATCTGGTGGCAGTGAATCTACTGGTTTATATTCAGGAAGAACTTCTACTGGCTTTGGTCTTTTTGAATCGTGAACTTTTACTTCAGAAAAATAACCATATGCAGGTCGTTCAATTCCAATTTTATCTAACACACATTTATCCAATACTGATTGAGTATTGCGGCAACTAAAAATTAAAATATATTTATTATTTTAAAATTAAGTGTACATTTAAATTATGAAAATATCTAGGATATAAATAGAGATAAGTTATCATGATTGTTAAATAATTACGGCTGAAATGACATATTGGGGCTGGATCGATAAACGCAATTGTAATATTGATCAAATTCTTGACGACAATTTTTCTTTAATTTTTTAAAAAACTCCATAGCACATGATGTCACTAATTTGCCTTCGTTTATACATTTTGTAGCGTCCTTTTCTTCATTACGACACAACATAAATTCCTGTAATCATTATGTAAATAATAAATTAATGACAACAATAATATAAATCATACTTTTTGTAAATAAAAAGATAGAAAAAAAATACGACAGAGCTTCAGAATTTAAAGTTTATTATTGTGGTTTTTAAATTTATTATTGAGGTTATGTTACTTGGTAATAGTCCATTAATTATTATGTAACATTAATACTTTTTGTAATTAACAAGATAGAAAAAAAAAATATGACAGAGCTTCAGAATTTGAAGCTTATTATTGTGGTTTTTAAATTTATTATTGAGGTTATGTTGCTCTGTAAGTGTCCATTAATTATTACGTAACATTAAATAATAAGAAAAAATAATAGATATTGAAAAAATATATTATGTTTATTTAAATAAGAATTGGAATTGTTGTTAATACAGTTAGGGCAAAAGAAATTCTAAATTGTTGGCTATTATCAATGAGTGGATGCAAAAATAACTTACGTTATTATGATTCTCACAATATTTTCCCAAATAAAATGCAGCGGCATGAAGTACAGGATATGATAAATCAACTTCTGGAACAGTTAATTCTTCATCCGGTGGAATTACTGTATCATATGTGACAACCATTTTTCTTCAGGTGTTTTATTTATGATTGAATAAAACTTGCTAATTTATTTTGGAGCAAGATCGGATTTCGGATGAAAACTCAATTGATCTCGCGGCGAAGTGAAAAAAAAAATCAGCCGTGATAAAGGCGCATTTTCATCGTGTGTGTTTGATAATATTTTTTTACAGTTTATTTTCGGAAAATTTTTTATACTAACAAATAATCTGTATTACTAGTAATGTACTTGAAGACAAAAAACATTTTTGAATATATTAATTCTTTTTTTTCTTTGTATTTTAATTAATACAATATATAAATTCGAATTTTTCCTTTCAAACTCTCGAGATTTCCCGCCGTAATGCGTTGAAAAATTTTTTATTTTTTTCTCTTGAATGTTCCACCTTTAGGTTAAGGCTGCCAACATGCGGGATTGAAATAAAATCTCAGTTTTGATCTCTGACCTGACTTGACAGAGAGAAAGCAATATATATTTTTTTATCAGAATCAAATAATAAAACAGAAAAAGTTTGCCAATAATCAGAGCACAAACAACGCTACTCAATCGAGAAAATTTTGAGGTTATATGCATTGAAATAAATAAAGTGAAATAATAATTATCAAACCATGGCAAGTGATAATAGTAATGATTATGGAAATGAAACAAATATATCTGATTTATTTGACAATGCATTTGAATTATTTAAGAATATTTTAAAACAAACAGATGAATCGACAAATAGTCTCAAGGTCCAATTGAATGTAAAAAAATGTATGAGTATGCTCGAAGATGCAACAAAATTAGTGTCAATGGCTGATATGTTTAGTGCAAACGAAGATTTTGATGAAATACCAACGGAAAATGTTAAATATTTCTTGCTTCCAGCATTATTGGGAACTCTCGCAACAAAATTATGCGACCGTGACAATCGTTTGCATAATGTCGAAGTATCAGAAGTTTATTTTTATGATTTTCTCGAGCGTATCAAGTCCTACAACATCATTAACTTTGAAATTCCAAAAAGAAAGGACGAAAACGTTGTTGAAGACGATACAAATGCATCAACATCAACGACAACAACAAAACATACAGCTCAATCGAATAAACAAATGATTGAGCAAATGGTGCATACACGTCAGAATAAATTACAGCGTTACAAAGAGCAAAAAGAGCTTCAAGAAAAATTACAAACACTTCAAAAGTGTATGGACAGCCTTAATATTGATGACGAATCAAAACGAGATTATTTTGTTACGTGCATTAAATCATATGCACTTGAGGCGTTGGATGAAATTAATTCATTGGCACAGGAAAAAGAAATATTAATTCACATGTCACAATTAACTGGTCGTGAAATCGAAGGAGGTAGAAAAACTAAAGAACAAAATACTACTAAATTACAGCCAATAATAATTACAAAAAATGCAGCGCAAAAAGCTGTATTCGGCGCTGGTTATCCAAGTTTGCCAGTGATGACTGTCGATGAATTTTATGAGAAAAAAGTCGCTGATGGAGAATGGGCTGCGGGTGGACCTGGACAAACAGATGCTGGTGGACAATGTTTAATGGATATGACAAGTACTGAAGATACGCCACGACAGGAAGATCCAGATGATGTGAAAAAAGAGGAACAAATTGAACAGGATGATGACGAGTATTTAGCACAAGCTCGTGCTATGGATGAGTACAAAGATACACATAAAAGAGGATGGGGAAACAGATACAATCGCAGTTGAATAAATTTATATTATTATCATTTTTATTTCATATATTTTTTATTAGAATTGTAGTTTATAATATTTTTCATGTAAAAAATAAACAACCCAATGATACTGTAATAAGATAAAATTTTATTTTCTTATATAAAGAATATTAGAGTTTGAATCTACTGAAGAATAATAGCAATATTGTGAAATTAAATTTTCAATCATGTAATTTTTTATGTTTTTAACTATTATATTTATTATTTACAACAATTCAAAAGATCACATGGATAATATAACTTTATAAATAACTTTTAATATTGTATACTATCAATAGAAAGTGAAATAAATTCTTTTTCTGAAATCTATAATAAACATAACCTCTACTTTCATTATAAAATGTTATCATACTATCAATTTGAGATTGTTTATGTATTTGAAAAAATTTATTAAATTTAACGTTATGTTTATTTAGGTTTTCAAGTAATTTTTTTCAATTGAAATCATTTGTTTATATATAATTAAAATAATAATACGAGTTAATTTGGGCGCCATTTATATTACCCGCGACAAGATGGCGGCAAAATATGAATACCATATCTACGTTCATTGGAAATTAGCCAAAATGTCGCGCTGGAACCTTTCACGGAGACGAGATTTTAATCCGTTTGCGTGTGTCAAAACACAGAACGATGAAGTGACATTTTCGCAAGTTGTACGATTCAACTTATTTCATTTATAATATAAGTTAATTATTAATATTGATAATTACTATTATTGGCGTCATTATATTAAACTATTATTGGATAAAAATAACCATATACGGTGTGGCAATGAGTGCTGAAGGTGGGTAAACTATTTGATTGCATACCTGATGATAGTGAGAGGTGAGATCAACGATAATTGCAATCTCAATAAGAGAAAATTTTGTGTGAAAGTAGATCGTACGAAGAAATGAAATAAACTCATTAATTTCATAATGATTATGGAGTATAAATTAATTATTAAATAAAAGGTTAAATTAGCTAAATGTCACTAACATTTATCAGTATATTTTTCTTCTATTAACAATTTTATTACGTAATAATTCTGTACATATCAAATTTTTTGAGATTATTCCCTCTGAATAAATTTATTTTAAATCAATTTTCTTACACATATGTTGTTAAATATTATTAATAATAATTGAATATTCATTAATTATAAATTAAATTGTTTGTTTTATAATAGTTTTTGTTAATTATCAAGAATTATTGTCAAAGAAAACAATGTTTGAATGTATTCATTGTGTTTGAATTTGAGGTTATGTTGGTATCGTTCGATTAATCTAGCAAATTTTTGTCTTTATTAAAAATATTTAGTTATAATTTCAATCAAATTTTCTTCTTTTATCAATTAATATCAAAACAATGAAACGACAATTCTAATACAGTTCATTTTTTTTTCATTTAAATAATTTACAGTCTAGTCGTTCATACACACATATATACATAGTAACAATTTCGCGTGCTTTAAAAATATTAGAATTAAATTAAAATCAATCAATTCATCACACTCCTCATTTACAACATAAAAATAACGTCTTTCGATTGAATAATTACAAAACTCCATATTAATGAATAAATAAATTTCAATTCAACTATGACTCATACACATTTCTATGACGATAATAATGAATTATTAATAAAAAACAAAAAAACAAAAATTTATTCATTGAAACAATATTTCATAAAATAATTCTCATTATTTTTTACAGCACCACTGGAGATTCAAACACACAGAAGAAATGTCGTCAAGCCATTACACAAATGTTTGGCAAATAAACGTCAGCATTAATATCAAAAATTTTGACCTACAATAATAACATTTAAAAAAGAATAAATAAATAAATTATCATCAACAAATAATTACAAAAAAATAGTAATTATTCCTCAAATAAATTGAAAGAATACAAAAAAAAAAAATAAAAGAATTTTCACAATGTCAGCGACAGACACAGTTCCTGCACCGCCATTGAATAACAACAATAATAACAACAATATCAACAACAATAATATAAACAATATAAATAATAATAATAATAATAATAATATTAACAATAATAATAATAATATAAACAATAATAATCAGAATGGAACAGTGAGTGAGGCTAATCACAGTTTAGCCAATGCAATAGCACCTGGTTTAATGAATAGAGCAAGAAATAATAATAATCAAAATGCATTGTATCATATGAGAGACAGGCTCTTTCATGCATTGTTTATTAAAGCTGCATTGGCGTATGCCAGAACATTTCCAAAATCAGTCAGGAGGCTAATAGAATTTATAGTTTTGTTAAAGGTAAAAATTTTTTTTATTTATTAATAGAAATAAAAATTAATTTTTATTTTTATTGTTTTATTTTTATTTATATTGTTGTTAATTTATGTAAGAGAATAATTAATTTTATTTATTATATTTTTTTAGGCAATAATGGCATTTTTTGTGATGGCTTATATTCATATAGTATTCTCACGTGCACCAACAAATTGTTTGGAACATATAAGGGATGAATGGCCACGTGATGGTATTTTAAGGGTGGAAATATTGAGGAATGGTGGTGAGGATTACAGTATAGAAAAAAGTTATGCAAAAGAAGAAAAATTACGACAAGAAAAAGTCGATGATTTGAGTAGTGTACTTGGAATACTGTCGAGAGATGGGTAAAAATTAATATTTAATTTGTGATTTAATTGTTTTTTTTTTTTATTTTTTTATAAAAGGTTAAGGATATTTTTTATTTATTGTTAATTTATATTTTGTAGATTTATAAATATTGAACCATCGGCAGTTGATGACGCGAGAATTGTCGCAGATAACGAGAGTGCGCGACAAAATTTAACGATTAATGATAAAGTAGTGGAAGCAGCTACAGCATCTGAAATGTTGAGTAAGAATTTAGAGATAACAAATACCACTACGAGTCCACCTTTATCGACAAAGAATTTGTGGGATGGACTTGTTACAGATCCACCGCCGGATGTAAGTAATTAACATTCGAATTAAATTCTAAATAAAAAATTCTAAAAAAAAAAAAAAAAAATACTTTGAAATTTTAAGAAAGAAAAAATGTTTTTTTAATTATTTATTTTATTATTAATTTATTAAATCGCAGGGTGCAAATGTTATTTCATCATCAACTACACCTGTTAATATTTCTGGAGTGGCTTCTGATTCAAAGCCAAATGAAAATGATAATATGATACAACCGCTGAAGGATCAAGTCCCTGAAGTGGAAAAATTAGTCAGAGCAGGTGAATATAATTTTATTCTTTTATATTACAATTAAATATCTTATTTATCCATTTTATTTAATTATGAATTTAAATAAGCGATTGAGAATTAAAAATATTTATTTATTATAATTATCAAATTAGTTAAATTATATCTACAGTTTTCCTTAAGCATTCATTAGTATTTCCAGAAGAAGAATACATTGTGGAGTATTCACTTGAATATGGTTTTCTACGTTTATCACCGGCAGTACGTCAAAGACTGAATATACCAGTGAAAATTGTAACGTTAGATCCATTGAATGAAAAATGTTTTGGCGATACATTTTCACGATTTATTCTCGACGAAATACTCGGATATGACGATCTTCTCATGGCAAGCATTAAAACGTTAGCCGAGCACGAAGACAACAAAGGATTCTTACGGTAAATAATATATCAAATACAATATTAAACAAAAAAACTCAATTAAAAATAAAAACGCTAGAAAAAAAATTAATAAATATTTTTTTTCTAATATTTCACTAATTTTTTTTTTTTTTTTAGTAATGTTGTGACGGGCGAACACTATCGTTTTGTCAGTATGTGGATGGCACGTACATCATACATCGCAGCACTTTTCATCATGCTCGTATTTGTAAGTGGAATATATTTTTTAAATTACGCGACAAACTTAAAAAAAAAAAATAAATAAATAAAAAAATAAATAAACAAATGTTTTATAGAGATTGAAAAAAGAAAAAAATTGTCATACGCGACAGATGAATTGATATGCTATGGGATTTTTAATCAAATGACACGATAATTTATTTTTATTTATTTTTTTCCCTCGTCTTTTTATTTTTTTTTACGCTCGCGCACTCGATGAATTCATGCGCTCAACAAGCGTTGGCGGCGTAGTGTAACAGGATATGGCAATCAATTCAAACTAACCGCTGTTGCTGTTATATCTACCCCTCAGGAAGAGTTCTTCCCATGGTCATGCAACGAGATAGAGAAAGAAAGAGAGGGGGTTGTAGATAGGTAGACGATATAGGAGGTAAAGCTCCAACCGCTCTTTCGACCCCGTATTCGTGACCCTTTACCGTGAGTATAGAACCGCTCGTGTATAAATCAACGTTATTAGGGGGCATCATATTCGTCGTTGAGGGCCCCAAGCTGGTCATTTTGTATCAAATTATCGTGAAATATGCGCGAGCTCGACGCCAAGCTTCCCGAGATCGTTAGAAAATATAGAAAAAAATAAAATAAAGAGGGAAATAAAAAAATATATACATACAGAAAAATTCAGAGTGACATTTGATATTACATTTTATTGCATTGAAATTTAAATACAAATAAGATCGTATATTTTTTTTTTACTATGGATATTTGTGAATGTTATTAATAATATCAATGTTGTTTCAAGATGATAAAGTAAATGGTAATTTTTTTTTTTTTTTTAATATTTAAGAACGTTCGTTAGTGAAACTTTTTAGTAGATAAAATTTTTTTTTTTTAGTTTTGATAAGTTGAATCATGTAGATATTTACCTTTGAAAATTCAAGACGCCTTATCGATAATTTAAGAAAGTTATTAAAAATCAAAAATCAAATTTTTAGCATAGAGTCTT